>JARJEI010000031.1:1817500-2276931 GCA_029955415.1 Lottia scabra | reverse complement strand
ATTTTTGTGGGCATATATCACCATCGAGGGTGGGCTTTATACAGATTTCAGCCCCCTTCAAAGCCCTTCCCGACCCTACAAATGTTTGAGGGGCCCTACAAGCCTCCTATATTATTTTTTTCGCACCAATTTTGTGTGGAAAAGATGCGTCATGAAGCGCTGGTTCGTTTGATATGCGAACGACCCATTTTTGATCAAGCTATGACAGTTTTCTGTGCTAAAACGTGCATGCCTTTAGAAAAGGGGTGTTTACCCCCTCCGGCGTTCGGTTCACAGGTTACCTTGGCGAAACAGCGCTCGAGCCTCGGTGGCGAAGCGGTTAGCGTGCTGGATCCACGCCCAAAGGGTCCCGGGTTCGAGACCCTTCAAAGGAAACTTTTTTTTTCTCAAAAATTCAAACATTTTCTTGATCTTATCCATCATACACGTATTTTGTGTGCACCCTTGACGTATTTTTGTGGGCATATATCACCATCGAGGGTGGGCTTTATACAGATTTCAGCCCCCTTCAAAGCCCTTCCCGACCCTACAAATGTTTGAGGGGCCCTACAAGCCTCCTATATTATTTTTTTCGCACCAATTTTGTGTGGAAAAGATGCGTCATGAAGCGCTGGTTCGTTTGATATGCGAACGACCCATTTTTGATCAAGCTATGACAGTTTTCTGTGCTAAAACGTGCATGCCTTTAGAAAAGGGGTGTTTACCCCCTCCGGCGTTCGGTTCACAGGTTACCTTGGCGAAACAGCGCTCGAGCCTCGGTGGCGAAGCGGTTAGCGTGCTGGATCCACGCCCAAAGGGTCCCGGGTTCGAGACCCTTCAAAGGAAACTTTTTTTTTCTCAAAAATTCAAACATTTTCTTGATCTTATCCATCATACACGTATTTTGTGTGCACCCTTGACGTATTTTTGTGGGCATATATCACCATCGAGGGTGGGCTTTATACAGATTTCAGCCCCCTTCAAAGCCCTTCCCGACCCTACAAATGTTGAGGGGCCCTACAAGCCTCCTATATTATTTTTTTCGCACCAATTTGTGTGGAAAAGATGCGTCATGAAGCGCTGGTTCGTTTGATATGCGAACGACCCATTTTTGATCAAGCTATGACAGTTTTCTGTGCTAAACGTGCATGCCTTTAGAAAAGGGGTGTTTACCCCCTCCGGCGTTCGGTTCACAGGTTACCTTGGCGAAACAGCGCTCGAGCCTCGGTGGCGAAGCGGTTAGCGTGCTGGATCCACGCCCAAAGGGTCCCGGGTTCGAGACCCTTCAAAGGAAACTTTTTTTTTCTCAAAAATTCAAACATTTTCTTGATCTTATCCATCATACACGTATTTTGTGTGCACCCTTGACGTATTTTTGTGGGCATATATCACCATCGAGGGTGGGCTTTATACAGATTTCAGCCCCCTTCAAAGCCCTTCCCGACCCTACAAATGTTTGAGGGGCCCTACAAGCCTCCTATATTATTTTTTTCGCACCAATTTTGTGTGGAAAAGATGCGTCATGAAGCGCTGGTTCGTTTGATATGCGAACGACCCATTTTTGATCAAGCTATGACAGTTTTCTGTGCTAAACGTGCATGCCTTTAGAAAAGGGGTGTTTACCCCCTCCGGCGTTCGGTTCACAGGTTACCTTGGCGAAACAGCGCTCGAGCCTCGGTGGCGAAGCGGTTAGCGTGCTGGATCCACGCCCAAAGGGTCCCGGGTTCGAGACCCTTCAAAGGAAACTTTTTTTTCTCAAAAATTCAAACATTTTCTCAATCTTATCCATCATACACGTATTTTGTGTGCACCCTTGACGTATTTTTGTGGGCATATATCACCATCGAGGGTGGGCTTTATACAGATTTCAGCCCCCTTCAAAGCCCTTCCCGACCCTACAAATGTTTGAGGGGCCCTACAAGCCTCCTATATTATTTTTTTCGCACCAATTTTGTGTGGAAAAGATGCGTCATGAAGCGCTGGTTCGTTTGATATGCGAACGACCCATTTTTGATCAAGCTATGACAGTTTTCTGTGCTAAAACGTGCATGCCTTTAGAAAAGGGGTGTTTACCCCCTCCGGCGTTCGGTTCACAGGTTACCTTGGCGAAACAGCGCTCGAGCCTCGGTGGCGAAGCGGTTAGCGTGCTGGATCCACGCCCAAAGGGTCCCGGGTTCGAGACCCTTCAAAGGAAACTTTTTTTTTCTCAAAAATTCAAACATTTTCTCGATCTTATCCATCATACACGTATTTTGTGTGCACCCTTGACGTATTTTTGTGGGCATATATCACCATCGAGGGTGGGCTTTATACAGATTTCAGCCCCCTTCAAAGCCCTTCCCGACCCTACAAATGTTTGAGGGGCCCTACAAGCCTCCTATATTATTTTTTTCGCACCAATTTTGTGTGGAAAAGATGCGTCATGAAGCGCTGGTTCGTTTGATATGCGAACGACCCATTTTTGATCAAGCTATGACAGTTTTCTGTGCTAAAACGTGCATGCCTTTAGAAAAGGGGTGTTTACCCCCTCCGGCGTTCGGTTCACAGGTTACCTTGGCGAAACAGCGCTCGAGCCTCGGTGGCGAAGCGGTTAGCGTGCTGGATCCACGCCCCAAAGGGTCCCGGGTTCGAGACCCTTCAAAGGAAACTTTTTTTTTCTCAAAAATTCAAACATTTTCTTGATCTTATCCATCATACACGTATTTTGTGTGCACCCTTGACGTATTTTTGTGGGCATATATCACCATCGAGGGTGGGCTTTATACAGATTTCAGCCCCCTTCAAAGCCCTTCCCGACCCTACAAATGTTTGAGGGGCCCTACAAGCCTCCTATATTATTTTTTCGCACCAATTTTGTGTGGAAAAGATGCGTCATGAAGCGCTGGTTCGTTTGATATGCGAACGACCCATTTTTGATCAAGCTATGACAGTTTTCTGTGCTAAAACGTGCATGCCTTTAGAAAAGGGGTGTTTACCCCCTCCGGCGTTCGGTTCACAGGTTACCTTGGCGAAACAGCGATCGAGCCTCGGTGGCGAAGCGGTTAGCGTGCTGGATCCACGCCCAAAGGGTCCCGGGTTCGAGACCCTTCAAAGGAAACTTTTTTTTTCTCAAAAATTCAAACATTTTCTTGATCTTATCCATCATACACGTATTTTGTGTGCACCCTTGACGTATTTTTGTGGGCATATATCACCATCGAGGGTGGGCTTTATACAGATTTCAGCCCCCTTCAAAGCCCTTCCCGACCCTACAAATGTTTGAGGGGCCCTACAAGCCTCCTATATTATTTTTTCGCACCAATTTTGTGTGGAAAAGATGCGTCATGAAGCGCTGGTTCGTTTGATATGCGAACGACCCATTTTTGATCAAGCTATGACAGTTTTCTGTGCTAAAACGTGCATGCCTTTAGAAAAGGGGTGTTTACCCCCTCCGGCGTTCGGTTCACAGGTTACCTTGGCGAAACAGCGCTCGAGCCTCGGTGGCGAAGCGGTTAGCGTGCTGGATCCACGCCCAAAGGGTCCCGGGTTCGAGACCCTTCAAAGGAAACTTTTTTTTTCTCAAAAATTCAAACATTTTCTTGATCTTATCCATCATACACGTATTTTGTGTGCACCCTTGACGTATTTTTGTGGGCATATATCACCATCGAGGGTGGGCTTTATACAGATTTCAGCCCCCTTCAAAGCCCTTCCCGACCCTACAAATGTTTGAGGGGCCCTACAAGCCTCCTATATTATTTTTTTCGCACCAATTTTGTGTGGAAAAGATGCGTCATGAAGCGCTGGTTCGTTTGATATGCGAACGACCCATTTTTGATCAAGCTATGACAGTTTTCTGTGCTAAAACGTGCATGCCTTTAGAAAAGGGGTGTTTACCCCCTCCGGCGTTCGGTTCACAGGTTACCTTGGCGAAACAGCGCTCGAGCCTCGGTGGCGAAGCGGTTAGCGTGCTGGATCCACGCCCAAAGGGTCCCGGGTTCGAGACCCTTCAAAGGAAACTTTTTTTTTCTCAAAAATTCAAACATTTTCTTGATCTTATCCATCATACACGTATTTTGTGTGCACCCTTGACGTATTTTTGTGGGCATATATCACCATCGAGGGTGGGCTTTATACAGATTTCAGCCCCTTCAAAGCCCTTCCCGACCCTACAAATGTTTGAGGGGCCCTACAAGCCTCCTATATTATTTTTTTCGCACCAATTTTGTGTGGAAAAGATGCGTCATGAAGCGCTGGTTCGTTTGATATGCGAACGACCCATTTTTGATCAAGCTATGACAGTTTTCTGTGCTAAAACGTGCATGCCTTTAGAAAAGGGGTGTTTACCCCCTCCGGCGTTCGGTTCACAGGTTACCTTGGCGAAACAGCGCTCGAGCCTCGGTGGCGAAGCGGTTAGCGTGCTGGATCCACGCCCAAAGGGTCCCGGGTTCGAGACCCTTCAAAGGAAACTTTTTTTTTTCTCAAAAATTCAAACATTTTCTTGATCTTATCCATCATACACGTATTTTGTGTGCACCCTTGACGTATTTTTGTGGGCATATATCACCATCGAGGGTGGGCTTTATACAGATTTCAGCCCCCTTCAAAGCCCTTCCCGACCCTACAAATGTTTGAGGGGCCCTACAAGCCTCCTATATTATTTTTTTCGCACCAATTTTGTGTGGAAAAGATGCGTCATGAAGCGCTGGTTCGTTTGATATGCGAACGACCCATTTTTGATCAAGCTATGACAGTTTTCTGTGCTAAAACGTGCATGCCTTTAGAAAAGGGGTGTTTACCCCCTCCGGCGTTCGGTTCACAGGTTACCTTGGCGAAACAGCGCTCGAGCCTCGGTGGCGAAGCGGTTAGCGTGCTGGATCCACGCCCAAAGGGTCCCGGGTTCGAGACCCTTCAAAGGAAACTTTTTTTTTTCTCAAAAATTCAAACATTTTCTTGATCTTATCCATCATACACGTATTTTGTGTGCACCCTTGACGTATTTTTGTGGGCATATATCACCATCGAGGGTGGGCTTATACAGATTTCAGCCCCCTTCAAAGCCCTTCCCGACCCTACAAATGTTTGAGGGGCCCTACAAGCCTCCTATATTATTTTTTTCGCACCAATTTTGTGTGGAAAAGATGCGTCATGAAGCGCTGGTTCGTTTGATATGCGAACGACCCATTTTTGATCAAGCTATGACAGTTTTCTGTGCTAAAACGTGCATGCCTTTAGAAAAGGGGTGTTTACCCCTCCGGCGTTCGGTTCACAGGTTACCTTGGCGAAACAGCGCTCGAGCCTCGGTGGCGAAGCGGTTAGCGTGCTGGATCCACGCCCAAAGGGTCCCGGGTTCGAGACCCTTCAAAGGAAACTTTTTTTTTTCTCAAAAATTCAAACATTTTCTTGATCTTATCCATCATACACGTATTTTGTGTGCACCCTTGACGTATTTTTGTGGGCATATATCACCATCGAGGGTGGGCTTTATACAGATTTCAGCCCCCTTCAAAGCCCTTCCCGACCCTACAAATGTTTGAGGGGCCCTACAAGCCTCCTATATTATTTTTTTCGCACCAATTTTGTGTGGAAAAGATGCGTCATGAAGCGCTGGTTCGTTTGATATGCGAACGACCCATTTTTGATCAAGCTATGACAGTTTTCTGTGCTAAAACGTGCATGCCTTTAGAAAAGGGGTGTTTACCCCCTCCGGCGTTCGGTTCACAGGTTACCTTGGCGAAACAGCGCTCGAGCCTCGGTGGCGAAGCGGTTAGCGTGCTGGATCCACGCCCAAAGGGTCCCGGGTTCGAGACCCTTCAAAGGAAACTTTTTTTTTCTCAAAAATTCAAACATTTTCTTGATCTTATCCATCATACACGTATTTTGTGTGCACCCTTGACGTATTTTTGTGGGCATATATCACCATCGAGGGTGGGCTTTATACAGATTTCAGCCCCCTTCAAAGCCCTTCCCGACCCTACAAATGTTTGAGGGGCCCTACAAGCCTCCTATATTATTTTTTTCGCACCAATTTTGTGTGGAAAAGATGCGTCATGAAGCGCTGGTTCGTTTGATATGCGAACGACCCATTTTGATCAAGCTATGACAGTTTTCTGTGCTAAAACGTGCATGCCTTTAGAAAAGGGGTGTTTACCCCCTCCGGCGTTCGGTTCACAGGTTACCTTGGCGAAACAGCGCTCGAGCCTCGGTGGCGAAGCGGTTAGCGTGCTGGATCCACGCCCAAAGGGTCCCGGGTTCGAGACCCTTCAAAGGAAACTTTTTTTTTTCTCAAAATTCAAACATTTTCTTGATCTTATCCATCATACACGTATTTTGTGTGCACCCTTGACGTATTTTTGTGGGCATATATCACCATCGAGGGTGGGCTTTATACAGATTTCAGCCCCCTTCAAAGCCCTTCCCGACCCTACAAATGTTTGAGGGGCCCTACAAGCCTCCTATATTATTTTTTCGCACCAATTTTGTGTGGAAAAGATGCGTCATGAAGCGCTGGTTCGTTTGATATGCGAACGACCCATTTTTGATCAAGCTATGACAGTTTTCTGTGCTAAAACGTGCATGCCTTTAGAAAAGGGGTGTTTACCCCCTCCGGCGTTCGGTTCACAGGTTACCTTGGCGAAACAGCGCTCGAGCCTCGGTGGCGAAGCGGTTAGCGTGCTGGATCCACGCCCAAAGGGTCCCGGGTTCGAGACCCTTCAAAGGAAACTTTTTTTTTCTCAAAAATTCAAACATTTTCTTGATCTTATCCATCATACACGTATTTTGTGTGCACCCTTGACGTATTTTTGTGGGCATATATCACCATCGAGGGTGGGCTTTATACAGATTTCAGCCCCCTTCAAAGCCCTTCCCGACCCTACAAATGTTTGAGGGGCCCTACAAGCCTCCTATATTATTTTTTTCGCACCAATTTTGTGTGGAAAAGATGCGTCATGAAGCGCTGGTTCGTTTGATATGCGAACGACCCATTTTTGATCAAGCTATGACAGTTTTCTGTGCTAAAACGTGCATGCCTTTAGAAAAGGGGTGTTTACCCCCTCCGGCGTTCGGTTCACAGGTTACCTTGGCGAAACAGCGCTCGAGCCTCGGTGGCGAAGCGGTTAGCGTGCTGGATCCACGCCCAAAGGGTCCCGGGTTCGAGACCCTTCAAAGGAAACTTTTTTTTTCTCAAAAATTCAAACATTTTCTTGATCTTATCCATCATACACGTATTTTGTGTGCACCCTTGACGTATTTTTGTGGGCATATATCACCATCGAGGGTGGGCTTTATACAGATTTCAGCCCCCTTCAAAGCCCTTCCCGACCCTACAAATGTTTGAGGGGCCCTACAAGCCTCCTATATTATTTTTTTCGCACCAATTTTGTGTGGAAAAGATGCGTCATGAAGCGCTGGTTCGTTTGATATGCGAACGACCCATTTTTGATCAAGCTATGACAGTTTTCTGTGCTAAAACGTGCATGCCTTTAGAAAAGGGGTGTTTACCCCCTCCGGCGTTCGGTTCACAGGTTACCTTGGCGAAACAGCGCTCGAGCCTCGGTGGCGAAGCGGTTAGCGTGCTGGATCCACGCCCAAAGGGTCCCGGGTTCGAGACCCTTCAAAGGAAACTTTTTTTTTCTCAAAAATTCAAACATTTTCTTGATCTTATCCATCATACACGTATTTTGTGTGCACCCTTGACGTATTTTTGTGGGCATATATCACCATCGAGGGTGGGCTTTATACAGATTTCAGCCCCCTTCAAAGCCCTTCCCGACCCTACAAATGTTTGAGGGGCCCTACAAGCCTCCTATATTATTTTTTTCGCACCAATTTTGTGTGGAAAAGATGCGTCATGAAGCGCTGGTTCGTTTGATATGCGAACGACCCATTTTTGATCAAGCTATGACAGTTTTCTGTGCTAAAACGTGCATGCCTTTAGAAAAGGGGTGTTTACCCCCTCCGGCGTTCGGTTCACAGGTTACCTTGGCGAAACAGCGCTCGAGCCTCGGTGGCGAAGCGGTTAGCGTGCTGGATCCACGCCCAAAGGGTCCCGGGTTCGAGACCCTTCAAAGGAAACTTTTTTTTTCTCAAAAATTCAAACATTTTCTTGATCTTATCCATCATACACGTATTTTGTGTGCACCCTTGACGTATTTTTGTGGGCATATATCACCATCGAGGGTGGGCTTTATACAGATTTCAGCCCCCTTCAAAGCCCTTCCCGACCCTACAAATGTTTGAGGGGCCCTACAAGCCTCCTATATTATTTTTTTCGCACCAATTTTGTGTGGAAAAGATGCGTCATGAAGCGCTGGTTCGTTTGATATGCGAACGACCCATTTTTGATCAAGCTATGACAGTTTTCTGTGCTAAAACGTGCATGCCTTTAGAAAAGGGGTGTTTACCCCCTCCGGCGTTCGGTTCACAGGTTACCTTGGCGAAACAGCGCTCGAGCCTCGGTGGCGAAGCGGTTAGCGTGCTGGATCCACGCCCAAAGGGTCCCGGGTTCGAGACCCTTCAAAGGAAACTTTTTTTTTCTCAAAAATTCAAACATTTTCTTGATCTTATCCATCATACACGTATTTTGTGTGCACCCTTGACGTATTTTTGTGGGCATATATCACCATCGAGGGTGGGCTTTATACAGATTTCAGCCCCCTTCAAAGCCCTTCCCGACCCTACAAATGTTTGAGGGGCCCTACAAGCCTCCTATATTATTTTTTTCGCACCAATTTTGTGTGGAAAAGATGCGTCATGAAGCGCTGGTTCGTTTGATATGCGAACGACCCATTTTTGATCAAGCTATGACAGTTTTCTGTGCTAAAACGTGCATGCCTTTAGAAAAGGGGTGTTTACCCCCTCCGGCGTTCGGTTCACAGGTTACCTTGGCGAAACAGCGCTCGAGCCTCGGTGGCGAAGCGGTTAGCGTGCTGGATCCACGCCCAAAGGGTCCCGGGTTTGAGACCCTTCAAAGGAAACTTTTTTTTTCTCAAAAATTCAAACATTTTCTTGATCTTATCCATCATACACGTATTTTGTGTGCACCCTTGACGTATTTTTGTGGGCATATATCACCATCGAGGGTGGGCTTTATACAGATTTCAGCCCCCTTCAAAGCCCTTCCCGACCCTACAAATGTTTGAGGGGCCCTACAAGCCTCCTATATTATTTTTTTCGCACCAATTTTGTGTGGAAAAGATGCGTCATGAAGCGCTGGTTCGTTTGATATGCGAACGACCCATTTTTGATCAAGCTATGACAGTTTTCTGTGCTAAAACGTGCATGCCTTTAGAAAAGGGGTGTTTACCCCCTCCGGCGTTCGGTTCACAGGTTACCTTGGCGAAACAGCGCTCGAGCCTCGGTGGCGAAGCGGTTAGCGTGCTGGATCCACGCCCAAAGGGTCCCGGGTTCGAGACCCTTCAAAGGAAACTTTTTTTTTCTCAAAAATTCAAACATTTTCTTGATCTTATCCATCATACACGTATTTTGTGTGCACCCTTGACGTATTTTTGTGGGCATATATCACCATCGAGGGTGGGCTTTATACAGATTTCAGCCCCCTTCAAAGCCCTTCCCGACCCTACAAATGTTTGAGGGGCCCTACAAGCCTCCTATATTATTTTTTTCGCACCAATTTTGTGTGGAAAAGATGCGTCATGAAGCGCTGGTTCGTTTGATATGCGAACGACCCATTTTTGATCAAGCTATGACAGTTTTCTGTGCTAAAACGTGCATGCCTTTAGAAAAGGGGTGTTTACCCCCTCCGGCGTTCGGTTCACAGGTTACCTTGGCGAAACAGCGCTCGAGCCTCGGTGGCGAAGCGGTTAGCGTGCTGGATCCACGCCCAAAGGGTCCCGGGTTCGAGACCCTTCAAAGGAAACTTTTTTTTTCTCAAAAATTCAAACATTTTCTTGATCTTATCCATCATACACGTATTTTGTGTGCACCCTTGACGTATTTTTGTGGGCATATATCACCATCGAGGGTGGGCTTTATACAGATTTCAGCCCCCTTCAAAGCCCTTCCCGACCCTACAAATGTTTGAGGGGCCCTACAAGCCTCCTATATTATTTTTTTCGCACCAATTTTGTGTGGAAAAGATGCGTCATGAAGCGCTGGTTCGTTTGATATGCGAACGACCCATTTTTGATCAAGCTATGACAGTTTTCTGTGCTAAAACGTGCATGCCTTTAGAAAAGGGGTGTTTACCCCCTCCGGCGTTCGGTTCACAGGTTACCTTGGCGAAACAGCGCTCGAGCCTCGGTGGCGAAGCGGTTAGCGTGCTGGATCCACGCCCAAAGGGTCCCGGGTTCGAGACCCTTCAAAGGAAACTTTTTTTTTCTCAAAAATTCAAACATTTTCTTGATCTTATCCATCATACACGTATTTTGTGTGCACCCTTGACGTATTTTTGTGGGCATATATCACCATCGAGGGTGGGCTTTATACAGATTTCAGCCCCCTTCAAAGCCCTTCCCGACCCTACAAATGTTTGAGGGGCCCTACAAGCCTCCTATATTATTTTTTTCGCACCAATTTTGTGTGGAAAAGATGCGTCATGAAGCGCTGGTTCGTTTGATATGCGAACGACCCATTTTTGATCAAGCTATGACAGTTTTCTGTGCTAAAACGTGCATGCCTTTAGAAAAGGGGTGTTTACCCCCTCCGGCGTTCGGTTCACAGGTTACCTTGGCGAAACAGCGCTCGAGCCTCGGTGGCGAAGCGGTTAGCGTGCTGGATCCACGCCCAAAGGGTCCCGGGTTCGAGACCCTTCAAAGGAAACTTTTTTTTTCTCAAAAATTCAAACATTTTCTTGATCTTATCCATCATACACGTATTTTGTGTGCACCCTTGACGTATTTTTGTGGGCATATATCACCATCGAGGGTGGGCTTTATACAGATTTCAGCCCCCTTCAAAGCCCTTCCCGACCCTACAAATGTTTGAGGGGCCCTACAAGCCTCCTATATTATTTTTTTCGCACCAATTTTGTGTGGAAAAGATGCGTCATGAAGCGCTGGTTCGTTTGATATGCGAACGACCCATTTTTGATCAAGCTATGACAGTTTTCTGTGCTAAAACGTGCATGCCTTTAGAAAAGGAGTGTTTACCCCCTCCGGCGTTCGGTTCACAGGTTACCTTGGCGAAACAGCGCTCGAGCCTCGGTGGCGAAGCGGTTAGCGTGCTGGATCCACGCCCAAAGGGTCCCGGGTTCGAGACCCTTCAAAGGAAACTTTTTTTTTCTCAAAAATTCAAACATTTTCTTGATCTTATCCATCATACACGTATTTTGTGTGCACCCTTGACGTATTTTTGTGGGCATATATCACCATCGAGGGTGGGCTTTATACAGATTTCAGCCCCCTTCAAAGCCCTTCCCGACCCTACAAATGTTTGAGGGGCCCTACAAGCCTCCTATATTATTTTTTTCGCACCAATTTTGTGTGGAAAAGATGCGTCATGAAGCGCTGGTTCGTTTGATATGCGAACGACCCATTTTTGATCAAGCTATGACAGTTTTCTGTGCTAAAACGTGCATGCCTTTAGAAAAGGGGTGTTTACCCCCTCCGGCGTTCGGTTCACAGGTTACCTTGGCGAAACAGCGCTCGAGCCTCGGTGGCGAAGCGGTTAGCGTGCTGGATCCACGCCCAAAGGGTCCCGGGTTCGAGACCCTTCAAAGGAAACTTTTTTTTTCTCAAAAATTCAAACATTTTCTTGATCTTATCCATCATACACGTATTTTGTGTGCACCCTTGACGTATTTTTGTGGGCATATATCACCATCGAGGGTGGGCTTTATACAGATTTCAGCCCCCTTCAAAGCCCTTCCCGACCCTACAAATGTTTGAGGGGCCCTACAAGCCTCCTATATTATTTTTTTCGCACCAATTTTGTGTGGAAAAGATGCGTCATGAAGCGCTGGTTCGTTTGATATGCGAACGACCCATTTTTGATCAAGCTATGACAGTTTTCTGTGCTAAAACGTGCATGCCTTTAGAAAAGGGGTGTTTACCCCCTCCGGCGTTCGGTTCACAGGTTACCTTGGCGAAACAGCGCTCGAGCCTCGGTGGCGAAGCGGTTAGCGTGCTGGATCCACGCCCAAAGGGTCCCGGGTTCGAGACCCTTCAAAGGAAACTTTTTTTTTCTCAAAAATTCAAACATTTTCTTGATCTTATCCATCATACACGTATTTTGTGTGCACCCTTGACGTATTTTTGTGGGCATATATCACCATCGAGGGTGGGCTTTATACAGATTTCAGCCCCCTTCAAAGCCCTTCCCGACCCTACAAATGTTTGAGGGGCCCTACAAGCCTCCTATATTATTTTTTTCGCACCAATTTTGTGTGGAAAAGATGCGTCATGAAGCGCTGGTTCGTTTGATATGCGAACGACCCATTTTTGATCAAGCTATGACAGTTTTCTGTGCTAAAACGTGCATGCCTTTAGAAAAGGGGTGTTTACCCCCTCCGGCGTTCGGTTCACAGGTTACCTTGGCGAAACAGCGCTCGAGCCTCGGTGGCGAAGCGGTTAGCGTGCTGGATCCACGCCCAAAGGGTCCCGGGTTCGAGACCCTTCAAAGGAAACTTTTTTTTTCTCAAAAATTCAAACATTTTCTTGATCTTATCCATCATACACGTATTTTGTGTGCACCCTTGACGTATTTTTGTGGGCATATATCACCATCGAGGGTGGGCTTTATACAGATTTCAGCCCCCTTCAAAGCCCTTCCCGACCCTACAAATGTTTGAGGGGCCCTACAAGCCTCCTATATTATTTTTTTCGCACCAATTTTGTGTGGAAAAGATGCGTCATGAAGCGCTGGTTCGTTTGATATGCGAACGACCCATTTTTGATCAAGCTATGACAGTTTTCTGTGCTAAAACGTGCATGCCTTTAGAAAAGGGGTGTTTACCCCCTCCGGCGTTCGGTTCACAGGTTACCTTGGCGAAACAGCGCTCGAGCCTCGGTGGCGAAGCGGTTAGCGTGCTGGATCCACGCCCAAAGGGTCCCGGGTTCGAGACCCTTCAAAGGAAACTTTTTTTTTCTCAAAAATTCAAACATTTTCTTGATCTTATCCATCATACACGTATTTTGTGTGCACCCTTGACGTATTTTTGTGGGCATATATCACCATCGAGGGTGGGCTTTATACAGATTTCAGTCCCCTTCAAAGCCCTTCCCGACCCTACAAATGTTTGAGGGGCCCTACAAGCCTCCTATATTATTTTTTTCGCACCAATTTTGTGTGGAAAAGATGCGTCATGAAGCGCTGGTTCGTTTGATATGCGAACGACCCATTTTTGATCAAGCTATGACAGTTTTCTGTGCTAAAACGTGCATGCCTTTAGAAAAGGGGTGTTTACCCCCTCCGGCGTTCGGTTCACAGGTTACCTTGGCGAAACAGCGCTCGAGCCTCGGTGGCGAAGCGGTTAGCGTGCTGGATCCACGCCCAAAGGGTCCCGGGTTCGAGACCCTTCAAAGGAAACTTTTTTTTTCTCAAAAATTCAAACATTTTCTTGATCTTATCCATCATACACGTATTTTGTGTGCACCCTTGACGTATTTTTGTGGGCATATATCACCATCGAGGGTGGGCTTTATACAGATTTCAGTCCCCTTCAAAGCCCTTCCCGACCCTACAAATGTTTGAGGGGCCCTACAAGCCTCCTATATTATTTTTTTCGCACCAATTTTGTGTGGAAAAGATGCGTCATGAAGCGCTGGTTCGTTTGATATGCGAACGACCCATTTTTGATCAAGCTATGACAGTTTTCTGTGCTAAAACGTGCATGCCTTTAGAAAAGGGGTGTTTACCCCCTCCGGCGTTCGGTTCACAGGTTACCTTGGCGAAACAGCGCTCGAGCCTCGGTGGCGAAGCGGTTAGCGTGCTGGATCCACGCCCAAAGGGTCCCGGGTTCGAGACCCTTCAAAGGAAACTTTTTTTTTCTCAAAAATTCAAACATTTTCTTGATCTTATCCATCATACACGTATTTTGTGTGCACCCTTGACGTATTTTTGTGGGCATATATCACCATCGAGGGTGGGCTTTATACAGATTTCAGTCCCCTTCAAAGCCCTTCCCGACCCTACAAATGTTTGAGGGGCCCTACAAGCCTCCTATATTATTTTTTTCGCACCAATTTTGTGTGGAAAAGATGCGTCATGAAGCGCTGGTTCGTTTGATATGCGAACGACCCATTTTTGATCAAGCTATGACAGTTTTCTGTGCTAAAACGTGCATGCCTTTAGAAAAGGGGTGTTTACCCCCTCCGGCGTTCGGTTCACAGGTTACCTTGGCGAAACAGCGCTCGAGCCTCGGTGGCGAAGCGGTTAGCGTGCTGGATCCACGCCCAAAGGGTCCCGGGTTCGAGACCCTTCAAAGGAAACTTTTTTTTTCTCAAAAATTCAAACATTTTCTTGATCTTATCCATCATACACGTATTTTGTGTGCACCCTTGACGTATTTTTGTGGGCATATATCACCATCGAGGGTGGGCTTTATACAGATTTCAGTCCCCTTCAAAGCCCTTCCCGACCCTACAAATGTTTGAGGGGCCCTACAAGCCTCCTATATTATTTTTTTCGCACCAATTTTGTGTGGAAAAGATGCGTCATGAAGCGCTGGTTCGTTTGATATGCGAACGACCCATTTTTGATCAAGCTATGACAGTTTTCTGTGCTAAAACGTGCATGCCTTTAGAAAAGGGGTGTTTACCCCCTCCGGCGTTCGGTTCACAGGTTACCTTGGCGAAACAGCGCTCGAGCCTCGGTGGCGAAGCGGTTAGCGTGCTGGATCCACGCCCAAAGGGTCCCGGGTTCGAGACCCTTCAAAGGAAACTTTTTTTTTCTCAAAAATTCAAACATTTTCTTGATCTTATCCATCATACACGTATTTTGTGTGCACCCTTGACGTATTTTTGTGGGCATATATCACCATCGAGGGTGGGCTTTATACAGATTTCAGTCCCCTTCAAAGCCCTTCCCGACCCTACAAATGTTTGAGGGGCCCTACAAGCCTCCTATATTATTTTTTTCGCACCAATTTTGTGTGGAAAAGATGCGTCATGAAGCGCTGGTTCGTTTGATATGCGAACGACCCATTTTTGATCAAGCTATGACAGTTTTCTGTGCTAAAACGTGCATGCCTTTAGAAAAGGGGTGTTTACCCCCTCCGGCGTTCGGTTCACAGGTTACCTTGGCGAAACAGCGCTCGAGCCTCGGTGGCGAAGCGGTTAGCGTGCTGGATCCACGCCCAAAGGGTCCCGGGTTCGAGACCCTTCAAAGGAAACTTTTTTTTTCTCAAAAATTCAAACATTTTCTTGATCTTATCCATCATACACGTATTTTGTGTGCACCCTTGACGTATTTTTGTGGGCATATATCACCATCGAGGGTGGGCTTTATACAGATTTCAGCCCCCTTCAAAGCCCTTCCCGACCCTACAAATGTTTGAGGGGCCCTACAAGCCTCCTATATTATTTTTTTCGCACCAATTTTGTGTGGAAAAGATGCGTCATGAAGCGCTGGTTCGTTTGATATGCGAACGACCCATTTTTGATCAAGCTATGACAGTTTTCTGTGCTAAAACGTGCATGCCTTTAGAAAAGGGGTGTTTACCCCCTCCGGCGTTCGGTTCACAGGTTACCTTGGCGAAACAGCGCTCGAGCCTCGGTGGCGAAGCGGTTAGCGTGCTGGATCCACGCCCAAAGGGTCCCGGGTTCGAGACCCTTCAAAGGAAACTTTTTTTTTCTCAAAAATTCAAACATTTTCTTGATCTTATCCATCATACACGTATTTTGTGTGCACCCTTGACGTATTTTTGTGGGCATATATCACCATCGAGGGTGGGCTTTATACAGATTTCAGCCCCCTTCAAAGCCCTTCCCGACCCTACAAATGTTTGAGGGGCCCTACAAGCCTCCTATATTATTTTTTTCGCACCAATTTTGTGTGGAAAAGATGCGTCATGAAGCGCTGGTTCGTTTGATATGCGAACGACCCATTTTTGATCAAGCTATGACAGTTTTCTGTGCTAAAACGTGCATGCCTTTAGAAAAGGGGTGTTTACCCCCTCCGGCGTTCGGTTCACAGGTTACCTTGGCGAAACAGCGCTCGAGCCTCGGTGGCGAAGCGGTTAGCGTGCTGGATCCACGCCCAAAGGGTCCCGGGTTCGAGACCCTTCAAAGGAAACTTTTTTTTTCTCAAAAATTCAAACATTTTCTTGATCTTATCCATCATACACGTATTTTGTGTGCACCCTTGACGTATTTTTGTGGGCATATATCACCATCGAGGGTGGGCTTTATACAGATTTCAGCCCCCTTCAAAGCCCTTCCCGACCCTACAAATGTTTGAGGGGCCCTACAAGCCTCCTATATTATTTTTTTCGCACCAATTTTGTGTGGAAAAGATGCGTCATGAAGCGCTGGTTCGTTTGATATGCGAACGACCCATTTTTGATCAAGCTATGACAGTTTTCTGTGCTAAAACGTGCATGCCTTTAGAAAAGGGGTGTTTACCCCCTCCGGCGTTCGGTTCACAGGTTACCTTGGCGAAACAGCGCTCGAGCCTCGGTGGCGAAGCGGTTAGCGTGCTGGATCCACGCCCAAAGGGTCCCGGGTTCGAGACCCTTCAAAGGAAACTTTTTTTTTCTCAAAAATTCAAACATTTTCTTGATCTTATCCATCATACACGTATTTTGTGTGCACCCTTGACGTATTTTTGTGGGCATATATCACCATCGAGGGTGGGCTTTATACAGATTTCAGCCCCCTTCAAAGCCCTTCCCGACCCTACAAATGTTTGAGGGGCCCTACAAGCCTCCTATATTATTTTTTTCGCACCAATTTTGTGTGGAAAAGATGCGTCATGAAGCGCTGGTTCGTTTGATATGCGAACGACCCATTTTTGATCAAGCTATGACAGTTTTCTGTGCTAAAACGTGCATGCCTTTAGAAAAGGGGTGTTTACCCCCTCCGGCGTTCGGTTCACAGGTTACCTTGGCGAAACAGCGCTCGAGCCTCGGTGGCGAAGCGGTTAGCGTGCTGGATCCACGCCCAAAGGGTCCCGGGTTCGAGACCCTTCAAAGGAAACTTTTTTTTTCTCAAAAATTCAAACATTTTCTTGATCTTATCCATCATACACGTATTTTGTGTGCACCCTTGACGTATTTTTGTGGGCATATATCACCATCGAGGGTGGGCTTTATACAGATTTCAGCCCCCTTCAAAGCCCTTCCCGACCCTACAAATGTTTGAGGGGCCCTACAAGCCTCCTATATTATTTTTTTCGCACCAATTTTGTGTGGAAAAGATGCGTCATGAAGCGCTGGTTCGTTTGATATGCGAACGACCCATTTTTGATCAAGCTATGACAGTTTTCTGTGCTAAAACGTGCATGCCTTTAGAAAAGGGGTGTTTACCCCCTCCGGCGTTCGGTTCACAGGTTACCTTGGCGAAACAGCGCTCGAGCCTCGGTGGCGAAGCGGTTAGCGTGCTGGATCCACGCCCAAAGGGTCCCGGGTTCGAGACCCTTCAAAGGAAACTTTTTTTTTCTCAAAAATTCAAACATTTTCTTGATCTTATCCATCATACACGTATTTTGTGTGCACCCTTGACGTATTTTTGTGGGCATATATCACCATCGAGGGTGGGCTTTATACAGATTTCAGCCCCCTTCAAAGCCCTTCCCGACCCTACAAATGTTTGAGGGGCCCTACAAGCCTCCTATATTATTTTTTTCGCACCAATTTTGTGTGGAAAAGATGCGTCATGAAGCGCTGGTTCGTTTGATATGCGAACGACCCATTTTTGATCAAGCTATGACAGTTTTCTGTGCTAAAACGTGCATGCCTTTAGAAAAGGGGTGTTTACCCCCTCCGGCGTTCGGTTCACAGGTTACCTTGGCGAAACAGCGCTCGAGCCTCGGTGGCGAAGCGGTTAGCGTGCTGGATCCACGCCCAAAGGGTCCCGGGTTCGAGACCCTTCAAAGGAAACTTTTTTTTTCTCAAAAATTCAAACATTTTCTTGATCTTATCCATCATACACGTATTTTGTGTGCACCCTTGACGTATTTTTGTGGGCATATATCACCATCGAGGGTGGGCTTTATACAGATTTCAGCCCCCTTCAAAGCCCTTCCCGACCCTACAAATGTTTGAGGGGCCCTACAAGCCTCCTATATTATTTTTTTCGCACCAATTTTGTGTGGAAAAGATGCGTCATGAAGCGCTGGTTCGTTTGATATGCGAACGACCCATTTTTGATCAAGCTATGACAGTTTTCTGTGCTAAAACGTGCATGCCTTTAGAAAAGGGGTGTTTACCCCCTCCGGCGTTCGGTTCACAGGTTACCTTGGCGAAACAGCGCTCGAGCCTCGGTGGCGAAGCGGTTAGCGTGCTGGATCCACGCCCAAAGGGTCCCGGGTTCGAGACCCTTCAAAGGAAACTTTTTTTTTCTCAAAAATTCAAACATTTTCTCAATCTTATCCATCATACACGTATTTTGTGTGCACCCTTGACGTATTTTTGTGGGCATATATCACCATCGAGGGTGGGCTTTATACAGATTTCAGCCCCCTTCAAAGCCCTTCCCGACCCTACAAATGTTTGAGGGGCCCTACAAGCCTCCTATATTATTTTTTTCGCACCAATTTTGTGTGGAAAAGATGCGTCATGAAGCGCTGGTTCGTTTGATATGCGAACGACCCATTTTTGATCAAGCTATGACAGTTTTCTGTGCTAAAACGTGCATGCCTTTAGAAAAGGGGTGTTTACCCCCTCCGGCGTTCGGTTCACAGGTTACCTTGGCGAAACAGCGCTCGAGCCTCGGTGGCGAAGCGGTTAGCGTGCTGGATCCACGCCCAAAGGGTCCCGGGTTCGAGACCCTTCAAAGGAAACTTTTTTTTTCTCAAAAATTCAAACATTTTCTCGATCTTATCCATCATACACGTATTTTGTGTGCACCCTTGACGTATTTTTGTGGGCATATATCACCATCGAGGGTGGGCTTTATACAGATTTCAGCCCCCTTCAAAGCCCTTCCCGACCCTACAAATGTTTGAGGGGCCCTACAAGCCTCCTATATTATTTTTTTCGCACCAATTTTGTGTGGAAAAGATGCGTCATGAAGCGCTGGTTCGTTTGATATGCGAACGACCCATTTTTGATCAAGCTATGACAGTTTTCTGTGCTAAAACGTGCATGCCTTTAGAAAAGGGGTGTTTACCCCCTCCGGCGTTCGGTTCACAGGTTACCTTGGCGAAACAGCGCTCGAGCCTCGGTGGCGAAGCGGTTAGCGTGCTGGATCCACGCCCAAAGGGTCCCGGGTTCGAGACCCTTCAAAGGAAACTTTTTTTTTCTCAAAAATTCAAACATTTTCTTGATCTTATCCATCATACACGTATTTTGTGTGCACCCTTGACGTATTTTTGTGGGCATATATCACCATCGAGGGTGGGCTTTATACAGATTTCAGCCCCCTTCAAAGCCCTTCCCGACCCTACAAATGTTTGAGGGGCCCTACAAGCCTCCTATATTATTTTTTTCGCACCAATTTTGTGTGGAAAAGATGCGTCATGAAGCGCTGGTTCGTTTGATATGCGAACGACCCATTTTTGATCAAGCTATGACAGTTTTCTGTGCTAAAACGTGCATGCCTTTAGAAAAGGGGTGTTTACCCCCTCCGGCGTTCGGTTCACAGGTTACCTTGGCGAAACAGCGCTCGAGCCTCGGTGGCGAAGCGGTTAGCGTGCTGGATCCACGCCCAAAGGGTCCCGGGTTCGAGACCCTTCAAAGGAAACTTTTTTTTTCTCAAAAATTCAAACATTTTCTTGATCTTATCCATCATACACGTATTTTGTGTGCACCCTTGACGTATTTTTGTGGGCATATATCACCATCGAGGGTGGGCTTTATACAGATTTCAGCCCCCTTCAAAGCCCTTCCCGACCCTACAAATGTTTGAGGGGCCCTACAAGCCTCCTATATTATTTTTTTCGCACCAATTTTGTGTGGAAAAGATGCGTCATGAAGCGCTGGTTCGTTTGATATGCGAACGACCCATTTTTGATCAAGCTATGACAGTTTTCTGTGCTAAAACGTGCATGCCTTTAGAAAAGGGGTGTTTACCCCCTCCGGCGTTCGGTTCACAGGTTACCTTGGCGAAACAGCGCTCGAGCCTCGGTGGCGAAGCGGTTAGCGTGCTGGATCCACGCCCAAAGGGTCCCGGGTTCGAGACCCTTCAAAGGAAACTTTTTTTTTCTCAAAAATTCAAACATTTTCTTGATCTTATCCATCATACACGTATTTTGTGTGCACCCTTGACGTATTTTTGTGGGCATATATCACCATCGAGGGTGGGCTTTATACAGATTTCAGCCCCCTTCAAAGCCCTTCCCGACCCTACAAATGTTTGAGGGGCCCTACAAGCCTCCTATATTATTTTTTTCGCACCAATTTTGTGTGGAAAAGATGCGTCATGAAGCGCTGGTTCGTTTGATATGCGAACGACCCATTTTTGATCAAGCTATGACAGTTTTCTGTGCTAAAACGTGCATGCCTTTAGAAAAGGGGTGTTTACCCCCTCCGGCGTTCGGTTCACAGGTTACCTTGGCGAAACAGCGCTCGAGCCTCGGTGGCGAAGCGGTTAGCGTGCTGGATCCACGCCCAAAGGGTCCCGGGTTCGAGACCCTTCAAAGGAAACTTTTTTTTTCTCAAAAATTCAAACATTTTCTTGATCTTATCCATCATACACGTATTTTGTGTGCACCCTTGACGTATTTTTGTGGGCATATATCACCATCGAGGGTGGGCTTTATACAGATTTCAGCCCCCTTCAAAGCCCTTCCCGACCCTACAAATGTTTGAGGGGCCCTACAAGCCTCCTATATTATTTTTTTTCGCACCAATTTTGTGTGGAAAAGATGCGTCATGAAGCGCTGGTTCGTTTGATATGCGAACGACCCATTTTTGATCAAGCTATGACAGTTTTCTGTGCTAAAACGTGCATGCCTTTAGAAAAGGGGTGTTTACCCCCTCCGGCGTTCGGTTCACAGGTTACCTTGGCGAAACAGCGCTCGAGCCTCGGTGGCGAAGCGGTTAGCGTGCTGGATCCACGCCCAAAGGGTCCCGGGTTCGAGACCCTTCAAAGGAAACTTTTTTTTTCTCAAAAATTCAAACATTTTCTTGATCTTATCCATCATACACGTATTTTGTGTGCACCCTTGACGTATTTTTGTGGGCATATATCACCATCGAGGGTGGGCTTTATACAGATTTCAGCCCCCTTCAAAGCCCTTCCCGACCCTACAAATGTTTGAGGGGCCCTACAAGCCTCCTATATTATTTTTTTCGCACCAATTTTGTGTGGAAAAGATGCGTCATGAAGCGCTGGTTCGTTTGATATGCGAACGACCCATTTTTGATCAAGCTATGACAGTTTTCTGTGCTAAAACGTGCATGCCTTTAGAAAAGGGGTGTTTACCCCCTCCGGCGTTCGGTTCACAGGTTACCTTGGCGAAACAGCGCTCGAGCCTCGGTGGCGAAGCGGTTAGCGTGCTGGATCCACGCCCAAAGGGTCCCGGGTTCGAGACCCTTCAAAGGAAACTTTTTTTTTCTCAAAAATTCAAACATTTTCTTGATCTTATCCATCATACACGTATTTTGTGTGCACCCTTGACGTATTTTTGTGGGCATATATCACCATCGAGGGTGGGCTTTATACAGATTTCAGCCCCCTTCAAAGCCCTTCCCGACCCTACAAATGTTTGAGGGGCCCTACAAGCCTCCTATATTATTTTTTTCGCACCAATTTTGTGTGGAAAAGATGCGTCATGAAGCGCTGGTTCGTTTGATATGCGAACGACCCATTTTTGATCAAGCTATGACAGTTTTCTGTGCTAAAACGTGCATGCCTTTAGAAAAGGGGTGTTTACCCCCTCCGGCGTTCGGTTCACAGGTTACCTTGGCGAAACAGCGCTCGAGCCTCGGTGGCGAAGCGGTTAGCGTGCTGGATCCACGCCCAAAGGGTCCCGGGTTCGAGACCCTTCAAAGGAAACTTTTTTTTTCTCAAAAATTCAAACATTTTCTTGATCTTATCCATCATACACGTATTTTGTGTGCACCCTTGACGTATTTTTGTGGGCATATATCACCATCGAGGGTGGGCTTTATACAGATTTCAGCCCCCTTCAAAGCCCTTCCCGACCCTACAAATGTTTGAGGGGCCCTACAAGCCTCCTATATTATTTTTTTCGCACCAATTTTGTGTGGAAAAGATGCGTCATGAAGCGCTGGTTCGTTTGATATGCGAACGACCCATTTTTGATCAAGCTATGACAGTTTTCTGTGCTAAAACGTGCATGCCTTTAGAAAAGGGGTGTTTACCCCCTCCGGCGTTCGGTTCACAGGTTACCTTGGCGAAACAGCGCTCGAGCCTCGGTGGCGAAGCGGTTAGCGTGCTGGATCCACGCCCAAAGGGTCCCGGGTTCGAGACCCTTCAAAGGAAACTTTTTTTTTCTCAAAAATTCAAACATTTTCTTGATCTTATCCATCATACACGTATTTTGTGTGCACCCTTGACGTATTTTTGTGGGCATATATCACCATCGAGGGTGGGCTTTATACAGATTTCAGCCCCCTTCAAAGCCCTTCCCGACCCTACAAATGTTTGAGGGGCCCTACAAGCCTCCTATATTATTTTTTTCGCACCAATTTTGTGTGGAAAAGATGCGTCATGAAGCGCTGGTTCGTTTGATATGCGAACGACCCATTTTTGATCAAGCTATGACAGTTTTCTGTGCTAAAACGTGCATGCCTTTAGAAAAGGGGTGTTTACCCCCTCCGGCGTTCGGTTCACAGGTTACCTTGGCGAAACAGCGCTCGAGCCTCGGTGGCGAAGCGGTTAGCGTGCTGGATCCACGCCCAAAGGGTCCCGGGTTCGAGACCCTTCAAAGGAAACTTTTTTTTTCTCAAAAATTCAAACATTTTCTTGATCTTATCCATCATACACGTATTTTGTGTGCACCCTTGACGTATTTTTGTGGGCATATATCACCATCGAGGGTGGGCTTTATACAGATTTCAGCCCCCTTCAAAGCCCTTCCCGACCCTACAAATGTTTGAGGGGCCCTACAAGCCTCCTATATTATTTTTTTCGCACCAATTTTGTGTGGAAAAGATGCGTCATGAAGCGCTGGTTCGTTTGATATGCGAACGACCCATTTTTGATCAAGCTATGACAGTTTTCTGTGCTAAAACGTGCATGCCTTTAGAAAAGGGGTGTTTACCCCCTCCGGCGTTCGGTTCACAGGTTACCTTGGCGAAACAGCGCTCGAGCCTCGGTGGCGAAGCGGTTAGCGTGCTGGATCCACGCCCAAAGGGTCCCGGGTTCGAGACCCTTCAAAGGAAACTTTTTTTTTCTCAAAAATTCAAACATTTTCTTGATCTTATCCATCATACACGTATTTTGTGTGCACCCTTGACGTATTTTTGTGGGCATATATCACCATCGAGGGTGGGCTTTATACAGATTTCAGCCCCCTTCAAAGCCCTTCCCGACCCTACAAATGTTTGAGGGGCCCTACAAGCCTCCTATATTATTTTTTTCGCACCAATTTTGTGTGGAAAAGATGCGTCATGAAGCGCTGGTTCGTTTGATATGCGAACGACCCATTTTTGATCAAGCTATGACAGTTTTCTGTGCTAAAACGTGCATGCCTTTAGAAAAGGGGTGTTTACCCCCTCCGGCGTTCGGTTCACAGGTTACCTTGGCGAAACAGCGCTCGAGCCTCGGTGGCGAAGCGGTTAGCGTGCTGGATCCACGCCCAAAGGGTCCCGGGTTCGAGACCCTTCAAAGGAAACTTTTTTTTTCTCAAAAATTCAAACATTTTCTTGATCTTATCCATCATACACGTATTTTGTGTGCACCCTTGACGTATTTTTGTGGGCATATATCACCATCGAGGGTGGGCTTTATACAGATTTCAGCCCCCTTCAAAGCCCTTCCCGACCCTACAAATGTTTGAGGGGCCCTACAAGCCTCCTATATTATTTTTTTCGCACCAATTTTGTGTGGAAAAGATGCGTCATGAAGCGCTGGTTCGTTTGATATGCGAACGACCCATTTTTGATCAAGCTATGACAGTTTTCTGTGCTAAAACGTGCATGCCTTTAGAAAAGGGGTGTTTACCCCCTCCGGCGTTCGGTTCACAGGTTACCTTGGCGAAACAGCGCTCGAGCCTCGGTGGCGAAGCGGTTAGCGTGCTGGATCCACGCCCAAAGGGTCCCGGGTTCGAGACCCTTCAAAGGAAACTTTTTTTTTCTCAAAAATTCAAACATTTTCTTGATCTTATCCATCATACACGTATTTTGTGTGCACCCTTGACGTATTTTTGTGGGCATATATCACCATCGAGGGTGGGCTTTATACAGATTTCAGCCCCCTTCAAAGCCCTTCCCGACCCTACAAATGTTTGAGGGGCCCTACAAGCCTCCTATATTATTTTTTTCGCACCAATTTTGTGTGGAAAAGATGCGTCATGAAGCGCTGGTTCGTTTGATATGCGAACGACCCATTTTTGATCAAGCTATGACAGTTTTCTGTGCTAAAACGTGCATGCCTTTAGAAAAGGGGTGTTTACCCCCTCCGGCGTTCGGTTCACAGGTTACCTTGGCGAAACAGCGCTCGAGCCTCGGTGGCGAAGCGGTTAGCGTGCTGGATCCACGCCCAAAGGGTCCCGGGTTCGAGACCCTTCAAAGGAAACTTTTTTTTTCTCAAAAATTCAAACATTTTCTTGATCTTATCCATCATACACGTATTTTGTGTGCACCCTTGACGTATTTTTGTGGGCATATATCACCATCGAGGGTGGGCTTTATACAGATTTCAGCCCCCTTCAAAGCCCTTCCCGACCCTACAAATGTTTGAGGGGCCCTACAAGCCTCCTATATTATTTTTTTCGCACCAATTTTGTGTGGAAAAGATGCGTCATGAAGCGCTGGTTCGTTTGATATGCGAACGACCCATTTTTGATCAAGCTATGACAGTTTTCTGTGCTAAAACGTGCATGCCTTTAGAAAAGGGGTGTTTACCCCCTCCGGCGTTCGGTTCACAGGTTACCTTGGCGAAACAGCGCTCGAGCCTCGGTGGCGAAGCGGTTAGCGTGCTGGATCCACGCCCAAAGGGTCCCGGGTTCGAGACCCTTCAAAGGAAACTTTTTTTTTCTCAAAAATTCAAACATTTTCTTGATCTTATCCATCATACACGTATTTTGTGTGCACCCTTGACGTATTTTTGTGGGCATATATCACCATCGAGGGTGGGCTTTATACAGATTTCAGCCCCCTTCAAAGCCCTTCCCGACCCTACAAATGTTTGAGGGGCCCTACAAGCCTCCTATATTATTTTTTTCGCACCAATTTTGTGTGGAAAAGATGCGTCATGAAGCGCTGGTTCGTTTGATATGCGAACGACCCATTTTTGATCAAGCTATGACAGTTTTCTGTGCTAAAACGTGCATGCCTTTAGAAAAGGGGTGTTTACCCCCTCCGGCGTTCGGTTCACAGGTTACCTTGGCGAAACAGCGCTCGAGCCTCGGTGGCGAAGCGGTTAGCGTGCTGGATCCACGCCCAAAGGGTCCCGGGTTCGAGACCCTTCAAAGGAAACTTTTTTTTTCTCAAAAATTCAAACATTTTCTTGATCTTATCCATCATACACGTATTTTGTGTGCACCCTTGACGTATTTTTGTGGGCATATATCACCATCGAGGGTGGGCTTTATACAGATTTCAGCCCCCTTCAAAGCCCTTCCCGACCCTACAAATGTTTGAGGGGCCCTACAAGCCTCCTATATTATTTTTTTCGCACCAATTTTGTGTGGAAAAGATGCGTCATGAAGCGCTGGTTCGTTTGATATGCGAACGACCCATTTTTGATCAAGCTATGACAGTTTTCTGTGCTAAAACGTGCATGCCTTTAGAAAAGGGGTGTTTACCCCCTCCGGCGTTCGGTTCACAGGTTACCTTGGCGAAACAGCGCTCGAGCCTCGGTGGCGAAGCGGTTAGCGTGCTGGATCCACGCCCAAAGGGTCCCGGGTTCGAGACCCTTCAAAGGAAACTTTTTTTTTCTCAAAAATTCAAACATTTTCTCAATCTTATCCATCATACACGTATTTTGTGTGCACCCTTGACGTATTTTTGTGGGCATATATCACCATCGAGGGTGGGCTTTATACAGATTTCAGCCCCCTTCAAAGCCCTTCCCGACCCTACAAATGTTTGAGGGGCCCTACAAGCCTCCTATATTATTTTTTTCGCACCAATTTTGTGTGGAAAAGATGCGTCATGAAGCGCTGGTTCGTTTGATATGCGAACGACCCATTTTTGATCAAGCTATGACAGTTTTCTGTGCTAAAACGTGCATGCCTTTAGAAAAGGGGTGTTTACCCCCTCCGGCGTTCGGTTCACAGGTTACCTTGGCGAAACAGCGCTCGAGCCTCGGTGGCGAAGCGGTTAGCGTGCTGGATCCACGCCCAAAGGGTCCCGGGTTCGAGACCCTTCAAAGGAAACTTTTTTTTTCTCAAAAATTCAAACATTTTCTCGATCTTATCCATCATACACGTATTTTGTGTGCACCCTTGACGTATTTTTGTGGGCATATATCACCATCGAGGGTGGGCTTTATACAGATTTCAGCCCCCTTCAAAGCCCTTCCCGACCCTACAAATGTTTGAGGGGCCCTACAAGCCTCCTATATTATTTTTTTCGCACCAATTTTGTGTGGAAAAGATGCGTCATGAAGCGCTGGTTCGTTTGATATGCGAACGACCCATTTTTGATCAAGCTATGACAGTTTTCTGTGCTAAAACGTGCATGCCTTTAGAAAAGGGGTGTTTACCCCCTCCGGCGTTCGGTTCACAGGTTACCTTGGCGAAACAGCGCTCGAGCCTCGGTGGCGAAGCGGTTAGCGTGCTGGATCCACGCCCAAAGGGTCCCGGGTTCGAGACCCTTCAAAGGAAACTTTTTTTTTCTCAAAAATTCAAACATTTTCTTGATCTTATCCATCATACACGTATTTTGTGTGCACCCTTGACGTATTTTTGTGGGCATATATCACCATCGAGGGTGGGCTTTATACAGATTTCAGCCCCCTTCAAAGCCCTTCCCGACCCTACAAATGTTTGAGGGGCCCTACAAGCCTCCTATATTATTTTTTTCGCACCAATTTTGTGTGGAAAAGATGCGTCATGAAGCGCTGGTTCGTTTGATATGCGAACGACCCATTTTTGATCAAGCTATGACAGTTTTCTGTGCTAAAACGTGCATGCCTTTAGAAAAGGGGTGTTTACCCCCTCCGGCGTTCGGTTCACAGGTTACCTTGGCGAAACAGCGCTCGAGCCTCGGTGGCGAAGCGGTTAGCGTGCTGGATCCACGCCCAAAGGGTCCCGGGTTCGAGACCCTTCAAAGGAAACTTTTTTTTTCTCAAAAATTCAAACATTTTCTTGATCTTATCCATCATACACGTATTTTGTGTGCACCCTTGACGTATTTTTGTGGGCATATATCACCATCGAGGGTGGGCTTTATACAGATTTCAGCCCCCTTCAAAGCCCTTCCCGACCCTACAAATGTTTGAGGGGCCCTACAAGCCTCCTATATTATTTTTTTCGCACCAATTTTGTGTGGAAAAGATGCGTCATGAAGCGCTGGTTCGTTTGATATGCGAACGACCCATTTTTGATCAAGCTATGACAGTTTTCTGTGCTAAAACGTGCATGCCTTTAGAAAAGGGGTGTTTACCCCCTCCGGCGTTCGGTTCACAGGTTACCTTGGCGAAACAGCGCTCGAGCCTCGGTGGCGAAGCGGTTAGCGTGCTGGATCCACGCCCAAAGGGTCCCGGGTTCGAGACCCTTCAAAGGAAACTTTTTTTTTCTCAAAAATTCAAACATTTTCTTGATCTTATCCATCATACACGTATTTTGTGTGCACCCTTGACGTATTTTTGTGGGCATATATCACCATCGAGGGTGGGCTTTATACAGATTTCAGCCCCCTTCAAAGCCCTTCCCGACCCTACAAATGTTTGAGGGGCCCTACAAGCCTCCTATATTATTTTTTTCGCACCAATTTTGTGTGGAAAAGATGCGTCATGAAGCGCTGGTTCGTTTGATATGCGAACGACCCATTTTTGATCAAGCTATGACAGTTTTCTGTGCTAAAACGTGCATGCCTTTAGAAAAGGGGTGTTTACCCCCTCCGGCGTTCGGTTCACAGGTTACCTTGGCGAAACAGCGCTCGAGCCTCGGTGGCGAAGCGGTTAGCGTGCTGGATCCACGCCCAAAGGGTCCCGGGTTCGAGACCCTTCAAAGGAAACTTTTTTTTTCTCAAAAATTCAAACATTTTCTTGATCTTATCCATCATACACGTATTTTGTGTGCACCCTTGACGTATTTTTGTGGGCATATATCACCATCGAGGGTGGGCTTTATACAGATTTCAGCCCCCTTCAAAGCCCTTCCCGACCCTACAAATGTTTGAGGGGCCCTACAAGCCTCCTATATTATTTTTTTCGCACCAATTTTGTGTGGAAAAGATGCGTCATGAAGCGCTGGTTCGTTTGATATGCGAACGACCCATTTTTGATCAAGCTATGACAGTTTTCTGTGCTAAAACGTGCATGCCTTTAGAAAAGGGGTGTTTACCCCCTCCGGCGTTCGGTTCACAGGTTACCTTGGCGAAACAGCGCTCGAGCCTCGGTGGCGAAGCGGTTAGCGTGCTGGATCCACGCCCAAAGGGTCCCGGGTTCGAGACCCTTCAAAGGAAACTTTTTTTTTCTCAAAAATTCAAACATTTTCTTGATCTTATCCATCATACACGTATTTTGTGTGCACCCTTGACGTATTTTTGTGGGCATATATCACCATCGAGGGTGGGCTTTATACAGATTTCAGCCCCCTTCAAAGCCCTTCCCGACCCTACAAATGTTTGAGGGGCCCTACAAGCCTCCTATATTATTTTTTTCGCACCAATTTTGTGTGGAAAAGATGCGTCATGAAGCGCTGGTTCGTTTGATATGCGAACGACCCATTTTTGATCAAGCTATGACAGTTTTCTGTGCTAAAACGTGCATGCCTTTAGAAAAGGGGTGTTTACCCCCTCCGGCGTTCGGTTCACAGGTTACCTTGGCGAAACAGCGCTCGAGCCTCGGTGGCGAAGCGGTTAGCGTGCTGGATCCACGCCCAAAGGGTCCCGGGTTCGAGACCCTTCAAAGGAAACTTTTTTTTTCTCAAAAATTCAAACATTTTCTTGATCTTATCCATCATACACGTATTTTGTGTGCACCCTTGACGTATTTTTGTGGGCATATATCACCATCGAGGGTGGGCTTTATACAGATTTCAGCCCCCTTCAAAGCCCTTCCCGACCCTACAAATGTTTGAGGGGCCCTACAAGCCTCCTATATTATTTTTTTCGCACCAATTTTGTGTGGAAAAGATGCGTCATGAAGCGCTGGTTCGTTTGATATGCGAACGACCCATTTTTGATCAAGCTATGACAGTTTTCTGTGCTAAAACGTGCATGCCTTTAGAAAAGGGGTGTTTACCCCCTCCGGCGTTCGGTTCACAGGTTACCTTGGCGAAACAGCGCTCGAGCCTCGGTGGCGAAGCGGTTAGCGTGCTGGATCCACGCCCAAAGGGTCCCGGGTTCGAGACCCTTCAAAGGAAACTTTTTTTTTCTCAAAAATTCAAACATTTTCTTGATCTTATCCATCATACACGTATTTTGTGTGCACCCTTGACGTATTTTTGTGGGCATATATCACCATCGAGGGTGGGCTTTATACAGATTTCAGCCCCCTTCAAAGCCCTTCCCGACCCTACAAATGTTTGAGGGGCCCTACAAGCCTCCTATATTATTTTTTTCGCACCAATTTTGTGTGGAAAAGATGCGTCATGAAGCGCTGGTTCGTTTGATATGCGAACGACCCATTTTTGATCAAGCTATGACAGTTTTCTGTGCTAAAACGTGCATGCCTTTAGAAAAGGGGTGTTTACCCCCTCCGGCGTTCGGTTCACAGGTTACCTTGGCGAAACAGCGCTCGAGCCTCGGTGGCGAAGCGGTTAGCGTGCTGGATCCACGCCCAAAGGGTCCCGGGTTCGAGACCCTTCAAAGGAAACTTTTTTTTTCTCAAAAATTCAAACATTTTCTTGATCTTATCCATCATACACGTATTTTGTGTGCACCCTTGACGTATTTTTGTGGGCATATATCACCATCGAGGGTGGGCTTTATACAGATTTCAGCCCCCTTCAAAGCCCTTCCCGACCCTACAAATGTTTGAGGGGCCCTACAAGCCTCCTATATTATTTTTTTCGCACCAATTTTGTGTGGAAAAGATGCGTCATGAAGCGCTGGTTCGTTTGATATGCGAACGACCCATTTTTGATCAAGCTATGACAGTTTTCTGTGCTAAAACGTGCATGCCTTTAGAAAAGGGGTGTTTACCCCCTCCGGCGTTCGGTTCACAGGTTACCTTGGCGAAACAGCGCTCGAGCCTCGGTGGCGAAGCGGTTAGCGTGCTGGATCCACGCCCAAAGGGTCCCGGGTTCGAGACCCTTCAAAGGAAACTTTTTTTTTCTCAAAAATTCAAACATTTTCTTGATCTTATCCATCATACACGTATTTTGTGTGCACCCTTGACGTATTTTTGTGGGCATATATCACCATCGAGGGTGGGCTTTATACAGATTTCAGCCCCCTTCAAAGCCCTTCCCGACCCTACAAATGTTTGAGGGGCCCTACAAGCCTCCTATATTATTTTTTTCGCACCAATTTTGTGTGGAAAAGATGCGTCATGAAGCGCTGGTTCGTTTGATATGCGAACGACCCATTTTTGATCAAGCTATGACAGTTTTCTGTGCTAAAACGTGCATGCCTTTAGAAAAGGGGTGTTTACCCCCTCCGGCGTTCGGTTCACAGGTTACCTTGGCGAAACAGCGCTCGAGCCTCGGTGGCGAAGCGGTTAGCGTGCTGGATCCACGCCCAAAGGGTCCCGGGTTCGAGACCCTTCAAAGGAAACTTTTTTTTTCTCAAAAATTCAAACATTTTCTTGATCTTATCCATCATACACGTATTTTGTGTGCACCCTTGACGTATTTTTGTGGGCATATATCACCATCGAGGGTGGGCTTTATACAGATTTCAGCCCCCTTCAAAGCCCTTCCCGACCCTACAAATGTTTGAGGGGCCCTACAAGCCTCCTATATTATTTTTTTCGCACCAATTTTGTGTGGAAAAGATGCGTCATGAAGCGCTGGTTCGTTTGATATGCGAACGACCCATTTTTGATCAAGCTATGACAGTTTTCTGTGCTAAAACGTGCTTGCTTTTTTTTTTTTTTTTTTTTTTTTTTTTTCAAGTCCATACTAGGTCAGAACATGGATAATTGACCATAGGCTTTGTATTGAAGTAGGTCATGCGGCCCCATCAGCTGATCAAATTTTACATTGACTTGTTAGGCGCCACGTAAAATGGATAATCAATGGTTTGTTGTATTGACTATGGAATATCAATAAAACATGAACTATTTAAAACATTGTTGAGTTGACATGTGTATATTTCTATTTCAATGTAATAAATTTTCAAATTTATCGTCCTATTCCCAATATTGTTTTGTATCACACAGCAGTTTGAGTGATCACAGTTTTATTACTCTGATTTTGAATTTTAATTATTATGATACGGGCCCTGGAGTATGGTTTTTTAATAATTCCTATTTGAAAGATTCACTATACTGTTTTAAGGTTAGAAACTTAATCGCATCTTCAATTCTATGTTCTTTATACTTGAATGAACTACATGTATTAGTTTGGTACATCTCTTCAGTCACTCTTTAATCTTATTTTAGATTTACTAGATTTTTTTCTGCAAAACGTTTGATTTTCAATGGACCAATTTAGATATTTATTATTTAGATAGTTATTTTTTGGGTACCTGGTTAAAAAGGAGAACAACGCTTTCTATGCTGAAACGTAATTGGCGTTAGAAAAAGGGCCTTTACCCCCCTCCGGAGTTAGAAAGTATAGAAAAACTTTTCTCAAGTTGCGATGGCGAAGCGGTGAGCGTGCTGGATCCACCCCTAAAGAGTTTCGGGATCGAGACCCCACCGAAACCTTTTTTGTCTCAAAACACTTTCTTGATCTTACAAATTAATGTTTTTTTGTGAACAACTGACATATGTGTGCCCATATCACAACTTTTTTCAAGTTGCAATGGCGAAGCGGTTAGAGGGCTGGAGTCACCCCTAGAGAGGAAAACTGATTTTCATCGAAATTTCACAATACTGACCTATTCTTTTCTGGGCAGCAATAGGCAAGACTTAAGTCTAACTTTAGGTTAAGTGCAAGCACTGCAAATGGTCCATAACATTAGTACTTTTCAAGGATTGCATGTGAAAAGAACACATTTTTAAATATAAATTGGATGTTGTTTATTGCATTTTCACATAAAATCATTGGGTAATAGCAAAATATTTTAAACATCGTAATATTGTTTATAATTTAGGACAGAGTTTCTGAAGGACACTTTTTGGCTTTTCACACAAACATAATTTTATATATAAAAATATATACATAACACATAAAGTACAGAAAAAATATAAACAAATAAAATAATATGTACATCTTTATAAATATTTATACAGAATTATACAAAAAGATATGTTCATACATTGGAAAGTGACGTCAAGACATGGCAACTGGGTTTTATGACAACATTTTTTGCGGGGTGTTTGATTATACATGTATATTTTTTAGTTATTAGGGCTGTCATAAGCAAATTATTGCTTCCACCTGGTTATCCATGAAAAATAGACAAACATGTAGCCTACCCTTTTTCAATCAATTGGGTTCTGCTCATTTCCCTTTCAGATAAGTGAAAATTACCCAAGGAAAACATAGTTTAAATTGAAACAAACCCCAATAGCCATATCTAACTAAGGACGATTATTGGAATAAATTTAGTCAGATTTTCGACCGACTCCTAGACGTCACTAAAAGTCGGTTTAGGAAGTTCAGTGGGAATAGAAAAAATGATTATGTCACTTGACGGAAAGTTTACAATGAACAATGAAAGTTCTGTGATGGTCTTGTGATGGAATAAAGTAGACGTATACAATATGTCCAACAAATCGTAGGATTAGCCTCATCCCTATATGATACCAGATTTTAGTTGGTTTACGCACAAAACTACATTGACAACAGCACTAACGCTCAGTACTGACAATACATGTACATGATAACTTTAAAAGACACATCATTGGTCTGTAGTAAAAATAACCGTTTTAAACGTTAATAGATTAATGTCAAATAACGGACAGATCTGTATGCGTCTTATTTCTTTGATTCCAAAGACGTCATTCCGACGAAAACTTCTCATGAAAACAAGTTCCTCCACGAATCAGCAGACGATTTTGCCAGCTGTTTCGCGCGCGTGGTAAAATATGGTAGCAGACGAAGGGTCCAGCTGTCTGTCGATTGCGCTACGAAATGTCTTTTCAAGTCAATTATCAAGCAGATTGGGACATTTTTCTAAAGTTGTTGGCACTCTTAGCTTCGCTGTTGGAGAGCAATAAAACACTCTGATAAAACGGTAAAAATGGCGGAAAAAATATTATTCGTCTGTTCTCACGTCAATCTCGGAACCTCTATAGTCTCGGTTATCAAAACTCACATACACAATTACAAATAAATACAGATATCACTAGATTATCTAGACTTGAATTATTAGTTTTGGAATACATAATCAAGAAATACTTTGTCTTTAATAAAAACCGATATACCAAATGAAACACGATACTTGATAATCAAATTGCATTAACAATAGTGAGACCCATATGACATCCGAGTCTACAGGAAGCTGATTAAGATTTCACAGACACATAGACAGAGAACCAAGCTCCAGCCAAAATAATGTCACAGTTTTAATGTAACAGGATGTTAATAAGCGTTTATGAAGCAGGAAAAGCACTGTAGACCTGTGAGATGATAAGATGCTATTCTGTAACACTTTATCCATTAGTTTGATTCCACGCTCTAAACCATTTGATCTTCGGCCATTTATTTAGTACTGTATATACCAATGGTAATTCACCTGAAAATTTAAATGAATGATATTCATAAATAATCTAGATTTGTGCAATGTATCAAATGTTTTAATTAAATTGAGAACCTAAAAAGTGCCTCTATAAATCCCAAATTAACAATTATATATATCGATAAAATGAAAATAAATTTTAGTCTTGGCAAATGTGGTTTCAGCAAATGTATTCTGTAGTATTCTAAGATCAATGCAACTGAGAGGAATTGGAGCAAGTGTTCTTGTTCCTAAAATAAAGAAGTATTTCAGAATGGGTGCGACCTTTGACATCGGAGGAAAGAAAATCCTTTAATCTCCTTTATTTAGACCGGAAGCGAGATTTGAGGTCAAATGATTTGACCTGGTGTATTTTTGACATGACAAGTGGGTACAGGTGTTGTCTTAACGACCGGATATCATTTCAAAAACTTCCAGTTAATTCTGTAGAATAGTTTGTGAGTAGCATTTGGTAAATAATCCGAGCATTCTTTTCTTTCGTGCAATGTAGATATGACATTTTTAAAATGTTATTTAAATAATTATTGATGATACTGAAGAAATTAATTTCTGTTACAAAAATATGAGAAATTAACGTTTTGAAATGATCACGACTTTCTTAAAAAAATATGTACTGCCACCGTGTATTTAAATGTAGATAGCCTACCAATAGTAACGACTGATACGATCATCACTTGATTATGTTTCAGAACAGTTTTATAAATGGAAAAGTTTACGATTCAATCGACAAGGCTTTTTGTTATCTGGCATGGTATTTCGGACTAACTGCTGAGCATTAATGAATAGCAATAAAAACCCACATCTATAAAAACTCATTATTGTGCTGATAGAAACCTTTGATGATTTGAGTACATTCTGATTAATAGTACGTCAGCTTAATTTGGCACCAAGATGGAAGTTGTAAACATTATTCCTGCAAATTGCATTCTCTACAACTCAAAGAAAGAAATTCTTTCTCTTGGTAATGGCACTATTAATTTACAGCGCTATACTAACTTAATGAGATGGCCCTTTAAACTTTAGATTACTGATTTGACAAATGATAAAATTAATTTCAGAGCACCAAATTTAGTATGAACAGTCTCATAATATTACATACGTTCCAGTGGTTGATATTAAATTCTGAACCCCATCTATATAAGTGTCAGATTCAAATGCAGTGAGTAAATTACGGAAACAATTTTTCCAACTTAATATTACTACTTTCTATGCAAGAACCATTTGTGTCCCTCAGAAGTCGTGGTTGGTTGAGCTAGGCGTTAAGGTTGGTTTGTTTTCCCAGCCATAGGATAGAGAAAGAGAGAAGTATTAGGTTTAGGGGAAAAATAACAATTAATTAGCGAGTGTAGATTTAACCAAACAAACTACCAACACCTGCAGGCAGTGAGATGAAGGGAAATCCCCGGCTTAACTACCAAAATCTTGGCATTTCCACTCTTATATACATGATATCATGGCACTAACTCTTCATTATTCCTCTGACTAAGATATCGTCAGTCGTATAGAATATTCTGACCAAATTTGCTTCATTTTTTTTAGAACAAACGATTTAAAATTTAAAAATTTAAATAGGAGAGTTGACATATATTTGATACGGTAATATTTGGATAAAACAATTATTTTGAAAGTACATGTAGTATAGAGAAATTTAAAACTGCATTTATATTTGGATTATGAACCTACAAAATATTAGAATAACCTTTCCGAGAAAGATATAATTCCAGTAGTATTCAAATATAAAAATCTGTATTGTTTGAAACAATGTAAGAACCTCTGAGAAAACCACAACGGAAATTGTAAGACAAGACGTAAAGTATAAAGTAAGAGAGAAAGAAGTTTGTATTTATTTAAGAATGATAATATCTTGTAAATAGAGATAAGATAAATTCCTCGCGTCATTTACTGGTGTCATATTTCACCTAACTTTTTAACTACATAGATATTGACGATCTATTTAACGAACTATACAGATATTGACGATCTTTTTAACGAACTACACAGATATTGACGATTCACCTAGCGACCTATGCAGTTCATGACGATCTATCTTTAAAGATATTGACGATCTATATCTTACGAACTATAAAGATATTGACGATCTATATCTTACGAACTATAAAAATATTGACAATATATATCTCTTACGAACTATATACAGTAGTGACGATGCATTTAACGAACTACTCAGTAATGATGATTTATGTCACTACCTATTTAACGAAATATGCATTTACGATCTATTTAACGAACTATATGTATACAAATATTGACGATCTGTTCAACAAACTATAAATATAGTGGCGATCAATCTAACTATAAAGATAATGGCTATCTTTTTAATACGTGTTTCTGTTGTGGACGGTCTATCTAACAAACTATGCAATTGCACCATCTATAGTTAGGATATATCGGGTGTCCCAAAAAAAACGTCCCCAACTTTGACGCAAAATATCTCAGCTGCTGATGAGCCGATTTCTTTCAAAATTCTCACAGATTTACTTCAACATGTCCTTGTCAGACCCTGAAAATATGAAAGTCATCGAAAAAAAATTGTACAAGTACTGCCTTGAACAAATTAGCATGTCAAAAAATTCAATATCAGAGCAAATTACATATTCGAATTTGTGTTCATTGTGCCTTTACCATATCAACCACCAATATCAAACATTTTCCATCCTGATAGACTCTCACGGATCTCATCTAAAGGTACCACTCGAGAAGCGACCATCCTGCATTTCAGTTCCTATTTAATCAGTGTGTCCCTCTAACCCAAGTGCAGTACACCCGGTTTCTTAAGAGAATCCCATATTGCCCATAGTCATTACCATCACCAGTGGAACAAACTGGATGAACACGAACTGAAAGGCAGAAAGGTTGCTTTTTCGTAGAAAATATCTTAAGATGAGATCGGTGAGAGCATTTCAGGATGGAAAATGAATGATATTGGTGGTCGATGTGGTGAAAGCGCAATAGACACGGGTTGAAATATGTAATTTGCTCTGATATTGAATTTTTTTACATGCTACTTTGTTCGAAGCAGTACTTGTACAATTTTTATTCGATGATTCTCATATTTTCAGGGTCTGACAAGGACATATTGAAGTAAATCTGTAAGAAGTTTGAAAGAGATCGGTTCACCAACAGCTTAGATACTTGCCGTCAAACTTGGGGACGTTTTTATTGGGACACCCGATATATATGTATTAAATCGATATCGATGACCTCTATAACAAACTACATATACATTAATATTAATAGTTTCTAAAAATTCCTAAATATTGAAATTCCATCAAGGTACCGGTCATAGCCACTCAGTATGGGGTCAGATTTTAAAGTCATCATCTAAGTTACTTCAATGTAAAATAGATAGAAATTTAACGATTTCCTGGTAGCAAGGTATTGATCAAAGCTTTTCAGCGCACTCAACCATTGAATGTTGGTTATTAAACAGAGTTCATGGTTTGGTTAGCTTTTGAATATTCCACTTTCAATTTCGCCTACTTCTGATAGTTATAACATTAAAATTACGGCGACTGATAAATTTAATTTTCTGTTTCATTCAATAAATATACGTCACAGGCGAATATCACTTGTCTTTACTACATGTAATTGGTAAATAAATATCAAGTATTTGTGTATAATTCTTGCGTGGAAATGTACACCAATTTACTTTGTATATTTTGAACTATCTATATCATAGAACTGAATATTATTTTGGAAGTTTGACTTTTAGATCATAATACAAAGATTATTGATAATTCATTGTATCAAAAAGTCAATAGATTGTTTTAACTTTCAATAACTTTATAAGTAGTAAATAAATAGTATTCAATGATGTTAACTCGACATCACTATCGAATAGTCCTCACAGCTAATTATATTTCTGTAGTATATTTATTTGATTCAATTTATAAAGAAATATAATTTATTAATAGTAATAGGGCACCTTTAAACGTGTACAAGAAAATGAATGATGTTAGAGGTCTCGCTTAATAATAATTTACGACTGCCTGTGATGAGAAACCCAGAGACAAGTTCTTAATATCATGTTGTTTCTATGAGAATTCCAGATTCTAACATTTATTTCCTCGTTATCCTTCATCAAATCATCAGACTTTAAATTTCTTTTAATTTCCAGCTCACCCTTTCAATAAAAACCCCTTAACAGCTTTATATTGTTAGTACAGCCTGATTTGCGAAGATGTTTTATTAATATGTAGACAACGGTCACCTGATGTAACACTGTAACTGTATTACTTATAGAACTTACGGACAATTATTTTTAGTAACCAGAAACAAATGAAAAGTAGTGACACTGCTGTTATAAAATAGCTTCATGATCAAATAGATAAATAAACTTCCAAATGCTTTGTAGTAAGAGAAGCGGATGTGAATGAATGAACACGTAAAAGTGTCTTCATTAGCCGCTTTGCAAAGAATATGCCTTCGTGGGTGAATATAACAGAAGCGTCTCTTTGATTTAAAAATATAATCAAAAAGAATAATACGAAGTTTAAGAGCTCTATCAACTTTCTTTGTTTAAAAACAATCGAGTGTTATCTACCAACAGAAGTCTGCTCGTTTATCAACCAGAAGTTTGTTTCACGTCAAGTAGCCTGAGAATTCTACTCAATTTTAACAATATATTTAAAGAGATGGTTTTACTTCTCCATTTAAAAGTTGTATGTACTGAACCATTTTATTTGACGTGACTGTATTGACTTATGTATATGTGTTTTTTCAAAAACAAAATTTTGGTTCAAAGCCTTTTTAAAACCAACAAACGTCTGACATTTTCATTTTCAGATTGTTTCGCTTGAAAAGGGTCTGGTAAACAAATATCCCTATTAATTATCAGAACACACAAGTTAAGTCTGAAGATTTGATACATTTACAACATTGTTTTTATCGAGGGTTGGACCCTTTAAGTTGAGTTTTGTCAAATGACTTGTGTTTTCTGAGAGTATCATTATCATTTCTAAAATCTTCTTCTAACCCTATTTATTATCTTTCTCCTGAAAATTGATGCTTTAAACATTTGTCTTTAGAAGTCATATTTCATATTTTCTACATTTTTTGACATATCTTTTAGGAGAGTTTTTGTTTTTCTGTTAAAAAGTATAACCAGATTAGCATCTTATTATTTGAATGTCTTCAGAATTTTAAAGTTTCATCTTTCGTTGTCTAATATAACATTTGCAACATTTGTTGCGATCATTTTGCAGTAAACAAAATATTATCTTTTTTAAATATAGAGAAAAAGTTTTTAATTATATTTTCATTATTTTCGAGTAATTTGACCTAGAAATTAATAAACGTACATTATACTGAAAATAATTTCACAAAATAGGTAATAGAATTTAACTTAAGTTACCCTTTCTCGTGGATAATGAGATGGAATATGCATGATTACCTTTCTAGAGCACTTGTCACTCTTTTCATTCCCGTATAAAACTTAGGCTACTATGCTAATTACGACCAATTGATTGAAATTTTAAAAAATATGAATTTTAAAGAAAAACCTTTCTCACCTTCAATATACTGACGAATGTCAATGTCCCGAAACATTCCATGCTCCTTCCATTCTCCACACTGAAAATGCATAACTGAGTCTTTCATGGGCCACATAGTTACAACTCGTACCCCCTGGGGGAGACTTCGTATCAATCAACTCATCGTTTCGTAACACTTGATATAAAAAGTCAATATATCTGGAAGCTAGTTTTAATGTCTGCATTTTACTAAGTTTATCGGAAGGTAGGGTCGGAATAATTTGTCGCAATTGTGTAAAAGCGTCGTTTAAGGATTGTGTTCGTTGTCGTTCACGCACATTGGCTGTAACACGCTGCTGTTGAAGTTCTTCAAAATTACCAGGGGACTTACGACGTAAACGTTTTGCCTTACTACTACTGTCAGATGTGAGAGATCGTTTTCTAGACGTACCGTCTTTAGAACTGTCCATAGAGTCAGGGGAAACTGAACCTAAACTGTAATCTCCTTCGCCACTGTACATCCCCTCCCCTGTCCCATAGCCTTCTAATGAATGATGATAACTGTTCTCCGATTGATCACCTTCTGACCGCGATTCTTCAGATTTTAAATACGTGTCCTCAATTTTATTCTGATCCATATTTAATAGAAGTGTCGACTGTTCCGGCACCATCATTTAAAACACAGTATACGAACCTACAGCTAATTTCACTCAATTCCTACACTCACCAATTAGACGTTCGTCAATTTAAACTCAAGTTTTGAACTTTATAACAATGGTGGGTAAACGTATTGTTTAGTTGTGTATATTTTTAGTAACTCGCGAATCGCTGTAGTACACGGTTCCAAAGGACGATGGGAATTATGGAATAAGCTTCACTCACAGTTTCTATAACTAGCACAAACACACACAGAAGTCGTCTTGCCTCTTACTTTATCAGTTAAACATAGTTAGAAAAGGTCACCATTTACCAAAATTCGGCAGTAGACAGAAGGCTGGAATGGGTTCAATGCCGATGTCGTACTGACAGCCACGTCTGGTGTATTTATGTATACCCTACCATACATCAGCTTGAGAGCGTGGAGGGTGGAATAAGCTGCCAGATTCGCCTGTCAATCAAATCTTAAGACGGGGCTTGGGGTATTAGGTTTCAGATTTGGCAATATCTTGAAAGAGCAAGAAGGCTATCGACGTTCAAACTGGCACAAAGGCCATATACATTATCATTACATCAGTATTATCCAGGCTTTTAATTTCTATTACGAGATATATTAATATACGGCTTAATAATCGAGTCAAAGTCGTTTTTTATTGCTGCCGCTGTGTAGTGGCTTCCAATTGAGAAATGGTACAAGACGAAATGATACCACCAAAAAACAAGCCGTTACATTTAAATTACTTTATAACTAGTTTGATGTATATTTAGGTTGTTTTAGAAGATGGTTTCAGTGTATTAGAATAGATTTATTGGGGTATCTAGCTCGTTTAACTAAGGTGTCTTGATGATTATTATTACTATTGTCTAGTCATTAAATCATTAACTACTGAGATTAAAAGATTAATCGGGATTAACAACCTTCTTAATTCAAATGAAGGATTCGGTTTTACGGAGTAAAGGGGAGTATCATTTATGTACATAATAACATCGTTTGTTTGAACACTATTAAATATTTTTTTGAATAATTTTACTGACATATTTATCAAAAAGGTTACCAGTTGTTAGTCAATTTTCGGAAATATTTGTAACTTTGGTAGGTTACCCGGATCTTTATCTCGGTGATCACTCTTTGAAAATAACATGTTTTCTGACCAGAAAGAGGGAAACAACGCTTTTGTATCCATGGAAAAACGACTTATGCCTTGATGATATTTTTTACCAGCTGGTCATTGTTTTAAAAGTGCCAAAACAATTTACTTTAATTTTACAAGTAGAATGCTTAGTTTCTGCTCATCTTTAATCCCCGTACGCAATTTTAATACCATAATAAATACGACGTTCATGAATAATTTGAAACGTTTCTACGACGATATCCTTGTCTGGACGACTCGAGTGAAATAAAGACGAACGAACCTACAGCACGTGTAAAAATCTAAATGCACGACAAGTGTAATAAAATGTAATAAAATGAAATGATCTATTTTGATTAACCAACTTTAAAGATGGTGAGCCTGTTTATTTTTCAATCTTCACATTTCACTTGCAGTTTGTTTTCGTTGAAAGTTGTTTTACGGGTCGGGTTTACTGACTTCAAACAGACCAAGATACACAGTAAACCATCCCAGGCTATTTACTCTCATAAATATGACAGAAACATCATTTATTTTAAATTTATTGATATCATTTCAAAGATAATTCCATAAGAAAATATTTAAGTTTAGTGCAATGTTATGTATAAGTTGTAAAAATCTGGTAAAATAATTGGAAAGGGCCAGGCTATCGACGTGGTTCATTGTTAATTACTGTACTGTATACGCGCTTTTTATAGATTAGAATCCATTCTGCTCATAGTAACGTTGATAGCAATACTAAATATTCTTTGGGCATCATCGATACCACAGGTGAACTTGGTCAGATTCAATATCTTTATGGAGTAGGTCTTTCCAATATGTTATTCATTGATTTATTTTTTTTGGGTGAAAAATGTCCCTTTGATAGATTTCTTAATGCATGTGATATTTTACGATTCCCATAGTTAAAAGTCTAATACATTATCTGTAAGCCAATACTAATCTGCTGTCAACAGCTACTGCAAATCTCCAAGTATAACTTGGTTAAACCGGATATGACGAATTGATAATCCTGTCAAAGGGATGCCAACTACATGAAATTGTTGTCACCAAAATAAAATTAGCCGGTTTCAAAAAGTAAATATTTAAAGCTGTGCCTTTTAATCCGCTGTCATTCCGTATGAAACCAAACTTAGAGAGTCCCTATGGTGAAGTTGAACCGGATATTGCGGATTATTGAAAACATGATATCGTAACACCTCTTTGACACCCCAACAGAAGTAAATTTTAAGAAATCTTTTTATATCTTGTGAAGTTTTAAAGGCAATGATAAACGAATATATTCATATTTCTATTTTTAGAGATAGACTTTAGCTTTTCAGACGTTTTCAACCCTGGTCTTAAAGGTATGGTCAAAATGCCAATACAAGTGTCAGAACATCAAATACGGTTGATTTCAAAATATTTGCAGAATGTCAGGAGAATAAATATAGATTTCCTACAAGTGTATATTACGTCATATTAAACAGCTTGAAGTCAGATAGGGTATCTCCAGGAGTCCTCAAGGGGAACTCCCCGTCAATCAACGGTAACCTCATTAATTATTCTCATTAACACCTACTAGATGATCTTAATGTACATCCGGCTGATATACCCTCGCCTTGCATGTTTTACATAATCGAAAGATTTATAAGAATTCAGAAGAATTACAAAAGAGCTTTACCAAATAAATATTTTCTGTCTTGTACCTTGTAGAGCCTGCTATACTTAGCACTTTAAATGGATGCTACATAGTTTTCTGCCCTAACTTAGGAATTTGAAAAGTTCCATTCAACTAACGTTTGACGATATCTGGATGCTACATAGTTTTCTGCCCTAACTTAGGAATTTGAAAAGTTCCATTCAACTAACGTTTGACGATATGTCATAAAAGCTTTTTTAATGTATACCAATGTTGTATAGCACGGAAACTTATAAAAATATGTTTTTCAGCCTTGTTACCAAGTCTAGCCTTTCTGAACCATCATCATTTGAACATTCTAGAATTGTCATCTTGGACGCCTGTGGTGTCATTAAGATAAATCTGAGATAATACAAAAATAATAAACGTACATGTTATCTTTATTACAATTCATTATTCCGCTGCAAACAAAATGTACCGCGTCTGGTAAATTTCAGATTCCTCCGCGTAGTTCTGCAATAATCCTAACCACAACTTCTATACTGGTTTACTTTACAAATAGCTCTATTCAGAAGTCATGTTTCTGTTACAGTGGAATATAAGATATCTCAAAAGAATTGTTTTTGGTAAAATCTCTATTTTCTCATGTCCTCAAAAACCTTCAAGTCATGTACTAATTGTTTTTTTTATTATTCTACTATAATGGGAGATAATTCTTCTAGATATTGCTGAATATATAATTAAGCAAATAAGCAATTAATCCACAATACTCATATCCAAATATTTGGAGAGATAGTTTCCTAAATGTTTTTTAATAATAATACAGTCATAAATCAGAAGTATTCATCCAAACGGGGCCTACCAGACTGTTATTATGGTGAAGATGTATATAAAATAAAGTTTCCGATATTGATAAATATATAAATTAATGATAAACAAATACAGGTCTTTTAAATTCATTTATGGTTACATTTATGTATACTGAAAAGTACCACAACCATTTTAAGAACTTCGATTGCCATTATTTAAGCTGCCGCCACAGATCGGGAAGGACTTCTTGACAGTGCTAGAGGTTTTAGATTTATCAACTACAAACAATGGCAGCCATTGGTCAAAATAATTATACACAACAAAAACAGGTCTTGATTTAATAAACCACTAAAAAAAGGCAAAATGAGACCAATTTTATTCAAAGTATTTAATAAAATGTGTCATAATTTGGGTCCATTCTCACTGCTCATGCCTACATGCCTAAAACGCATGTGCTTCAAGCATCCTAAATGACTAAGTACCCATAATTTGATTGGATAGAACAAAAACCAGAAAGTTGTTATGTAGGTAAACTCGGAATAATAAACAGTTTATATGCAAATATCACACCACGTTATTTTAACATTATCACCAGTATTTTAATGACACCAAGGGGAGCAACTCTTCACATTAAGTCACGATTAATTTCTTTTACAAACCTTCAATTATAAACATTTGCAATCTCAAGGTAGATCACGTGACTTAGTTTACAAACAAGAAAATAAACAAAATGGCGACTATCAAAGACTAGGTTCAGATATATGGTGAATTTATTTTCTTGTTTTTCATGTCTCTGAAGACAATCCAAACAAGATGGAAGTAATTTATCCACAACTTGCCAGCAATGACTAACTTCGACATTATTTTTTTAACATTTCAGTTTTTCCTGTTTGCCCTTCTCTGACAGAGAGTTATCAAGTCCACGAGAAATGACTTCAACATGTGGCAATGAAATAAAAACAAAACAACTCGATAAAACAATGGAATTTATTATATTGGTTTATTCCCATTGGTGCCTGCTATTTTACTCCTCCCTTATAGACAGACTGGAACAATGTTTCTCGCCTTCTGATATTCTGACTTATTCCGATGTTGGATATAAACTAACTTGGTTTCTAGATTTATTTAATGAATATCTCAAGGTTTGGTGTATTTTTAAAAAAAAAAATATCACGAAATTTAGAGATGTATGGCTAGTTGCCTAACCTAATTATCAGTCCTGTAAATTAACATTAATGGGTTGCTGTATTTCGAACAAATTCAGTTAGTTGTTTCAAAATGATTGTGGTAAATAAATTGATGATTGAAATCAAATATTGATATTTATTCTAATTCCATTAATAAATTGTTCCTCATACACGTGAAACAAAAATTAGATTTTGACTTTATATCAACCAACTTAGCATGTGTTTTTTTTTATGAATTTTCAAGGGTTTCCAACTTAACTTTTCTCAAATAACCAGTCCAATAAAACTATCCACAATCAAATCATGCCTGGTGGCGATACCGCATATAAAACATTTTACAAGTATATTATCTGTGTCATGAACTCGTCTCCCTTTGAATCGACTCCCTATTAAATGGTACATTATTTTTCATTTTAAGATAAGATGGTTTAAATTCTAATTAATCAGATCATATCTAAATTAATTAACCAATTAGACAATCAAGTCATCAAAGACATCGCCGGTCAACCTGAAATTCTAAATTATATTTTAAACATCTATCAAAAGCTGAATTCTTAATTCTCTGGAAGTAATTTTCTGGTTGGTTTAAGACCCACACGTGTAATTCAGATAAAATGGTTATAGTGCTTACATAAATGGCAGGGAGGTTGCACAAGCGGGGAGTTTATCATTGTACATGTATTTAAAACCCGTCAATGAAGTTTCTGGGACTCAAATACATGTGACTTATCAGCATTGTGATTTCCTCCCAACAAAAGCTAATGGTTGTAATTTTTGTAAGGCAAAAATTGTGGAAAAGTTTGCTCGAAAGGTTGACCATACAAACCAATGGATGGAATGTACGTTGTTATCTAAGTTAAATATTCTTAGCTTTTATGCTGATGGCAATCATAACTGATCTCATCTTTCCCTCTTGAAACTATCACAGATATCATATTATTTCATTTTCACAAGAAATACTATCAACTAGAATTGTTTATTCTCTGAAAGGACTAACAGGAATCCCCTCTTTAATAATGTAAACAACCCAGGTGGCCAAATTGACCCGAGTTTCCCCGTGGGGTCTCAGCTGACCCTGAACACTGTGAGATCTTGTCACCTCTTTACGGCCATCTCAGGTTTCCCTACAAATTCCCGTCCTCTGGGTCTACGACAAGTTTGTCTTTACATACCCAAAGTTTATCACAAATAAACCTAGGGGTGAATTGAAAACATACAGATTGATTGAAGCATGGAGATCTAAGAGTAGGGGTGTTTAGGGACATTAGGACTTGTTACGTATTAATTTGTTCAATGTTTATGTTTGAAAGTGAGGAATAAAAACGGATCAATCGCGCCCACCCATAAAGCTAGTCGACTTTTTGTTTTGTTTTTAAATAGTTCTCAATTATAATCTATTTGGTTTAAAACACCTTATCTGGTTGAACGACCAACTCGGAGCTGGCACTTGGCGTAAGTAAAATCCTACTGGGAATCCTTATCCATTTCTGCCCCTAGCGCACGATCTAATTACTGCTACTAACAGCGAAGGAAACATTAAATCATCGACAATGAACACCACAGAATAATCTATTGTCAACGTTCATGATATGATTGATTGCAAATGTTTCCTATCACATGGCATTAAATATAGTTTTATATGCCATGATGTCTCGCGTCCTCCAACTCTGTATCTTTCAAAGTCAATGAAACTGAATAGCTTTGCGAATGCCCTTTAGTTTCTTTTGGACAAAATTCAGGCTTTGTGTAAGGATACCTCATGAAAAAAGACGACTCAACCTAGACCCTATACTTTCATGCAATGATAGTTATGGATCTGTCACGAAGATAAACCTTAGTGAAGTGTTCCTGGGTCGTGTCTGAAAGAAGCCATGTTGAGTTCCCGGTGGTTCTATAATCTGCTACTCGTAATTTAAAGTACTAATGATTAAAACTCCCCAGGTATCAGTCTATGGTCCGACCAGGTGATGTGGGCATGCTTCTTCTCCATGATAATTTAATGGGACAGAAATAGCATAAGCATTATTGTTGACATTTATCCCATGTCAGAAAACCTTTTAAATCGATCAAAAGATACATGTAGATGCATACACAAAACTGATTGACCCCCAACCAATTCTCAAACGATTGATATTTAAGGTTTGCTGGTACAAGTTTTAACACAGGACCATAAATTGAAATACGTTATTGTTTGAGATCTAATTCACTGGGAAATTTCAACTGCGTTTGTCATATTATACCGGAAGTGACCTATTAAAGACTAAAGATACCAGTAAAATAAATAACTATCTACATTAAGAGATCTCGGCAGGTCTATTAACTAATTCTTATAGATTTTATCATTATTACTTAATATTCTTGTCGCTCAGATCTCCCAACTTTTGTTTATTTTATATGAACGACTCGCCTTTGATTCTCCGTCGCTCGGGGGCCATTATTAATGACCTAATTAAGCCTAAAGAGAGATAACTCGTCCCTAGCGAGTCGAGTGGAAGTTGTAAATACATCTAAAGAACAATAATGAACTACCCTGTATTTCAAGTGTTAATGAACAATTAAAATCTTTTGAAGAATTCGTACTTCTGATTTAAAACAGATGTTTATCTACTAGTACCACCGTCAAGCGACAGAAAACTGTAGGCAGACGACATGATAGTCTTGATTAACCTATTAATCTGACTTATTATGCCTACAAGAGTCTGGTTAATAAAGACTGTAGACTAATGAGTAAAGGTCATTAATTAAGGCCTTGTTTACATTCAACGCGTGTGTATTATAGTTAAATCACGCGAGAACATAATATTACGTCCCATTGAAAAGACGATAATTTTTTGCATGTGTTAAATTGTGAATGTTTATTGAAAATGAAAGTTGACCTTTTTAAGGTCTTAGTTCCACATTATTTCACAAAATCTTTGTTTTCGATGAAATGCTTTAGAATCGCATTTAAAGGAACATTCTGCTTTTTTGAAAAATATTTTCATAATCAAAAACGTCGTAAATGTTACCTCGATATATTTCTAAGGTATGTTTATATGTATACCTATGTATTATCTGTTTTAAAGGGTTAATTAAAACGATGGGAACTTATTATAGTTTGACCTGGTTTTAGTGTTTCACTTCATAATGGCCCAATATTTCTAACATTAACCTCGAGGCGTTTACTTTACTCAAACAGTAGTTTTTTAATTCAAAATTTCAGATCATAAAGGTCACATATCTCTACATTTTGGTGTATAGTTTTCACAAATTCGAGCACAAAATATTTCGGACTGTCCCTGTAAGTACGAGGGAGGGGGGGGGGGCTGAAAAGTTCATAGCCTGACTCGGAAGGAGTTATGCCACAGTGATGAAACTTGGCATGCATTAAATTCAACATTTTCTGATACTAACGACATAGTTTATTTTTCAACATAGTCTCCCCTGCGGTCCACACACTCCTTCCAGCGGTGTTGGGGTGCTTGGATCCCGGTGGTATAGAAACTCTCATCCTGATCACCAAAAAAGTCCCCAACAGCAGATTTGGCACCATCTGACTATTTTCTGTTCCCGAACATGAAAAAACACTTGGCAGGGAAGTGGTACCGGACTGATGATGAGGTCATATCTGCTGTTGAGGACATTTTTGGTCATGAGAATGAGAACGTCTATACCACTGGGATCCAAGCACCCCAACACTGCTGGAAGAAGTGTGTGGACCGCAGGGGAGACTATGTTGAAAAATAAACCATGTCAGTAGTATCAGAAAATTTTCAATTTATTGCATGCCAAGTTTCATCACTGTGGCATAAATCCTTCTGAGTAAGGCTGTGAACTTTCAACCCACCCTCGTAGGCTAGGCATAATTGCCAATATACAACAATCGAGAATTACCATTCGCTTTAATACAGTATATAGTGTTTTATATGGGTAGAAAATATACTGTAACAAACCAAACAAACAGGTGTCGACATAATGACAGAAACAAAGACCTATAAAATCTTACCAGGGCGTTCCACGGATATCTGGGATACCTGTATTGGAACTCTCGCACCTGCAAAAACACAAATACTCTGAACTTCCGGTTTTAATGTCAATAGCATTTATATAGCTTCGTATTTTAGCATCGATAACAGCAAATAGCCAATTGAATGTTGAAATTAAAATGTTTTCGTATTTCAACTAAAATGTGTAACTGCACCAGAAAGTTTCCGTTATGGTTGTATCCTTGAGTCGTCCAGTAGAATCGGTTGTTGGAATTGTGCGATTGGTCTTTTACACCATTTATTCAGAGAATCAGCAACGTTTAACAGAAACCAGTCGGTTTTACACTGGCTAAGTTTTAAAACCACATATTATAAAGGTAAAATACGATGGCATATTGAAAGCATTAATGACAATAATTCTATGAGTTGTCCCTGAAAATGGTTTTAATTAACTGGTTTTAGAATAATGGAGAGGTTTCGTATATGATTAAATACCAAATGGTGTTAAAACTTGTCTACGTATTAACCTCGATGTTTAAAAATGAAGTTAAGCCTCCCTTCACACTAGAAACAACAGGATCTAACTATGGAGCCATTTACAAATTCTCTCCTGAATCAGTGCCTGCAAAATGATGGCTAACAAAATCACGACGGAGAGGTCATCTATATGAATTCTCAAGGTCCATATATATAAAAAAAAACCACAAAAGGCCTTCAACAAACCACAGAAAGAGATGTAGACTAAAGGGCGACAGGGATTGAGACTGGATTTTTCACATGAAAAACGTAAATTGTAAAAAACAAAACAAATATACAAGTACATGTACAATGTATAGGAATAGCCAAAAGAATTCATCAGAGATAATCATATCGTACTCATTTGTGGTTACTGTCAAAGTCAACTCTTTCAACTATGAGGTCTATTTTAAACACACAAACTTACTAAACCGGAAGTGTATTATTTGAAGTTGGTAGGTCGGTAGACAGGTCACATTTAGACGAAAGTTAATAATGTGAACGGTTGTGTAAACGTACCTTTATGATTTTTATTAGAACATTAGTTTTCATTGAGAAAATCTTTCATCTCCTCATAATACCACAGTCCTACAAATCAGTACCACATGTCACAATTCACCATTGCGCAGCTTCCGGTCTCATTTCATAACCACATTGTTTACATGGAGCACGTGCAGCTTGTCGTTTGCTTAGAATGAGACGTTGAAAGAAACAGTTTTTAAAATGAAGAGTATATTAGCCATCTTATTGACAAAAAGCATTTAAAGATGAACAACACTAGAAGCTACTAATGTAAATATTATGCTCTTATTCTTTTAATTTTCAGCATTAAACCTGCTCTAAAAACACATATTGGTCACTGAATTTATTGTATTATTGATTGGCTTTAATCAGAACAAACATAGGCAGCACAATTGTTACATCAAGTTTTCAAAAACTAACTAACACCCCCTCCCCCAATAAAAATTACTATTTGTAGGTTAAAAGAAGAGAATATTTGTTTCGGTTAGCAGGGGGCAGCACCGACACCTGCATAATTATTCCTCAATTTATTCTCCACACCATTAAAATGTAACTTTCTAAATTCACACTTTTAACGTGGGTTTAATTAAAAATTTAGAAGAAAAAAATGAATTATAATTGAATTATTTTCACATCTTTTAGTTTAAAAAGAGAAAATTATTTTCATCATTTCATTAACTGACAAACTCATTAAAGAAAGTGAATTTTGACACAAAATGTGTTGGGGTTATTAAAACTCTTGTAATTAGCTCAGTTTAGTAGAAAAAACTTCACGGGATGTCTGTAGAATGAACGATTCTTGAAAGAATGAATGGAGTTTAACACTTGGATTCGTATATAGACCTAAAATACATATAAATGAATGAATGAAAAAGAATGGAGAACTCGGGCAAAGAAAACTAGTAGTGGACAAACGAATAGTCAACCGTCAATCATGAGTAAAATGAAATAGTGAATGACTGAATTGACAAATGTATGCATTACTGACTAACGACGAGGAAGTGAATCTGCATAATTGATAACGTATATACATGAATATGCAAATGAATATATCTAAATACGATACATTGAGTCGGGTAGAAGAAGCCATTGTTCAGAGCTGAAAACCTCCCAAGAACGACTTCTTTGTCTTCTATTGAAACTGCTCTAAGATATGATACTCAAATAGAATAAACATCCTCAAATATTAATTTTCTTTATGAAACAATTTCCCTTTCTTCAAACCCATTCCCCCTTCGGCCTTTTCTTTAAGCACATTTTCAACCGTCAAAAGTTAAATATCCGCTATGTGAATCAAAATTAATTTGAAGGTACTAAATTTTAGGCTGTGATGCTTGGTAGTTTATCCTAGTGGAGACTATAGGTATTTCACAATTTCTTACAATTATGAGTTTGTTTATTTTAATTATGAGGGGATGAATTCAAAATAATATAACCATGAAAAAAGGTATATTGTAATCATCCTGTCGGTCCGTCCGTCCGTTCACATTGTCTCATATATATTCTTTTCTACTTCCCCTGTCTCTCATATTTTCCTCTCTACTTTCCCTGTCTCTTATATATTCCTTTCTACTTCCCCTGTCTCTTATATTTACCTCTCTACTTTCCCTGTATCTTATATTTTCTTTTCTACTTCCCCTGTCTCTTATATTTTCCTCTCTACTTTCCCTGTCTCTTATATATTCCTTTCTACTTCCCCTGTCTCTTAAATATTCCTTTCTACTTCCCCTGTCTCGTAGTTGTTCCTCTCTATTTCCCCTGTCTCTTATATTTTCCTCTTTACTTCCCCTGCTTCTTAAATATTTCTTTCTACTTCCCCTGTCTCTTATATTTTCCTCTCTATTTCCCCTTGTCTCTCATATTTTCTTCTCTACTTTTCCTGTCTCTTATATATTCCTTTCTACTTCCCCTGTCTCTTATATTTTCCTCTCTACTTTCCCTGTCTCTTATATATTCTTTTCTACTTCCCCTGTCTCTTATATTTCCCTCTCTACTTCCCCTGTCTCTTAGTTTGTTTCTTTACTTCCCCTGTTTCTTAGTTTTTCTCTTTACTTCCCCTGTTCCTTAGTTTCTCCTCTTTACTTTCCCTGTCTCTTAGTTTTTCTCTTTACTTTCCCTGTTTCTTAGTTTTCATCTCTACTTTCCCTGTCTCTTAGTTTTTCCTCTCTATTTCCCTTGTCTCTTATATTTTCCTTTATACTTCCCCTGTCTCTTATATTTTCTTTTATACTTCCCCTGTCTCTTATACCCCCCCCCCCCCTGTCTCTTATATTTTCCTTTCTACTTACACTGTCTCTTACATTTGTCTCTCTACTTCCCATGTCTCTTAGTTTTTCCTCTATACTTTCACTGTCTCTTATATATTCCTCTCTACTTCCCCTGTCCCTTAGTTTTTCCTCTCTACTTTCCCTGTCTCTTATATTTTCCTTTCTACTTCCCCTGTCTCTTATATCCCCCCTCCTGTCTCTTATATTTCCCTATCTACTTCCCCTGTCTCTTAGTTTTTCTCTTTACTTACCCTGTTTCTTAGTTTTTCCTCTACTTTCCCTGTCTCTTAGTTTTTCCTCTCTACTTTCCCCGTCTCTTAGTTTTTCTCTTTACTACCCCTGTTTCTTAGTTGTTCCTCTCTATTTCCCCTGTCTCTTATATTTTCCTCTCTGGTTTCCCTGTCTCTTATATATTCCTTTCTACTTCCCCTGTCTCTTATATTTTCCTCTCTACTTCACCTGTCTCTTAGTTTTTCCACTATTTTCCCATGCCTCTTAGATTTTCCCCTCTACTTCCCCTGTCTCTTAGTTTTTATTCTCTACTTTCCCCGTCTCTTATATTTTCCTCTCTACTTCCCCTGTCTCTTATATTTTTCTCTCTACTTCCCCTGTGTACTATATTTTCCTTTCTACGTGCTTCTCTGTCTCTGTCTCTCTTTTTTTCTTTATATTTCCCCTGTCTCTTAGTTTTTCCTCTCTATTTCCCCTTGTCTCTTATATTTTCCTCTCTACTTCTCCTGTCTCTTATATTTTCCTCTCTACTTCCCCTGTCTCTTATATTTTCATTTCTACTTCCCCTGTCTCTTACATGTTCCTCTCTACTTTCCCTGTCTCTTATATATTCCTTTCTACTTCCCCTGTCTCTTATATTTTTCTCTCTACTTTCCCTGTCTCTTAGTATTTACTCTCTACTTTCCCTGTCTCTTAGTTTTTCTCTTTACTACCCCTGTTTCTTAGTTGTTCCTCTCTACTTTCCCTGTCTCTTAGTTTTTCCTCTCTATTTCCCCTGTCTCTTATATTTTCCTCTCTACTTTCCCTGTCTCTTATATTTTCATTTCTACTTCCCTTGTCTCTTAAATTTCCTCTCTACTTTCCCTGTCTCTTATATTGTCCTTTCTACTTCACTTGTCTCTTAGTTTTTCCACTCTTCTCCCCTGCCTCTTAGATTTTCCCTTCTACTTCCCCTGTCTCTTAGTTTTTATTGTCTACTTTCCCCGTCTCTTATATTTTCCTCTCTACTTACTCTGTCTCTTATATCCCCCCCCCCCCCTGTCTCTTATATTTTTCTCTCTACTTGCCCTGTGTACTATATTTTCCTTTCTACGTGCTTCTCTCTCTCTCTCTCTGTCTTTCTTTTTTTACTCTTTAAATTTCCCGTCTCTTAGTTTTTCCTCTCTATTTCCCCTTGTCTCTTATATTTTCCTCTCTACTTCTCCTGTCTCTTATATTTTCCTCTCTACTTCCCCTGTCTCTTATATTTTCATTTCTACTTCCCCTGTCTCTTACATGTTCCTCTCTACTTCCCCTGTCTCTTAGTTTTTCCTCTCTACTTACCCTGTCTCTTATACCCCCCCCCCCCCCCCCCCCTGTGTCTTTTATTTTCCTCTCTACTCCCCCTGTCTCTTATATTTTCCTTTTTATTTTCTGTCTCTTATATTTTCCAGTCTACTTCCACAGACTCTCTTATTTTTTCCCTCTCCGGTATCTTCTTTCTACATCTCCTTGTCGTGATAGACCTTTCGATAGGAAATCGAAGAATGGTTTAAGGTGATTCAGGGGGATATACAATAGAATGAACTAGAATAGAGAACTTCAGATAGTTGTTTTGAAATTCTCCCCAGAAATTGAAAATTTGAAGATTTATCAAAAGGAGATTAAGATCTTATCCGGTTTATGAGATAGAGGCTTACTTCCGGTAAAGAATTACCATGAAACTAAGTTCATTTGAATAAAAGTAAACTTAAATATACAACTCTTACTTCAGTGTTTTCTCTCACAGTTGGTGTACAAGACATAGTATCGTCTCTGAGAATAAAATACCAACCTGTCCAAATTAGCTACTGTCTATTTGTTAACAGATTATTTTGCGACCAAAAAAACCCCAATATTTTCCGTATGGACTCACAAAAATGCTTCAATCTGTAGAAAAGAAGATGAAAGTACACAGAGTGATAATTCCATGCTAACCCAAATTCAGTTTTACAATATCATTTTATATTTGAAAAGATATTTTAATGTCGTGATATTTAAATCCCCTAGGAAACAATGTCTTTATTGGAGGAAATGTGACTCATTGTTCGAGGTTCCGATGATATTTTGAGATTCCGCGCATGACGAGAATGGCGCCAATGAGTTGCTGTTCAGACACGAAAGTATTCATACAGTGGAAAGAAAAACCGAAATAAAAGGGAAGTTTCTCTTCATTAAAGAATATTTTATACACAACGGAATTAGACTGACCCTCCCTCAACACGTGATGTAAAGAGTGAAATAAGAGCTAGAAAGAAGAAAGTGTGAAATCTCGAGTAAAGCTACTATTAAAAGGAATATCAAGTGGAATTTACAGATTTTGTCTTTCTGATCTTCATTTGGGAAATTCAACGGTTACCATTAAAACTTCAATGAAGCAAAGACAATTTCGTTAAATCGTGTTCAGTCGGGTTTGTGAACAGTTTGGTTTTTCTTTGTTGTAACCATAGTAGTTACATTTTAAGGGGAAAGCTAAAATGCTTGAGCGAGAAACTTATTTTAAAATGCACCAAAATACGCGGAATTTCGTGTCGGGATGGCAGAGGGGGGAAGTATGGTTGATACTGATGTTATGAACTCAAACAGTCTAAAACTTGCCTTTTAGGCATGTGAAAATTGCAAGTTGGGTCTTTCCCAATTTTTTAGATTTCATTTTACTCTAAATTCATTTCTTAAGGAATATTAGACATGGTTTAAATTCCCATGAATTCTCGTGTTGTTTTCTGTTGGCCTGAAGACAATGTGAAGGTCAGGGGGTGACTAAAGCTATTGTTTGTTCAAGTGTTATGGCGGCAAATCATACCGGAGGCAGAATTTCCCTTCAAACATTTTAACTTGGAGTTAGAACGTATAGACAGTACCCTTTCTGTCCAATTAGAACAGAAACACGTGCACTGGGCGGGAAGTTTGGTGGAGGTCCATATCCGTCGGCTTTTTCTGGCTTTCTAGATTGAAGAGCTGGGAACCATCAAATTCTTGTTCATTAAAATTAATATACAAATGCTATTACGACTGCCAAGGTTTTTTTTTACTTACGGACGAGGAAATATATAAGAATCAAAAGTAGACACACGTCTTTCTTGATATTATTTCATACAGTACATATATTGGACATTGTCTGTATCCTTAATATTCGGATAGAAAACCATGAAATGCGACCATGAGGTGATGTTCAAGCCGACACCGAGTCTCAAAGGAGACGAATGATTCATAATGTCTGTTTCGCCATGATTTCTGTGTACTTTTAAACATGCTATTACACATGGGTAGGATTTTGAATAGAAAGAAGAAAGTTGGAGTAGTGCTTTGCAGAAAAAATTGGCTTCTTAGCTGTTAATCTATGATTTTTCTGTCCTACACGCTGACAGTGATTGATGGTCGTTACAGGACGTTTGTTTCAGAAGCATTGTCAAAGAAGGAAGGCAGATTATGTGACTTGCTTCCGAACCTTTTGGACTCTTCGAACCCCCATTTTAACGCGATCTCTTAGTACCCCCTTCGGCCACCCTAAGTTAAGAGCCAACATGAAACTCATAGGATATTATTTTGTCTCTTGATGTAGTTTGATATTTAATCCATTCCTCCTATATAATACTACTTTTAAGAATTGTCTAAGAGGCTTCTCAGATACCCTTTGTGGTGTTGGCTGGTACCCTAAGTGGCACGTCGGTACAAAAGTCGAGAAGTATCTATGGTTTGGGATTTCGGGTTTCGGGATTGGTTTGGTCAATAACATTGCTGATGCATTGGATAAACTTAACTTTCGATTTCTTTATTTCAAATTACCTGTATATTATTAAAATACATGATCCCTAAAAAAGTACCATATTATTATTGATCTTAAGAACAAAACACAAGTACAAACAGTATTTTCTGTTTTAAATGGGTAATAGTGTTTGATAATACATTTGACTGTAAAACTTCATTATTTTGATAATCCCAATCATAGCTCTCCTAAATTTAGAGAACTAAATTTAAATTCTGACTAGTATGGGTTAAGTTTCTATGAATGCAGGTGGCCTAAGATAATGTTTGGAATCAAAGTTGATGAATTAATTGTAGTTGTATAATATTTCTAGTTATTACCAAAACACACCCCAGTTTTTATCCCAAATCATAATATTGACACGAGTTTTAATTTACACTGACAATTACTCTCATGATACCTGCAAAAGCTAAATACTGATTCTCATCTTTCTAAAATTAAAAAAAAACCACGCATCGAAAGTTTAAATATGCGTTGGCATGAGTCAGTTATTACCTTGGGTCATTATATAAATACAAAGACAAGTATATAGGCATTGCATTTGGTTTGTTGAACGGGATCTGGTTTTTATCTACCTATAAAGAAACCGAGTTGGGATTGTGCTGAAAATGGAACAAAGCAAGGCAGAAAGAATAAGACTTAAACGGAACAGAAATGAGCAGAAAGTAGAGAAAATTACCAGAAAAAAACAATTACGGAACAGAAATGAGCAGAAAGTAGAGAAAATTACCAGAAAAAAAACAATTATATCAGGAAAGAAAATAATGTATCAAAAAAGATTCGAAAGAGAATTAAACAAGCAGTTTCCAAGCAAAATACATAGAGAGGTGCGTTACAGGAAGGAAAATAAAGTGCAGGAAAGTAACTTAGACAAACAGAGAAGTACAATCAGAGGAGTACCGAATGGAGTAAAAATCTAGAACTTTAAAAGAAAGGGAATGAAGCAGAACAAAGAAATTTAACATTAGTTCGGAAAATAAATGACGAATCAAAAAATGAAGTAGTAAACATATATATCAGTAGAGTAAACGTTAACTTATAAAATAACTTATTGATACAACACGTGTAAATTTGGAGAGTTTCCAAGGTGATTTGAATCATTTAGAAAGATTAATCATCAATTTTTATTGATTTCCAGGTTTTCTGTATTTCAATAATTTAATAAATATCATATTTCTATACCAACATTTATCATTTACTTACATAATGTAATGGTCATAATGCCATTTATACAGTTCATGAAAGAATTGGTGAAGTTGATATTTGACAGTAGGCATCATATTCCGACTAGGGCCCTTTAAAATAAAGAACAAAATGTAGTTTAACATCAACAACCTAAGATGATAAACCAGCGATCCCAGTCCATGATCTATTATGTTAATATATGTGGAGGATGGAAATGCCTAATATTTAGTATATCAATAGTATATGCATCGTTTATCTGATGGGCTTATTCTCTTAGAACACCAGAGTGTACATCTTGCTCACAGTTTTTACCAAACCCTCTACAATAATGTAACTGCCCTGGGTATTTGGGACTTAAATCTAGAAATGAAGTATTTTGTTTCAGTTTGCTCTGCAGTATAAGTACCGTCTCTAATCCAAGTATTTACTTTCATGCAATGTCTTTGTGGTTATTGAAATCGAATATTCTTTATGTTTAAGGAAAGATCCACAATATTGATCAATCACAAATTGTTCTGAAGTAAAAAAATTAAACAAAACGTATTTATGAATAGAAAAATAAACAATTTAATCAATGCACTATAAAATAGCATAGCTTGATAACACAGTCAAAAAATATATTATTTCTTTAAAATAGCACAAAATTTGCACAAACACCCAATATATATTTGAAAAATTAATCAATAATCATTAAATCTACCATTGTCATATTTAACATTTAATTTACAAAACGGTGAAACCTTTTCAAAAATTATTTTTTTCTTTTGTGTTAATTCTTAGTGATGGTGTTTGCATCATTTGAAATGGATGCATAAATGGATATATTATATTTCCATACCATAACACATATTTCTAGTTTTTAGATAACCATATTTGTTACATTTGATCAGAAATATTGAAATGGTGACAGGATATGTAATAATATAACTATTTATTTCATATATGTCAAAATTGGTATCCAACTTTCCAAATTTATGAATGTTGAACTTTAAACAATATAACTATTTTTTTTTTCGCCCAAATTTATGGGTTTTATCTTCTTTCTAGCAGGCACGTGTATTAGGTGTTTTTTTTAGATCCCGACTTCTGATGTGGTCACCTTTGGTGATAGAAAAAAAAAAGCAATATTTCCATATATATGTAACCAATATTGAAAATTAAACTGCTTAGGCGCTATTGAAATTTCAAGTATTTTTTCAAAGATGTCATGACATTTTGCAGTTCTTTAAAGTTTCATAAAATGAAAATTGGAGTATTTTAGTAAATGTCAAACGACTTAAATAGTTCCTGCAGAAAATTCTTAAAAAATTTAAGACAGGTTTATATTTAATACTTAAAATATTTCTAAATGATTTTAGAATTGTTCAGAAATATTTATAACTAAAGTTTCTAATGTTCATTCTGTTCACTTCCTTTTACTTTTCAGATAATCCTTATAATAAATTCAAATACACATTGATAATTTAAAATGTAATATCCCTAATGCTAAAATACAAAGTTGCATCACTCTCATCAATAATAAACAGTGACAGTTGTTGGAATTTTAAGCGTTATCCTTAAAACGTATCGACTGGGGTCGTAAAATTATTCTAAAACCATCCATTAAAATCTGATGATTATTTCAATTAACACCATGAAACAAAACAATTTTGTTTGTTTCTATAAGTTAAGTCTTTCCAGTTTTTGAAGATTATATTGACGTTCACAATTTTCACACAAATTCCAAACTCAAAACATTCCAAAATGATACTATCTAATAATAAATCTTTTACAATAGCCAACTGACAATAAATAAAAATATGATTCTCGTTAGAATTCCTGGAATTTGATCTTAATTTGGATTCTTTATCCATCAGTGTCCATTCATAGCCCACGCACCTTCCATTCTCCAAACACTAAATGCGTAGCTGAGTCGTTCATGGGCCATATAGCTACAAGAATTAACCATCTTAGTGTCCGAGTCTTCACTGCGCAAAACTTGATAAAGAAAATCGATATATCTGGAAGCAAGTTTTAAAGTTTGAATTTTGCTGAGTTTGTCGGAAGGAAGAGTCGGAATTATTTTTCGTAACTGAGCGAATGCGTCATTAAGTGACTCCGTCCGTTGTCGTTCACGCACATTCGCTAACACTCGCTGCGTTTGAATGTCTTCATAAGTTTGTGGTTGTTTCCGTCGAATCTTCTTGATTCCGTGACAATTCATGGAATCTTCGTCTGCAGGATCAAACATCCGTTTCCGAGAATTTCCGAACTCACCCATCTCTTCCGAATCTACAATTTGTTCACGGGGATTAAAATGTTCTAACTCCTCATCTTTGCTCCTGGAATCTTCAGTGTCATTTTCCGAGGAATCGGATAACCGGAACTTGTCGTCCGCACCAGACTCCTGTGACGTTGGTTGTTCGGTAATCATTCTGTCATTTAGCACTCTTTAGAAATTAAGATAAAAATGGTCTATCTATTTTAATTTTGGCACAAACACAAAAAACCAAGACTTAAACTGTTCTTGAAACACTAAAGAGTACAATCAAATTCACTGTCAGAACATGTGTAGCTGTCGAAGTTAAACTGGATCCGAAAACAATCTTGACTTTGATTGGAATTACCACTACTACGAAAATTACCTCCTTAACGAAGAGTCGATGAAGAGTTTGATAAAGAAGATAAGAAAAGCTAATTTAAACCGATTGTAAAGATGATAGTAGGTGAGCGGAAGAATATAAAACAATCCTATAAACATTGTATATAAGAATTCCTGGTGAGCCAATCACATTTCACTGAAGGGGGTGTAAATATAGAACTCTTAAGACTCCGTCACGTCAATCAAATGATTCCGTCAGTGAAACCATATCAAATATCAACTTTTCTTCTTTCTAGTAAAATGTCACTTTCGTTACTCATCGCCGAACATCAAGGACTCAGCTATTTCTCAGAAGTAGTGCGGAAAAGGTTATGCGCCTTTCTTCATTTCTATTTTTAATTTTGCTCTTTTGAGGCATAATTATCAATTTATTCGTTTAAAATACGAAACAGTAGCATCACATCAAATTCCAAAATCTTTAAACCCTTTTACACTACAAAAATATTCCGTTACGAGAACGGAACGGATGAATTTTGTGTAATGTAAACGGTTGAGCGTTTTGAGAACGGTTCCAATTCTGGTTCACATTTACAGATAGTGGATATTAATACAAAGTCATTTGGTTGCATGTTAAAAACTAAATTTCGATATAGTTTTTTTTGTTTTCAACCACAGTTCCAAGTATAGAAGATGTCGATGCGTGGTTTGGGTCAAGTTTGTATTGATGGTATGCTACAGGGAGACCCTTCATGTCCTTTACTATTCATGTATAACATCAATGACCACAAAACTTGCAGATATTATCACTAACTTCGTTAAAAAATTATCAAAAAAGTATATAGACAAATAACAGTCAAATATACCGAAAATATGAGCTTCTGGTAACGCTGGCGCCAAGAGAAGGTTGTTGACGAACTGATATTATAAATTCGACACGGGGAGTCGTCACGTTGAATCATGGTAAAGATCAAATAATGTCATTATTTTGGTGAGTTCGTTTCTGAATTTACTGGTATCACCTACGACTAGCTAACAAACTACCAAAAGTAGTCAATGCAAAATCATATTAATAGCAGCGTTGGTAATTTGTTGCGAGCAAAATGAAGACATAAATGAGTTCGAAATATATGTTTATGATCAGCAAAACACTGGATTGTAATGGCTAATAATATTAACCAATGCTCCCCCTGCTAACCAATGCGACTTGCTTACAGTTATTTAATTGTTGTCCTTTCCCCCACAAATCAACCTCTGGAAGAATTCAACGAAGAAATGATGTAAACGATACAAAACTATTTCGGTTTTATTTTCAATTTATAAATACTGTAAAGAAGCATCACTAATATTGATGTCATCAATGTATATATATGATACTGCAATAACTCAAGTTCATAGTTAATTAAAGTCCAATTTCATTCTCATCATACTTCATTTTCAAACCTCGCGTGAGATAAATATTTTTATTTACATTTTCAGGGATATCTACTTCCTTCACATCTGCAGGTCTGAGTTTAATTTTCATGATTATTTTGTCATGATTACTTATTTTATTTTCAACATTTGTATACTAAAATAACCTTTAATGACCAAAATAGAGGTGTTTTTTCTCAATATATTAGAGGTCATCCAGCCTCCCGGACTCCAAATAAAATATACATGACGTATAATTAATACCTATGTACATACACAAGCTACAAAACTTTAGTGTGCTATTATTGTGTATTGAATTGATCATAACCTACACAACGTTTCGACATAATGCATTGTTCAAATAGAAAGATTTCGACAACATACTTATACTTAATGCACAAATGCACGCAATCACATTTTTTCGCCATTAGAGGTAGCCTTTCTACAAAATACTGATAATGAATTTTACTATACCCAACGTTTCAACAAACTACATTATCAACCATAGTACAACAGTGAATTTGAAAACCAGTATATCGAAAGTTTCCCTCTGGAACTAATCCGTTGTATGAAGTTACTTAAGTTTATTTAAAGAGTTTACTAGGTTGCTGCTTCTGACTGTCAAACCAAATAAACAATGAAAATAAGACGATAGAATAAGAATTCTTGATACCTCTATTTCTCTTAAACTTGTAGCTTGTCAATATTGTTATTGTTAAAGAGAATTTAATTTCTGAATTCAATGCCCGAGTGATAATGGTGATGGTCGGCCAAAGACAAATCTACATCATTGTGTTGACCGATCAAAACATTTTAATAAGAATAAGAGCCTCTGCTCATTCAGAATCTTTCTTGTCGTTTTATGCTTCCTCCAAAGCTGACTAAAGGAAATGGGAAAATGGGGACATAAAATACTGATTATGACCTTCGATATTCGTGTTTGTTATTCAGCTCATTAAGTAGCCATCGTGAAATAAACAGTAAAATTCAGCTAGAAAAAGAGGACAAGCCAGTAAAAAAAAAGAACTGTATTAAACAGAGATTTTGATATAATATACTAATCAACAACTATAGATACATCACGCACGGGTAAATGAACGTACACTGTGTCGCTAGGGGAATAGTAGGACTCTACAACACGTGCTGGCTGATTAGACTAATTAATAGTAATTAACTAAAACGTCTTTAATCCTTTGACTAGAATATACTTTTTTTTCATCATTAAATATACTAGGATTTTTGATATAATGAAAAACTCCTACTAACTTTCACAACTTTGAAACATGCCAGTTATTTGACTATTTACATTAACAAGACATCTGCAATGTTTTGTAGGTTCGTACACAACGAGAACACGATCACTTGACCTACAAATAACCATGTCCGTATTGAATCGAAGCAGGACAGAATATTCAATAGAGGTAATATATTTCCAAATAAAAGTAATTCAAGGTTAACATTAAGGGAGGTAACTTTGATCTTAAAATCAGTTTTGTTATGATTAAGGGCGATAACCTTGTACTAAAATTTATATATTATTGAATGGTTTTGGATTTCTAGAACTTTTGGAAAAATCATTGGCACACGATCTCTTGACCTCATGATTTTTCAATAATCGAAACATGACAGATTATTCAAGGAGGTAAGATATTTCCAAATAAAAGTAATTCAAGGTTAACATTAAGGGAGGTAACTTTGATCTTAAAATCATTTTTGTTATGATTAAGGGCGATAACCTTGTACTAAAAATTATATATTATTGAATGGTTTTGGATTTCTATAACTTTTGGAACAATCATTGGCACACGATCACTTGAATTAATGATTTTTCAATAACCATTGTCCATTTAGAATCAAGCTGGACAGAGTATTCAATGGAGGTAATATTTCCAAAATAAAAGTAATTTAAGGGAGGTAACGTTGATCTACATTTAAAATCATTTGACCTCGTGGTTTTATAATAATCATGTCCATGTAGAATCGAAGCAGGACAGAATATTCAAGGGGGGTACATGTAATATATTTCCAAAATAAAAGTAATTCTAAATTAACATTAAGTGAGGTAACTTTGATCTAAATTTAAAATCAGTTTTGTTATGATTAAGGGAGATAACCCTGTACTAAAAGTTATTAATGTATTATTATTGAATGATTTTGGATTTCTATAACTTTTGGGACAATCAACGAATCAATCAATCAATGAAATAAGTTATTCCAATAACAATCATTGGTTTATGTTTCTCCTGTACATATTTTTACAGCGTTTATTTACAAATTGACCGACACTTAGCCTACTATGATGCAAAATGAACAATTATATTTCTGGTGAATAATCTCATTACCTTTCTAAACGTCTAATTATACAGAATGCCATTATTTACTCGTCTTGAAATAAACAATCAATCGCCACCTCATACATTGGTTAATCGAGTCGAGTTAAATATTGTTACATCATAGCACCAACATTATCTACATCATTATTACTAGGTAATATACGTCATCGTAACGTAATCATGACGTAATTCAAATAAACCAACCTTCTTTTATTGTGAATTGTGGGTAAGGAAAATAAATGCTAAGTTTGGATAGAAAGGAAAGGGTTTATCCACTATGTTAATTAATCAATCGTGCTCTAGTCTGTTTGTTGACCTTTCACCCCTCCCACTACAGGTGCTGCTCATTAATTTACCACCATTAATGAACAGGCGGGGCAGAGACCGATAGGATCATCACAAGCCAAAAACAGAAACGGCCTATTGAATAGCCAAGATTTATATTTGAAAAAAACTAGTCAAAATATAGAACTTAAAATTTATGAACATTTTATTTTTATATTTGCAAGAATCTTCGTCCCAGAGAAAAGTCATTCGAATGTGGATGGAAGATTTAGTCTCTAAAAACGAATTCCTTCTACTTATTCATTGACATAATCTTCATCAGTTTATACAGAAATGTGTTTAATTTTCTGGCAATTTACACGATTAAACCCTTTCCAGTGGGCCCTGTACACGACGAAACAGATGTAGAAGAAGCAAATGTCAAATGAGACTACTTTTAACCTAACTAATTATGCAAGGTTTTCTATCAGTTTTTCATTATTCGTTTTGTTGACCCCTTCATTCGTATTCCTGTGCCTTGGTATCTTCTTCACCTTATCTTTCATTCATTCTGTATTGGTTTACTTCATTTATCAATGACCAAGAAGCAATATGTAAATTGTATGAAGTAGAAAAATTAGAAACACGTGGTAAAGGAGGTGAACCATGTCAATGATAACAAGACCATTACAGACTTATATAATTGATTAGGTGCTGTGGGTTCGACTCCTCTCCATACATAATCTATTATAGCATTTATTTATTAACAGTCGCGTGTACAAATTAAATACTTTCAACAGAACAGAAAATTTTACTTAATGGTTTCCATTCGCCAGTAACACCGCCTCTAATAACTATAAACATCGAACCATCTGACATGTAAATTGAAAAACATAAACAGTCTTTTATTGGAGTATCCACGGCTTTTATAAGTATACGTTTAATCCAAGTCAGAATCAGAATACCACTTTCTCTTAAAATAACCTTTTTTTTATTATAAAGGTCTAAGGTCACAGCTATTACCCAAATTATCCTAAATAACAATGCCTTTTTACTAACAATAGTTGGCCATATTCAATGTTGCCGTTATTAATAAATTTGCTTTATAAAACCCAATTTAATCAGCCCCGAAATTCATATTTTTGTCAACCCCTTTTCTAAGTAACGAGACGAAATTTATGGTATTTGAGCCTGTGTGTTTATAATTGTACCTGTCGCAGATTGTGAGGAATGATGTGGTCAGTGCCAAGTCGGTGTATGTCAGTCAGTTCTAAATATTGCACATTCCGGACTGAACCTATGATAATGAGCTATAACCACGGGAATTGAAGTTATTTCAAAGTTAATTAGTACTATGTCAACATGGCATCTTAAGAATTTCGAAATTAACAAGCTCACCATTCAAATTTGATATCATTGATAGGTAATAAATTAAGCTCCATAGGTTGGCAAAGCATAATAATATATCATCTGCTTTGCACATCATCAGAATTTCGTTTCATTTTGCTTTATTCAAAATTACATTCGACAAAACCCTAATCTTTGTACCCTTTAAAACAATAGCGATGGTCAAAACCAAGCATCCGACTTAGATCTGCGTCTGGAATATCACAAAAACTATATTATTGTATGACAAGCGAGATGATACTGATTTTATAATCGCCAATTTTTCTTTTAGGTGCAGCGAGATTCAACAATACTACCCTGATATTTAAGCGACATCAAAACTTCAAGGATATTTACCAATCAGTCGTTTTTCACGATCTTATTTCCTTTTTTAAGGATTAACATTTTGTTGAAAAATATTTGACTATCAGTTACATCCCTTAAACTAATAATTTTTGCTTATTACATAACGCTATGGGTTTCTTTTACATTATTTTATTAAGCATCAATGAAGGATTCGGCGCCGAGCAGGATAATATTATGCTTAATCTTAATTGTATACCTGATATAACATTTCATTATTAAATATTTTCCCATTTTTACGTCCTCTTTTAAAAGACTATTGACTATTTTAACTTCCCTTTGAACCCTGATGTTAAATGACAAAATTGAATAGCGAATAGTTAGATGGTATAATGTAGTTGATTGTGGTCATCACAGACATGCTAATAAGCAACATTAAGATTAAGTAAATAAATACACGAAGCATAAATTTATTGGGAGTGACGTTTTAATAGATTCTACAAAAGATGAAAGTTGATGGCTAGTGAAATTAAATAACTCATCATTTTTTATCTGATCTACTTTCTTTGTCCGAAATGAAATTGAGTTTTACGTCATACTTTCTGCACCTGTTCGGCTGAAAGCAAATTTTGTCAGGCCAGCGGCATAAAATTATATTTTATGGTCCAAAATTCTATTGCCGAGTCTGAAAGGGAACGGGGGTATTTTAGTAAATATTGAGATCTTGCTAATTTTGCACGATTGGCAGGAACCGACTTAAAGTGAAAGAATCAGATAAATGAAACCCGGGACATAAAATTCACGACACAGTCGTCAACTGGTACCATCAGTTGCCCAAGGTCTAGTTAGGGTTAGAAGCGGCCGTAATCTGTTGCCGTTCAGTATGTTGATCCGATGGTCGACCTGAGCTCGTAACTACAGTTTATATACATACGAGAACATATAAAATGCATACAGGTGTGCTTAAGTCCTGGGTTTTTAACTTAGTGGACATGTCCCAGCCCAGACTGGGGACATTTGGACATTTTCCAGGGGACACAAACTGAGTTATAGGTCTGAAAAAAAAGTGTACACTGCCTGCAATGACTCTTTAATCTGGGCCACAACAGTTTGTATTAAAAAGCAAAATGTGGTGACTTTATCATGCTTCGAAATTGCAAGTTTTTACAGGCAATTCAGGGGACATGGTCATTTCCTTGTGTGTAATCGGGGACATTTGAGAAAACCAGTTGAAAACCCTGGACTTAAGTTCTCCTCTATATTTAATGTTGCTATTGTTAATAATCTTTGATGATATAAATTTTTACTTTATTAAAAATGCAGAAGAGAAGTAAAACAAACCTCCAAAAAACAACAAACTAATTTGATGGTATTTTAAAGCACTGAGAATCAGCGTGTAATCTTTTATAATCTAACATAAAATTTGTAGAATTTAGAATCTATAATTAAAAGTTACTAGTAAATTCTGTTTGGAATTTGTTAGTTCTTGTCAGCAGCCAACGGCTATTTAAACATAGATAGATAGATACTTTATTCTCTTATACGACCCCTGGTTAGAGGTAAATGAGAAGTACAATCAAATATCAAAATATATGAACATAAAGAATAAGATGGCGACAATAGTACAATCAAATATCAAAATATACAAACATAAAGAATAAGAATAAGATGGCGACAATAGTACACTTTATAATACAAATAATAATATTATACTTAAAAAGGTTCAGTGATCAAATTGGTTCGTTATTAAAAGAAGAAACCTCGATAAATTTGATAATTGTTTCTTATTGGTGCTGCTAAAAAGTTGATGAAACTTTTCAGTATTTGGTTTTATATAAAAATAGGATTTAATGTATAGCTGACGCTCAGTATTAAAACTAGGACAGATCATAACATAATGATATTCATCAGGACAGTCACTACCACATAACAGACAGTTATTTTCTATATCGTTAATAAATCGATTTTTGCAATATGGCAAACAATTGGACCCGCATCTAAATTTACACATGATTGTTCTTTCTTTAAAAGACAATTTAAGCAGATATGGTTCTAGGTTATGGACAGATTTCATAATTCTATAATTGAGACATAAGCTATTGTTATATATTTCATGGCTCCATTTTTGCTTAAAAATGTCAATGAGGCGTAATTTTAGTTGCATTTTGAGCCATTTAGGATTGATAGTAATGAAGTTATGCCAGACAAAAGATAAACCACAGTGGTCTAATATTTGTTTGATTTTGCAGAGCCATTTTGATTTATAGACATCATTGTTAAACAATGTCATAATTAAATTTAGAATTGTATATGAGATTTTACTGGTTTTTCCTTGAAACAATCTTATCCAGAACATTACCATATTTATATCAATTGTTATATAAGTTGGGTATGTTCCAGTCTCGCCATAAACCATACAGTTAGCAGTCTTTGTATTGAGTAAAAGTGAACTCTTAAGAAAACTTCTATAAAATATTTCAATTTGGTCTGTGTTATCGAAACCCCAGACTTCACTTCCATATGTCAGAATAGGTACAACGGTTTTCTCGAATAATTCTAATCGTGTATCTAAAGACAGATTCAATTTTTGACATTTAACATTAAGGCTATAAAGCGCTTTTTTTGCTTGTAGAACCTGTTTGCTAATTTGTTTTTTAAATGAATTATTATAATTGAATATTACACCTAAGTAATTGTATTCAGATACCACTTCCAAAATTTCATTACATATTTTAAATTCCGGGAACGAACGAACCTTGCCACGTGAAAATATAACAATTTTTGATTTTGATACGTTTATATGGAGATTCCATTGTTTACAATAATCAGAGACATCATTCAGAGCAGTTTGTAAATCTTTTTCATTCTCCGATAAAACAATTGTATCATCGGCATATAGGAGCGAATATAATCGTAAAAATATATCAATGTCTTCATCACTAAGATAAGTCCTTATTTCCGATGCTAAAAAGTCTAGTCCTTTATAATTCCTACCAATATAATGTTCAAAATCGTTTAGGAAAATTGCAAAAAGCAGTGGAGATAGATTTTCTCCCTGCCTAACACCAGTGCGGCAATTAAAATAATTTGAAAAAACATTGTCATGCTTTACGCAGGATTTTGCCTGGAGATATATATTATATACTACATTGATTATATTTCCACTAATACCATTTGAAATCAACTTATTAAATACGGCAGTACGATCTAACAGGTCAAAACATTTTTTATAATCCAAAAATGCACAATAAATTCGTTTTCTATTATTTAGATATAGTTCTGTTAAGGCATATAGAGTGAAAATGTGATCAGTAGTAGAGTATCCAGATCGGAAACCAGCTTGATTTGGTTCTAGTATACCACGTGATTCAACATAGGTTGTAAGGCGGCAATTAATACAAGAAGTGAAAAGTTTTCCAAGACAGCTTAAAAGAGTGATCCCTCTATAATTATCAGTTTCATGGACACTGCCTTTGTTTTTATATAAGGGTTTAATGATACCTATACACCAATCTTCTGGTACCCTGCCTGTTTTAAGAATAATATTAAATATTTTTACTATTATATCAATGACCTGATTTGGACTATTTTTAATGTATTCGTTTAAGATGTAGTCAATACCACAAGCTTTATTAGTTTTTAATTTAGAAATAGCATGTTTAATTTCGTCTTTTGAAAATTCTTTATTTAAATCTTCATCAATTGAGTGGTTAATAGATCTTGGATCAATTTCAGTTATATGCGATTGGGGCTTAACCTCGCCAAGCTTTTTAAAGTGAATTTCAAAATCATTTATTGACAGGTCGGACTCTTGTGATTTTGACTTTGATGCATTATTAAGAATTCTCCAATACTCTTTTGGTTCTGCATATTTGAGTTTTTTCAGGTCTTTGCTCAATTGCTTATGGTATTTTCGTTTAGTTTTTCTTAAAATGGATTTAAAGCTTTTAGATACAATTTTAATTTCGTTTTTAGCACACTGTGATTTGTCATTTTTTAGTTTTCTTTTAGTGGACAAGTACGCCCGCCGTGCTAAAAAGCATTCTTTATTAAACCAAATTTGTTTATTTTCGTGGAATTTGTTTCTTATACTGATTTCTCGATATAACCCAGTAGTTTGGGCTGCCTGTAAGATGATTGAGCAAAGATCTGTTGTTAATACATTAACATTACATTTTTCAATATCAATATTTTCCAAATTGCCTTTCAGATTTTCTAACGAATCCTGGTCAAACGATTCTGTGAACAAATTTGTTTCTTTAACATTCCATTGAGAAATCTTAATTTTCTGGCAGGTTGCAGGTTTTGATGTACAGGTTTTTTGATTGTTTGACCATGATACGTTAAATTTTACATTTATTGAACAATGGGAATCTGAAAGGCAATTATCAAAATTGTCAACTGAGAAGTCAGAAAGATGCGACACAAGCTCTGTTGATGAGATCACATAATCTATTGTGCTCTGTCCACCATTCCTATTATAGCATGTGAATTCACCTACACCAGAATCAGTACCACATCTACCGTTTAAAATGTTTAAGTCTAAGATTTTACATAATTCCACAAGTTTTGATCCATTTAAACATATTAGATGAACCATGAAAGAGTACTTATTCTACCTTCAAAATAAAGAGTGGTAAATATCCGAATGGCGCCAAGGCCACTTTACGGTCTGCGGCACTCGCAGTTTAAATTCTTAACTTTAATTCCTTTCATAACAGAGAGATCTATAAATTAAATATAGATTTCCGCTGATAAAAATTGCATTTCCGTGGCAAGAAGCTAACCATACAAGACCAGAATGTAAGTTTGAGTACGGCTTTTGAAGTCATTGAACATCATTAAATCTGTAGGTTGCAATATTTTATATTGTAGTAGGCCTATAGACAATTTTCGCTAATCTCGTGGCGTTTTTGAGGATTCGTAATAGAATGCAATCCAAAGACTTGACAACGAAAAGATAAAATCCCTGGTAAATCGTGACTTTTCTTCTATACACCTTATTTGTTTTTCCACGTGCGGAGAGTTTCTCAGACAATGGTAAAACTTCCGAGCATGCGCTATTGTTCTCAAATTTAGCCCAAGCGGAAAGAATAGATTGTTTGTGCACCTGAGAGTGTTGTTGCGTCAGTCGAAGAAAAGGTCTGAGATTTTGGTACCGAAGTCAAATTGTTGAGCGATAAGATATCCCGATGAAAGACGAGACCTCACGAGAACCCTAGGAAAATATAAACCCAGCTTGATTAAATTATGAGGCTCGCTTTCATGTTACCTAAATTTTCCGAATATTACTTTGTTTTTGTGCAGTATGATATGTAGTCAATTATGTCTGTAATTCAGAGTATATTGCACTTTATTTATTTAATACACTTGTTACCCAACAAATAGATCCAATATATCTTGTAACTTGTTGACAATAGTCAATTTATATATTGCAATATTTACACAAAGCTCATAAACAACCCTTTCTACAGACATGATTGGAAATTGGCTTAACCATGTTAACAAAACCAACACTTCAGGGGTTAATATATGGCTTTATGTGGCTCTTACACACTAGTGCCAAATAAATAAATATTTTCCGTTTAATACGATAATGATAATATGAGATATTGAGATATTATTTAAAAAAATAAAGATTTGATAAACATTAAATACTTTATAGTCTTTATTTGAGATATACAATAATTTATCAAACAAATCATGATTTCAAATATAAAGTACAACAATTAACATAATTAAAAAATCCGATAAACGGTAAATAACACTACTGTATAATGATATTTACAATGATTTAAACAATAAATCATGATTTGAGATATATAATAATAATTTATACATTAAATCATGATTTAAGATAATATACATGTACAATAATTTACGATTTGAGATATTTACACGATAAATCATGATTTGAAATAACCAATAATTTACACATTAAATCATGATTTTAGATTTACAATAATTTACACATTAAATCATGATTTGAGATACACAATAAATTACGATTTGAGATATTTACACATTGAATCATGATTTGAGATATACAATAATTTACACATTAAATCATGATTTCAGATATACAATAATTTACGATTTGAGATATTTATAAGATAAATCATGATTTGAGATATACAATAATTTACGATTTGAGATATTTACACAATAAATCATGATTTGAGATATACAATAATTTACACATTAAATCATGATTTGAGATATACAATAATTTACGATTTGAGATATTTACACAATAAATCATGATTTGAGATATACAATAATTTACACATTAAATCATGATTTGAGATTTTCAATAATTTAAACATTAAATCGTGATTTGAGATACACAATGATTTACACGATAAATCATGATGTTTTACAATAAAAACTTGTTAAGTTATAGATGTTAACTTAGTTTTAGGAATTATAGGTTGTAACATTCCGGTTAAGCAATGTTACGAAAGCACGGGCACAGGCATGTGGGTATAACCTCAAGTGAGAGAGTATCGATAGTGCAGTTAGTTAAATAATTCAATTATACAAATATGAAAAAATGAGTAGTGATCCATTATCTTGAGAATCTGAAAAATATAAAAGAATAACTGTTCCCAGGGGATATAGTAGATTCTGTCGATTTGTTTATTTTGTCAAGAGTTCTAACCAGATTTGATAATCGTAAACATACTAAACACAATTTTAAAATTTGAAACAATAGTACAACCTGACAGTGCATAGAATTACCATAATGATATAGAATCTATGCAGTACAATATGCAAAGGTTAAACCTAATGATTAGAAGCCGTTTGCAACTTGTCAGATGCCATGTTATAATTGTTGGTGATTTCAAAGCCTGAGTATTCTGTTGGTTCTTGCACCAAAGGTTCAAATTATCTACATAGGAGTTTTGGAATTGGGCTTTTTTTCTTTTATCTTAATTGAATCTTTCAGAATAATTAGGGGCATATTTCAGTTTTCCTACAACAATCAAAAAACTTAAATCAGAATTAAAAAAAACGTTATACGTAAACTTTCTAGATATTTTGTTGTTTAAAAATTAACGACATTAAAGATAATAATATTATTAAAACCTTCAGATAATATAATGGCCACTGATTTTGGTTTATAATAGTTTTTATAATTTTGAGTAAAAAAATTCTAACCTCTTACAAATATCAGACCTTCACTTTCAACAACTAATGTCATCTAGAATTTGGAACATTTAGAACTGCTATCGAATTTTCATGAAATGCATGTTGGGATTTAACTATTTTGTTATAAATTGCTTAACTAATTAAAAAAAAAATCTAAATTGAACCCTAGAAAACAAGGTATCGCTGTATACACAAAGTAAAAATTTATTGGTGCATAAAGAAAGTATAGTTCAATATCATATAATGAGGTATTTTTGTTCATGAAAAAATAATATTTACAAGATTCTAGCCTAGGTACAAATTATTTAGTATCGTCTGTTTACAATCAAATTTTAAAACAAAGGAACACCTGACAAACTATGGAATTGGGGAATTCTCAATTTCTCTGTTTTACCATGTAGAATTTATTAGGCTTTGTTTTTAATATTAACATGTTTACAGGTGCTCCGGTCTCATATTGACCGAAAAGTCAAAAGTTATGGGTATAATTTATATCTTGTATTTACACAAACTGAATGACTTGTGTGAAATGCTGGGTTCAATTCTTGTGAAATGGTGTAAAAATAGGCCTGAAGGTGTCTACTACCAGATTACTATACTGAGCAACTAAACGAATCCAGAAGTTTGAAATGTATTAGTTATTATCATTGAATGTTTGTCATTTATATTATTTAAATCATACCACGTGGATAAACAGCTAGCAATTTTTATAATAATGATGGAAATCGGACGCTTTTACACTCTCGCAATCTCAACCTTGAACCCTTTCTCATTAGTCTCACCGTTATACAGGACAGTTTACAAACAATGAAAATTCCTTTTTTTCTGCTTGAATATTTAAAAAATAAATAAATAATTCAGGGCTAATCCTAGGCATGTCTTTGGGTGTCGCAAGTTTGTAACACAGCTCAAAAAATGGCAGGTATTCTTTTCCTAACTTTGCAATTGGGTTGATGAACATTCCTTGCATGGTAGAGGGGATTAGAACGATCACAACCGTCAAAATATTTCGTGCATTGTAATTAGAAGCGACATTGAATGTTTATAGGAGTAAGCATACCCCGCCTGGCGCCATATTACGTTATATTGTAAAGTTCAAGAGAAATAACTGTATATTTATATGAAAAAAAAAAATGCAATTTACACCTTACGGGAGATAATCGGTCACAATTTGGATTATTTTTCTGAACTCAATGGCTGGAAAGTATTTCAGTTTCGAATGACTGTAAGAAAATGTATTCGGTGGTATATTTGACCCCCCCCCCTTCTTTTCGTTTATCTATGTCTATTCCTATTCGGATTTTTATAGCTGAAATTGTCATTTGAAGGAAATAATGAATTTGAGTGAAATCAGTCGTTCCTGTAGCCTACCAGTGGTCTACTTTCGATTTGCTTGACTTCTTAAATTTTCCAGGAAATATATTAAATTTTGGACGAAAAGTACGGCTTTCATGCGACACATTGGAAAGTTATCAACAAGATTTATCGGAAAAGTTATAGAATGTCATATTCTCGGTTTAACATGAGAAGGCATGGCAAATTATTAGTGGAGGGAGTCAATACAATGTAAGGGAGATAACAGCAATCACACAGTAACACAATTGTATCCTTGTGTAGTTGAAATCGAAACGATTGAGAACTAAGATTACTGGGAATACAGAAACCAAGTACTAACGATCCGAACTGCAAAACGAAAACCGAAATCCAAAGAGACATTTTGACGAAACATACGTAACAGCTTATGAACTTTCACATGAGGAATTATATTAATCATACATGAGTAAGTATTTCATAATTAAAAGTGTTATCAGGTGACTAGAAGAGTAAAAATACCCTTTCGGGAGACATAACCGTCCTAGCTGTAAAACATACACGAAACATTCTACAAAACAAGAACATGAAGAAAGCGCCAACTGAAAAAAATAGTAACTTAACGATATTTTTTTTAAAAGTTCAAGGGACGTAACTGATGAAAATACATAATCAGACTTATCTATTATCTATTACTTTAATAATTTCCTTTTCCAGAAAGCATCAAAACCACACAAAGCAATAGGAGGATCACCATAAATCGATTAATAACAACTTAGAACATGTCACAACCAGAATGGCGTTCGTATATTAATTTCGTTCCGTATTTGATTATTTTTTGTACGCAAATAGCCTACAGAAAATTTAACAACGACCTCCTTGACTTTTACTCCAACTTATAGAGAGACAAAAAGAGTAAAGGTGCTGCTGAAATAATTAAATCTGTCTTGATTTTCTGTCCTAGTATGAAACAATACAAATATATAAATATTTTCTCTACTATTCTCCGAGTACCTAATCTGTAAGGACATCGAAAATTGATTGACACCGATTCTATGAAACTAAGGATTGAATACAACTGAAATAAATTGGACTTCAGGTTATTTGATTTAGAGTAAGAAATATCTAATAATAAAAAAATCAGTTTAAATTTTAATCAATCAATGAAGAAGATAGATCATTGGAGTTTTGTAACTTGATGAGACAGCTCAGTATACAACACTTTCACACAGCTACAAATGATAGCTTTTAATCTATCTTCCTATCTAAGTTTTTTTTAGCGATGTTATACATGTATTTCAAATTTTAGACATATTATTATCGTAACGGCACTTTGTCTGAGATATATAGTTACTAGTGAAACTATGTCATATGTTTTTGTACATCTACAAATTTGTTGGAGAAAACTTATGTATTTAATTTAGACGACTCAATTACGTATGGTAGAGCAGTGGTTTTAGAAAAGGAATTTAATAGAAAATAATTTCTCAATCATGCGCCTTGAATGGTTCGTTTCATTGCTCCTGATCCTCCAAAAGCGACAAGGAATCAAAATCATCCTTTGGGGATTAGGATCAAGTCAAAGTTACCCGAATTAACATTATTGCTGAAAAATAATGTTAGATTCAAATAAACCATAAATGTCATCTTACTTCTTCCGTCCTCAACCAAGAATGAAATAATTTAATACAGAGTTCATTTTGCAAAAATCAAACTAATAAATGTTAATAAGATAGCTTGCCATGCAAGGTAATATACGCCCACTGGCAGCTTTGTTTGGAAAAGAAAATTTGGTAGAAAACATCAAATATTCAACCTGTTGTCATAGGGATTACATTTCGTCCAGAACTTAAATTAAGTGTCGTCCAAAAGATTTTTTCTCTCGATATCATCAAGGGTTCATCATTCATCAAGTTTAGTCAAAATCCTTCTCTGTTTATGAGCTAAAACTAAAGATTTTTTCTCTCGATATCATCAAGGGTTCATCATTCATCAAGTTTAGTCAAAATCCTTCTCTGTTTATGAGCTAAAACTAAAGATTTTTTCTCTCGATTTCATCAAGGGTTCATCATTCATCAAGTTTAGTCAAAATCCTTCTCTGTTTATGAGCTAAAACTAAAGCCTAATTTGAACGAAAAAGGCAATAAGTCATATCAAATATGTTTTTGATTTTCGATAGGGTTATCGTGTGATAATAAACTATTTCAATAGGTTTCATTAAATTCTAATTGAAAAGAATTGTGCCTTAATTCTAGAGTATTTACAAACTAAAATTCAACGCGTTTTAAAGAACAAGGGCAATAATTCATATTAAATATTTTACGATTCTTTTGATTTTCAATGGGGTTCATCCTTGGGTGATAATAAACAATTTCAGTAAGTTTCATCAAAATCCGTTAAGAATTGTGACTTGTAGAGTGTTAACAAGCTAAAAATCGAACGCGTTTTGAAGAACAAGGGTAATAATTCATATTAAATATTTTTTGATTCTTTTGATTTTCAATGGGGTTCATCCTTGGGTGATAATAGACAATTTCAGCAAGTTTCGTCAAAATCCATAAAGAATTGTGACCTGTAGAGTGTTAACAAGCTAAAAATCGAACGCGTTTTAAAGAACAAGGGCAATAATTCATATTAAATATTTTTCGATTCTTCTGATTTTCAATAGGGTTCATCCTTGGGTGATAATAAACAATTTCAGCAAGTTTCGTCAAAATCCGTAAAGAATTGTGACTTGTAGAGTGTTAACAAGCTAAAAATCGAACGCGTTTTAAAGAACAAGGGCAATAATTCATATTAAATATTTTTCGATTCTTTTGATTTTCAATAGGGTTCATCCTTGGGTGATAATAAACAATTTCAGCAAGTTTCGTCAAAATCCGTAAAGAATTGTGACCTGTAGAGTGTTAACAAGCTAAAAATCGAACGCGTTTTAAAGAACAAGGGCAATAATTCATAATAAACTATTTTTCGATTCTTCTGATTTTCAATAGGGTTCATCCTTGGGTGATAATAAACAATTTCAGCAAGTTTCGTCAAAATCCGTAAAGAATTGTGACTTGTAGAGTGTTAACAAGCAATTGTGGACGGACCGACGGACATGGGTGACGGCAATATACGCTCCACATTTCATGTGGGCGTATAAAAATATGATAATTTCTGAAAAGGTCTCTTCTTGTCAATTTTCATTCACCTACATTTCTACTTCAATTCATGGTTTTACTCGTATATTAGGTGCTATATTTGTTCAGATTTACATAATCAGGTTGATTTAGAATGGCACCTGTCATAGCAAATATTAAGACTCGTTTTTATTCTGGCAATACATCCACATTTCTAAAGCGAGGGTGCTGGTGCGCTGCCAAAAATTTGAGAATCGGTTAACAGACGTTTGATGAATACAAATCAAGTCTGTTAAGTGTTATATAATTGGCGTATCAATTAATTTTTTAGTAACCCAGTGCATTGCTAATGTGAACACTATTCTGCTGTTTTCTAGGATCAATTCTGCCCTACTCTTAACATTTACCTAATTTTGACATGAATTTTGAGTTCTGTCTCGTATTGTGTAAATTTCACATTTTTCTTTCAGAAATTTAAATTACCTCCCTTGAACTTTTCAGCAGGTGGAGTGCCAGGAAAGGTAAATTACTTTACTAGACACCTTATGACACTTTTCATAATACAATATTAACATAACGATATACGTCCTTCATTTGCCGATGCAATGTAGGCTAATATTAGGCCTGATTTGTTTCGACATTAGTTTTACTGTTATGGTTAGGATCGTTCGTGCTTGGTTTTTATCATTCAAGGCTTCATAAGTAGATGCATTGTTTAATGGGCTAGCAGTGCCGACTGTCCACAGCTGTACCAAGAAAAGTAATTCTCATTTGTCAGGATTAAGTTTTAGAAATGAAAATTAGGCTACTCATTTATGCAGACTTTCTGTTTCCTGTAGGTTAGCATGAAGGAAGTCATTGAAAAAACAATAATCGGATATACAGTGAAACTTATCCAGACGACACCCTCCTTGTATTGTTTGCTGCATATTACTTATCATTCGGCTCAAGTTTCCTCAATGTTTGACACAACTATGATAAGCAGTCATCATTCCCGGTATATGCACAAGAGCAGACATCTCTTGTTCGGAAATTAATTTTGATTAGAAGATTTGAAAGAAACAACAGACAACTCTGTCTGAAAACATGATTTGGATTGGCTGAACTATTCTGTTTTTATACGCCCACACATAAATGTGGGCGTATATTGTAGTCGCCCCTGTCTGTCTGTCTGTCCGTCTGTCCGTCTGTCTGTCCACAATTGTTGTGAACACGATAGAGAGCTGGTTTCTTGATGGATTTTGATAAAACTTGCTGTGAGTGTTTATAATCATCCAAGGAAGAAGCCTATTGAAAAATCGAAAAATATTTGATGGGTTATTGCCCTTGTTTTTATACGCCCACACATAAATGTGGGCGTATATTTTAGTCGCCCCTGTCTGTCTGTCTGTCTGTCTGTCTGTCCGGCTGTCTGTCTGTCCACAATTGTTGTGAACACGATAGAGAGCTGGTTTCTTGATGGATTTTGAAATAACTTTCTGTGAGTGTTTATAATCATCCAAGGAAGAAGCCTATTGAAAATCAGACAAATCGAAAAATATTTGATGGGTTATTGCCCTTGTTTTTGAAAATCCTTTGTGAACACGATAGAGAGCTGGTTTCTTGATGAAACTTGGTGCGAGTGTTTGTCATGACCTTGGGATTAACCCTATTGAAAATCAGAATCATCGGTAAATATTTTATGAGTTATTGCCCCTGTTCTTTAAAATGTGTTAATTTTATAGCCCGTAACGCTCTCAAAGTTGTGAACACAATAGAGAGCTGGTTTCTCGATGGAATTTGATAAAAATTATTGTGTGTGTTTATAGTCGTCCAAGGATGAAGCCTATTGAAAATCGGACAAATCAAAAAATATTTGATGGGTTATTGCCCTTGTTTTTGAAAATACTTTGTGAACACGTCGGAGAGCTGGTTTCTTGATGGATTTTGATGAAACTTGGTGTGAGAGTTTATAATCATCCAAGGATGTAACCTATTGAAAATCAGACAAATCAAAAAGTATTTGATGGGTTATTGCCCTTGTTTTTGAAAATACTTTGTGAACACGATAGAAAGCTGGTTTCTTGATGGATTTTGATGAAACTTGGTTTCAGTGTTTGTCATGACCTTGGGATTAACCCTATTGAAAATCAGAAACATCGGTAAATATTTTATGAGTTATTGCCCCTGTTCTTTAAAATGTGTTAATTTTATAGCCCCTAACGCTCTCAAAGTTGTGAACACAATAGAGAGCTGGTTTCTAGATGGAATTTGATAAAAATTATTGTGTGTGTTTATAATTGTCCAAGGATGAAGCCTATTGAAAATCGGACAAATCAAAAAATATTTGATGGGTTATTGCCCTTGTTTTTGAAAATACTTTGTGAACACGTCGGAGAGCTGGTTTCTTTATGGATTTTGATGAAACTTGGTGTGAGTGTTTATAATCATCCAAGGATGAAACCTATTGAAAATCAGACAAATCAAAAAATATTTGATGGGTTATTGCCCTTGTTTTTGAAAATACTTTGTGAACACAATAGAGAGCTGGTTTCTTGATGGATTTTGATGAAACTTGGTTTGAGTGTTCATAATCACCCAAGGATGAACCCTATTGAAAATTAGAAGAATTGAAAAATATTTCAAGGGTTATTGCCCTTGTTAACTTGTAGTTGTAAACACTAAAAAATCGTTCAATTTTGTAAACATTCTTGATGGCACGGTTTTTGACAGATGTTTCATTTACTGATAGTTCTTGTCGACCTCCCGGACGACTTGGCTGCCATTACAAAAGTGGGCGTATTACGATGGGGCATCGCTATTTTTGAAAATACTTTGTGAACACGATAGAGAGCTGGTTTCTTGATGGATTTTGATGAAACTTGGTGTGAGTGTTTGTCATGACCTTGGGATTAACCCTATTGAAAATCAGAAACATCGATAAATATTTTATGAGTTATTGCCCTTGTTCCTTAAAAAGTGTTAATTTTATAGCCCGTAACACTCTCAAAGTTGTGAACACAATAGAGAGCTGGTTTCTTAATGGATTTTGATAAAACTTGCTGTGAGTGTTTATAATCATCCAAGGAAGAAGCCTATTGAAAATCAGAAAAATCAAAAAATATTTGATGGGTTATTGCCCTTGTTTTTGAAAATACTTTGTGAACACGATAGAGAGCTGGTTTCTTGATGGATTTTGATGAAACTTGGTGTGAGTGTTTGTCATGACCTTGGGATTAACCCTATTGAAAATCAGAAACATCGATAAATATTTTATGAGTTATTGCCCTTGTTCCTTAAAACGTGTTAGTTTTATAGCCCATAACACTCTCAAAGTTGTGAACACAATAGAGAGCTGGTTTCTCGATGGAATTTGATAAAAATTATTGTGAGTGTTTATAATCATCCAAGGAAGAAGCCTATTGAAAATCAGACAAATCGAAAAATATTTAATGGGTTATTGCCCTTGTTTTTGAAAATACTTTGTGAACACAATAGAGAGCTGGTTTCTTGATGGATTTTGATGAAACTTGGTGTGAGTGTTTGTCATGACCTTGGAATTAACCCTATTGAAAATCAGAAACATCGATAAATATTTTATGGGTTATTGCCCTTGTTCTTTAAAATGTGTTAATTTTATAGCCCGTAACACTCTCAAAGTTGTGAACACAATAGAGAGCTGGTTTCTCGATGGAATTTGATAAAAATTATTGTGTGTGTTTATAATCGTCCAAGGATGAAGCCTATTGAAAATCTGACAAATCAAAAAATATTTGATGGGTTATTTCCCCTGTTTTGGAAAATACTTTGTGAACACGATAGAGAGCTGGTTTCTTGATGGATTTTGATGGAACTTGGTTTGAGTGTTTATAATCACCCAAGGATGAACCCTATTGAAAATTAGAAGAATTGAAAAATATTACATCGGTTATTGCCCTTGTTAACTTGTAGTTGTAAACACTCAAAAATCGTTCAATTTTGTAAACATTCTTGATGGCACGGTTTTCGACATGTGTTTCATTTACTGATAGTTCTTGTCGACCTCCCGGACGACTTGGCTGCCAATACAAAAGTGGGCGTATATCGCTATTTTTAATATGGTAGTCTAGCCAGGAAGTAATTACGAGTTATATAACACCTCCCCCCACTGAACTTGTACGTTTGTAACGACTATTGCGGACTCTTTCACATATCCAGATATAAATTGCTCATCACTGTACATTTGAACACACAGTCTAGCATGTTAATGAGAAATTATAACTGTAGGCTGAAGGATATGATATACATGTATTAATAAACTATAATGAATCTAAACTTAGTGAGAAACATGACAGATCATATTAGGTCCATTAAAGACAGGACTTTGATTTTTAATAGAATAATAATGATGAATTAGATTATTCATTAAAATGTAATTAACTATCCGGTATTCGATCTGTGATCAACAAATGATCAATAATGATAATATTTCTGTATTTCCAGGTCCATTAGCAACTTGTTTAATGTCTGTACAATACTTTGCTGTTATTGAACATACTTGGCGAGTCATCAGGTCATAATATCACTCTTTAATGTGATCAAGCAAATAATGGACATGTAAAATAAAGTGTAACTTTGCATGAATTTGTTTTAATAGAAAAATTTACTGTCCTGCTTTGCTGCAAACGGAATAGACATAGTAAAGACAGCACAGATATCATAAAATGGGGTATTGCATATTGATAAATTAGATAAAATATAAAATTTTATTATATATAAAGAGCGTAAAGTAAATATTGAAAACAATTTGATGGTCTTTACTTACTATGCATAATCTGACGTATTGTGCATAAACTCACTTACTGTGCATAACCTGACGAAAGTTTTATGCAACAAATCATTCTAATGACTGGAAACTCAAAGAGTGTTTAAAAGCATTTTTTTCTTCAAGAACAACTTCGTGCGACCATGCTGGCAACGAACATAATTTCAGTTCGATCATCAGAAACATAAGTTCTTACTGAGTCTAAGTCTAAAAAAAACCACCTGATGGTACTTCTCGTATGGGAAGTCCACTACTATATAATTATGGCACCCGATTTTGTCATGCTCTGGGCGAGATTTTTAATTAACGGAATTGTTTTGCGTGTACGGACTTTTATTATTTGTATTAAAAAAACAAAACATTCAAACTAAATATTTTACATTTCTGTATAAAATAATTAAAAAATATTTTTGTATACATGTATGTATTTACTGCAGATACTTGGATGTTTTGTTGTATCTAATTTGCCTCAAAGCGTTTTTCGAATTAAATTTTATTTTTTAAAATGAAATTAGAATTAAAATGTGTGTCTGGTAGTAAACATGAAACAGTTGAAAAAATTAAATTAAATAAATATAGGAATTTTGTAATACATGTATATTGTATGAATGACTTTTTTGTTTCAATTTCCTATAAATATTTGCTGTTCCATTAATCACTCTTACGTTATATTGACTTCTAAAAACACTATATTCTATGACTTAAAAGTTTACCTTTACGTTATTGAAGACTAACAATGCGTTGGATTTCTTTATGCAAAATATATTTGAATAGTTTAAATTCTGTCATATCAGCAAACATGTGGAACTATAAAAAATCTCTATATAGATTATAGGCAGTGTACTTTTTGTTTTAATTTAAAATGTTGTTCCTGGCGTTTGAAAAACAATATAGTAAACATTATTACGCTTAGAGATAATTTTCTTATAAAATAACTCATAGTAATGATTAGTGTGAGAAAATAACAGAGCAAGATAATTAAAGAATAGTATTTGTAACTTTTAACAATATTTGAAGGAGCTTTATCTACAGAATACGAGACTCTCAGCGTAATTAAACCCCATTGAAGATTGTCTATAGATCTCTTACATTAACTTTCTTTGATATTTTATAGATAATTTTCTTTTCCATGGAAGTAAAACTTCCTTTTTCTTTTTTATCTTATGAACACGATAGTTGTCAGCTAATCAAAAATGTATGGTTTTACCAATAATCGTTTTATAATTAGCAATTGCGTAAACATGTTAGAATTGATCCTAAAAGGATACGCCAAACATACATTTACAGTTAAGTGGAAAATGAGGTAGAAGCCACCATAGTTTTATTCCTGTGTGTTCTTCTAAGGTCCAATGGTACAAAATGTAGCCTTTAGCACAATGAAAGTATCCAGGTATCAATGCAGTAAATAATGAAATAACATACTAACTGTATTCTCATCATGTCAAGACCTGTACTCCATCCAAGTCGTTCTTAACAGTCGTATCATCTTCAATCAGTTCAAATTGGATTTACTCGCCTGAGTCGATCTGGTTATTCAATCAGATTATTGGATTATTAGAAGAAGAAATATGACATTATTGAATGAAATGATAAAACCTTGTCAGATTACCAACGATATTGTTTTCGTACAATCAAATTGCCCTCCATCCAATAACCTTTATTAATTCACCATATTACACCGACATAAGACGACTTATAGCAAGTTTTACAATACATGAATACAGCCCAGTTCCTGATATACTTTACCAATTGAAGCGTCGCGATATCATTTAAATGTAGAGCAGAATTTTTGTTGTGATTTCACAAAGGTTACCCAGAAAAAACGGAAACGCGTATATTTCCATTTTGAGTACAGTTATGGGATACAAATTGCTTGTAAGTCTTTGAACGACACCGTGATGATGTAAGATTAACCACCGTGCATTAGTTTAATCATAAATGGTGATCATAATAAACTCTTTATTTTACATGGGTCAGAACTAGGTCCAATACCACAATGATGCAGCCCTGTCTCACATTCAGACAAAGATAGATTTAATATACAATATAAAGACAAAAACAAACCTAAGAAAAGAAACAATATTGACATTATAATACTAACATTATCTATGACAATTGCTATGAATCTGACCATCTATCGCGTTTCAAAAACAATTTTCATCGCTGTTTGTCGTCTCTCTATATGACCTATGTTAGGTAGAAACCATAAATTTCTAAATTTACATGCCATTTTTTTTTATGGAACAAGCTCTCACAGATCACGATTAACAAACGAAATCGATATTTCTTCCAAAAAAAACCCCAACCAAAACACCTTGCTATTACGCCATTCGATTGGCTGCAAGGTATAAAATATTGGAATAACTTAATCTACATCGAAAATACACCCAACTCATCCCTGTCCCTCCATCCCTTGGAAAATAGGAAATACCGCATGAATGAATAAAACCATAGAATCAGTAAAAGCAATTGTTCAACTCCGGATGTGTTGTCATCAGATTCTAGTTTTCATGTTGTTAAGTTTATGTAGCAGAATTGTTTCCCAGACACAGTGTATCTACAGAACATTTATAACAATATTATTGAGTCGTTATCAGAATTAAGAGAAAAAATTCTTTATAAAACCAGAATGTCTCGACTTTTATTTTTATAAGATATTCTCATTTCACGGTTTGTTAAATTGTCGAATTTCACATCATTTAAATGTCTGTAGATAGTCCAATTGACATGATAACAGTAAACACGTTAAGTAAGACTGGATATAAAAGTTCTACATAACTTCGTATCCCCAAAATTTACCAATTTGTGAGTTAGTGGTTAATTTATTACAGATATCTCTCTGTTCAGGGACTAAAAAAAGAACAATTTGTCATGGGAACTATACTATGGCTACAATTTTGAAGAGTTTTATTCACAATGCCAACGTTCAATAAAAAAGAAACCATTATGTGATGTTAATGGAAATTTCAATTTTGGTTGCCAGGCAAGTTACTGAAAAATTTGTTTTAGAAAGTGCTCAAGGCTGTGTACCGCTTGTATAGTAGTCGATATATTACTGAAATAATGTCTTTCTGTTAGATAATTAATGAGATAAAGAGCTTGAAAAAGAAGCTGGACCATTTGACTTATGGTTATAATACACAACAATTTGAACTCTTCAATAATCTTAGAACGAATAGCGCATCATTCGTACCCTTACGACATAGTCGCTCCATTGTCAAGTAAATCAACAAGGTGTATCAAATTGGTTGAGAATTCTATGGTTTACTGCCAATATCTTGGAAACGCATTAAAGCACGATTCTCAAATTAACAGCTATCATTTCCAATGAAGGACATTCGATGTATTATTATGCCACCTTGGTAAATTGGATTTAAAGAAGTTAAATATTGTCAGTAGCACTCTTCTTTTACATAATGTGTGTGACATTAACCAGAGGCTACCAAAGACAGTAACTAACGTCTTCACCATATTCAAACTAAAGTCGTATTGACCTGAATGCTCAGTCTATATAACTTAAATAAATAGTAGAAGTTTTGTGATCTTGTCAGTCAAATTATTTTAATTTGAATTATCTTTACATGACAGACAGTAAGGAACTAAAACGATGACATTCGAGACTGAAATTTCCATATACTGTCCAGACCTTTTTATTTTTCAACAATATGATTTTTGCCGACATTGGACGTTTGTTAACATTCTATTAAGTTCCAGTCTCTTGACGTCAATGAAATGAATTGGAAATGAAATAAATTAAATGGTAGATTACCAACTTTCAGATTAGTAAAAGGAAAACGCATACGTTAAAGTCAGATATATTTTGCCAAAATGTTCTCAATGTACATCATAAGTCATAAACCAATGAAGTTAGTTTTTATTTTAACAGACAAAACCCAGTTCAATGTAATATAATGCATAATATCTGATTTAAAGGTTAGTTCTTTAGACATGTAAAACCTTTATAAAGAACTTACAGCTTTTCAAAGACATGTAAAACCTTTAAATCAAATAATATATGTTCCTTATTCTCATTTCTTGCAGTATTACCAAATATACTTTGTATTTGTTTAAATGTTTTCTAAGGAGACAATAATTCGTCCTCATTTTTGTACTATGGAATGCTCGATTCATCGTTTGTCCTCAGTGCAGAAACAGTTTTAAGCTTCCATGTATATACTGCATGGTCTATAATACACAATAATAGAGTTTTAAAAGGCCAAATATATTTCTAAGGATGCCCTGTTTCCGTAGTTGCATTACTCTGATTCTATCAATTTGATATCGCATAACTGAAGCACCTCCATTAAGTTTTATAACCGTAATCAACAGACCCGATTAACATTTGACCAAAGTCTGGTACTTTTGTTGAAATTGTTGAAGTGACAGGGTATATTTTTCAAGTGTTTTCCATCGAATCAACGAAGTTTCGAAAATGGCTCTGTCATTGTTAAGATTTGAAATGTCGTTAATGTAAGAATTCTTTAATTAGGATTGCTAATTACTTCTGCTTGGTGACTCTTTAAAGAAGCGATGGAATAAATATCTCGTCTAGACTTCCTCTTGTTATTTTATTCTAGCTAGTATATAGCAATCTGTTATTTGTACAAATTGATGGTAGGTTAGAGTCGCCTCAATGGTAATCTAAAACACTTTCCATGCATTAACGGGATTTTGATACTTCAAAGGAATGAATGTGAGGTAGAAAAAGGAGCAACTACGAAAACAATTATATCGATATTATTATGTTAACTATGCGAACCCATTGTAATGTTCGTGCAGTTGATAGACCATACGTTCTCCGAACAAGTGGTATTTCACACCGACCAATCCACCAAAGTTGTAAATGTGTTTGAAGGACTCCTATAAATTATAAAGTGAAAGTAACATTAAACAGTATTTCCGCTATTAATGACAGTGTATTATTATAGATATTATGATCTATTAAATGTAAGAAAGTGATATACTGGACAGTATTACTGTTTCCACGATATTGACCGCCATTGTTGGTAGGCCTACTACATTCTACCTGACAGACGATATACCAGAATTTTCAAAATAACATGGAAACATGGAAATTCATCCTATTCTGTTTCAACTCAACATAAAACATTAGTCAATGATACGTCATGTTTCCATTTGTTATTTTTCATACTTAATGTTTTGAAGATGTCGATAATAGCCTACTTCAGTTGAGATGTCACAAAATTTTAACATTTTACAAGAAAATCAAGCAATAAACAAGAGAAAGCAAGTTTTAGTCAAAGGGGAACAGTCTACATTTTCGAGTTTGGAATTTTCTTTGAATTATTTGCAATATTATAAGTGTTTTCTCTTTGATACATATGTTTGAAGGCTGTTGAAAGTGACGACAGTGGGCCTTATAATGAATAGCGTATATAAAGCTGATTCTGAGACTCAAGTATCATTTGTTGAACGAATGATAGAACACATAGAATTAAGCTATAACATGTTCTAGATACTTGTTTACGCTTAGGATCTATTGGAAAAGGCTAATCTTAAGCAAAGAAACAAAATTTTTTGCATAATTATTATTGCAGACAGTTCTACTGTAATCTACATTATATACATGAACAACCTTTATCAACTCTCTACCACTTTCAACCTACCTAATTAAAAACAACTTCCGGGTTGTAGTTTACTTCATTCAAATGCATAGATTTGTTGTTGTTCAAATGGAAACGATAGGATAAAAAACAGATTATGTAATTTCATTGATTCTGAATTGTAAATGTGAGATGTTCGAGGGCTGTTCAAGAGCATATTTATATCAAATATTTATAGCATTAAAGCCAAACTTGTTTTGGTTGGGAAATTATTGATAAAGGCTTGGTCATGTTTTACTGAATCTACTTTCTATACAATAAAAATGTCTTAATCATCAACAACTTTCAACCAATCTGATTAAAACAGCTCGTTGAGAAATTCTCTTCCGTGTTTTAATTTACTTCATTCAAATTCATAGATTTTCTGTTGTTCTAATGGAAACGATAGAAAAAAAACAGAATATGTAATTTCACAGATTCTTCACTAGGTCTGTCTACATGAGATGTTTGGTTGGCTCTGGTGATTAACAAGAAGATTGTGGATTATTCCAAAAAGTTTACAAGCAAACTAGAATAATCCTTTGCACTGTCAAATTTGTGAAGCAAACGGTCAAAAGGATGCTCAAAAGTGGCTGTTTTCTGTATATTAAACAGGAATCTTCGAACCATTCAACAACAAACAGGAATTTAAGCTCTTCTTTTATGCAAATATATGTATAATGAAGTGAATGATATAAGCGTGAATTGTATAGTGTCTACTAATAGTTACTGACAGTGACATTCAACAGGTCCACTAAAACAGCATGATTTTTATGATAAATATCGGTTATAAAATAATCACTTATAAAAGTGTCATCCAGAAATAACCAATCTGTTACATATTCATTCAAAAGTAAAGTTAATATTACATCCTAATCAGCATAAATAACATGCGTTTATGTTTTACTATTACCCGTTTGGGCTAATAAGGGCCTCTGTTCCAGGGTTCTATTCAGTTTTCGAAACGATATTCCTAGAGTTATACTATTTTATATAAAAGTAGGCTAATCTTGTGTGAAATTTAATAAGAGACTTAAGACAAAAATGTTTTATATGATTATACGACAAACGTCTACAATTCTTACAGAAAATTGACATATGAAGACATGACTGTAAAGGCTAACAGAAAACAGCAAATAAATAAATAAGACTTATCATTGCCTTAGAAATACAAAACTAGACGTTTTTATAAATACCGTTACATTTAATAACATAATTTTAGTTTAAAATAAGATTATTTTTCAAGTAGTTAAAATGTATTAAAGTTATTTAGATAAAATATGTGAAGGACGTATAGTTATTAAACTCTCGGCAAAACTTGTTATCTTCAAGTACCAAAATGTTGTTGTTTTCAATCATCTACGGTTCATTTTTTAGAATGATGAGTCCAGACTTACAAACACATACTAAAGAAATATAATATCAGATGTGCTAATCATATAACAATTTTCATCTCGAAATGACATCAAGCGTTGTTTAAAGGAATACTACCTCTTAGAATGATCAGAAATGCAATCTATTAAGCGTTTTTCAATAATAACCTGTTATTTGATGGAAAATTATTTCTTATGGTTTATTTGATTCGGTTTGTATTCACCTTTGATGAATATATACTCTTATCGGCCAAATTTGAGAACTTTTTTTGTTCATTCTAAGAGGTGGTATCACTTACAAGAATACTGCCAACATATTAAACTGTCAAACCTAAAGTCATTAGCTAGAAGAGATTTGAAGTGTATCTGGGAATGCTGGAAATTAGTAACTTTTTTTTCTGTGTCAAAACTTGTTATGCTGTCGTTGCAGCTGTCTAGATTGGCTAAAGGTCAATCTACCTCTGAAACCAGGGGCGGATCCAGCATCAAAGTTTGGGGAGGGCCATGTTCAGAGGCTGATCGAGGATTTTCGGAAGGGGGGGTGTTTAAGCAATGCTTTGCCGATCGCAGCGAGGCAAAAAAATTTTTGACCTTTTTTTTGGCTTAAAAACATAGGATTTTCCCTTTTTATTCGCCGAAATTTCCACCTGACATGTAATATGATACGTTTCACGATGTGAAATCTTACCGTTTGGGGGGGGCCATGGCCCCCCCGCCCCCCCCCCCCCCCCCTGGATCCGCGCCTGTCTGAAACATTATTACTTACACTGCATAAAAATAAAGCTAGCTCAAGAAGAAGGTAGAATAAAAATTACAGCTTAACACATTTCTATATATTACTAGAAACTGATATCCGTTATCATCGTACTGATACAATCAACATGCAGGAGGAGATAATTGTATTATATGTCTTTAACGCGGACGTCATAGTAAGCTCATTTACGAGAACATGAATACATGTACCTCGAATACTAATGACGAGTTAATATCATTTTACTGTACTTCTGGAATATCCCAATCATGAAACAGACGGGGAAACAACACTAATAAATCTGTTCATGAACCTAAAATCAGACACTATAAAATATTTTACACCACATCATTATTTTTGTGGCTATATCGGTTTGAATGAGTGTATCTCATTTTTATATAACTGATACATGCATTTAGAATACTATTAAATATAGATTAATATAAGCCACTGAAAAACGCAAAGGATAACGCCATAACATTTGAATGTATTAAAATTCCTGCTTTGACAAATATAGAAATTACTTGAATTCAATTTTTTCTGAAGTATTTTCTTAGGACGGAATTTCGTAGCCAGTTAAAATACGAAGATGATTGAACATAGCTAATAAGAAATACACATCACGTGGAAATCATGAAGTGTTTTCCAGTCAATAGACAAAAATTTACACTTAAAGATCAATCTTGTTATTTTCTGATTAAAATTATTCACGATCACATTTTATATATTACGTAGCTAGAGGTAAGAATTAGAGTAAAGTTATCTAGAAACTGTATCTCAACACTATTAGTTTTAACACTATCTGATTATAGCAATCCCCGCCTCTGGGATACACTTTCTTGTCAATTATCTTAACTTGAAAAAGATCAGCTGTTTTAATTGGTGGACATGAAGCTAAATAAAGAAAGGTTGCTTCAAAATAATTGGACATTAAAATAATTCCGGTCTCCATTCGCCTCACGGGAAAACTTGTTCTACAACATTTACGAATTTCCCGCTAACAAATTTATTTTATATTAATAAATGTCTTATCAGGTTTTAAGAGAAATCGTCTAATAGGTTTTTAGATTGTCTGTGGTAGAAAATTATATCATTATTATCTTATTATCAGTAATCTGTCTTCTATTGCACTGTAGTTGATGTGTTCTCTTATGTTAAAATACCAATACTCATGTTTTTTACAATATCTGTCTTCTGTTATAATACACACATTGCTTCTGTCACTACTACTGTCTTCTGTGACAATATCTACTGTCTTCTATTATAATACACACATTGCTTCTGTCACTACTATTGTCTTCTGTAACAATATCTACACTGTCTTCTGTTATAATATCTACTGTCTTCTATTATAATATATATTGTCTTCTATTATAATATCTAAACTGTCTTCTGTTATAATATATACTGTCTTCTATTATAATATCTACTGTCTTCTATTATAATATCTACTGTCTTCTGCTATAATATATACTGTCTTCTGTTATAATATATACTGTCTTCTGTTATAATATATACTGTCTTGTGTTATACTATATAACTGTCTTCTGTTATAATATATAATGTCTTCTGTTATACTATATACTGTCTTCTATTATAATATATACTGTCTTCTGTTATAATAACTACTGTCTTCTATTATAATATATACTGTCTTGTGTTATAATATCTACTGTCTTCTATTATAATATATACTGTCTTGTAATATAATATATACTGTCTTCTGTTATAATATCTACTGTCTTCTATTATAATATATACTGTCTTCTGTTATACTATAAACTGTCTTCTGTTATAATAATATACTGTCTTCTTTTATAATATATACTGTCTTGTAATATAATATATACTGTCTTGTGTTATAATAACTACTGTCTTCTATTATAATATACTGTCTTCTGTTATAATATCTACTGTCTTCTATTATAATATCTACTGTCTTCTGTTATAATATATACTGTCTTCTGTTATAATATCTACTGTCTTCTATTATAATATATACTGTCTTGTAATATAATATATACTGTCTTGTGTTATAATAACTACTGTCTTCTATTATAATATATACTGTCTTCTGTTATAATATCTACTGTCTTCTATTATAATATATACTGTCTTCTGTTATAATATATACTGTATTGTCTTCTGTTATAATATATACTGTCTTCTGTTATAATATATACTGTCTTCTGTTATAATATCTACTGTCTTCTGTTATAATATCTAATGTCTTCTATTATAATATCTACTGTCTTCTATTATAATATATACTGTCTTGTGTTATAATAACTACTGTCTTCTATTATAATATCTACTGTCTTCTATTATAATATATACTGTCTTGTGTTATAATATCTACTGTCTTCTATTATAATATATACTGTCTTGTAATATAATATATACTGTCTTCTGTTATAATATCTACTGTCTTCTATTATACTATATACTGTCCTCTGTTATACTATATACTGTCTTCTATTATAATATAAAGGAGTTCATTACTAAACATAACATAAACATGTGAAACATGTTAACATAGGCGGCAATTATGAATCATTCTGTGACGCTTCCAATTCGAGTTCTGTCTAAAAGGATTTTTAAATGTAAATAAATTGAGAACTGCTGCAACCGTAATTTGCCATACATGTTAAGTATGAATGAGATCTCTTTCAATGTTTTGTCATGTTTAACCATGGGTCGAATCGAATTTCATAATTGACTTAATCATAAATATTTACCTTTCCCTACTTCAAAGCAAGCAAGACAAACGTGCAGCCGTATTTTATCAATTAGCATGTAACTTTATAATCAATTAAAATTACAATCAATAAAAGTTCAGTACATTTTTTATTTATCAAAAAAATATTTATTTGAAACATGTATCAATATATCTAAAATCTATTTATTTTACCCGAAAGAGTTCATTTACCCGTTTCTCATACAAAAACCTTTTGACAAGACAGCAGTGCTGAGACCTGGACCTGGGTCGAATCGGTACTGGAATACTAATGACATGCACTAATGAAATAATGATCTGAGAGTTGTCGGTTTATTATTATCGATATCAGGAAAATATAAATAGATATCACAAAGTTTCGGTATAGTATAGATCCTTGGTTCCCAACCTTTTGGTTTCTTCGTACCCCTATTTTATTCAAGCAATCTCCTGGTACCCCTTCATTCATGAAGCCACCATGAAAGTCAAAGGATATTTGTCGGTTGATGAATTTTGACATTTAATCAATTCCATACTTTTTAAATTCCTGAGAGGCTTCTCAGGTACCCATTGTGGTGTTCGCTGGTTACCCCAAGGGTTACTAGTACCTCTGGTCGGGAACCGAGGGTGCAGATAGATACAACAATTTATAAATGAATAAATGTTATATCGCACTTATTTACTTTCATCTGACCTTTTTAGCAAAATCTGAACAAGGATAAATCTTTTCCAAATGACATCTCCAGTGAAAAGTCTGCATCAAATTTCGAATTCAGCATACATTTTTTTTAAATGACCAACAGTATACGTCAATCATATAATGTGTGCTGTAAAATGTGTTAAGAACAAACTAACTTGACAATACTTGTTCTTACTTTATACTTTGTTTAAGTACAAACAAACTTGACAATACTTGTTCTTACTTTATACTTTGTTTAAGTACAAACAAACTTGACTATACTTGTTCTTACTTTATACTTCATCACGTAAATTAAAAGGTAAAATAATAGAATGAAGATATAGCAAGGATAAAATGATATCCATCATAAACAATGTTCCTTAACTAACATCAGGAACCTTATTTCCTCCAGCAGGAAATGACAACAAACCGTGTTTACCTTAATAACAATCAGTTATTTTCGGTCTTCTAATTTTAACTTAATGTAATGACTTTATTCTTTACAAAAATAAAAGAAAATCTATTTTATCATGATTAGAGATCTTGAAAGTACTGCCATTAATGCTCCTTTACCTAGTAACTCGGAAGTCTTATTATGGCTCTGCATTGTCTAAACGTCATTATCAATTTTAACGCGTTTTAGGCTTAGAAGAGTTCCAGAACGTCAGTGTATTCACCAACACATTTCTATCCCACTTCCTGATCTAATCTTCGACTATGTTAAAGGGTAATTGATTTGCATACGAAATTTAAAAGGGAAAAGTTTTTAATCAGTTTGGAGTTTCACGTCGTCCAGGTAGTATATTTGTACATGGTGTCTATTTGAATCACGAGTATATATAAGAAGAGTTTCAAACAAAAATTCCGTGAAAATACAGGCACGATCGTCTGAACTCAAAGAATTGATACATTGGTATTGATAAATTGTTGCTTGGAAATGTCCTAAAAACCTAACGCAGTTGCCACTTCATTCGTTAAAGGGATGGTTACTTGCTAGACGTAGGGTTTAAATCAAACTAACCATTGATTTTTCTAAAGATTTTCGAGCGTTAAATTTAAAGCGATATAACCTCTTAGAATGAACAAAAAAATTAAGTTCTCAAACTTGGTCAATAAGAGTATATATTCATCAACGATGTCCAAAGTATACAAACAGAATCAAATAAACCCATAAAACTATGTAATTTTCCATACAATTACAGATTATTATTGATAAATGCCTTAATTTGTATTTAAACATAGTTTTCTGGATTTATAAAATTATTTAGGTAATCTGTTTTATAGTTATGCCACTAGGTTTATCCCCTGATGAATATATACTCCTATTGACCAAGTTTGAAAATTTATTTTTTTTGTTCATTCTAAGAGGTAGTATCGCTTTAATGTAACTTAGTGTTAAGTTTTATGCATATGGCCTCTGGATCAATAAATCTTCGGGCAATGACCAGTATAACTATTAAATTCTTACAATGTGTTACAAGAGTTATGTGGTACTGTTATATAAATACAGTAATAACTACCTAGTTGGATTGAACTCTGTATGCGACCAACAAGACTAGATCTATACATCAGCCGAACTTTTCGTTTTGTTCCAAGAATCTTTTTGTGAAATGAGCATATTTTTAATGTATTTTCAGCATTTATTTTAATGAAGGTGGTGATGCCATTTTGATTTGTTCAAGTGGCAGTGGCGCAACTATCAGAAAAAAATGCAAAAACCCGAAAGAATATGGACCCCGACCATCTGAATGCATCAAGCACACCTCACCTTGTTTTGTTTGGCCAATGAGTACGCGTCAATTTACGTGTATCTAGAAATATTTACATCAGAATCGTAATAATGAGTTGGAAATAAAGTTAACGTAAAAAGAATTTGAAATTATAACCATATGAAGTTTATTTCACAAAGATTCCTTCCTCCACCGATACAATTGCAAAAAATCAGAATTGACTTAAGGCCTTCTCCACATTATTGAAAACTGCGTTCCTCTTTATACATGTCCCTAGTCATCACGACCTTAGCTTGACACTTTTATTGTGTTAAATTGTAACATTTCGTGATCATTATTACTCAATAATAACTTAATTGCAGACGCTGTTTAATATCGATTACTCTTATTTATATTTAATGTTGTGCCAAGCCTAATTTTTCACTTTCTAAAAATGAAATATGGTTTATGATTAACTTCGTTTACTTGTCTACAATAAATAGAAAAGTGGAGTGTGTAATATATAAATTGACATAAATTTTGTCAGGACAGGTTTAATAATCTCGCCAAATTTTCAGTTAGTGCAAAAGTATCCCAATATTGTAAACGAAATCTGTCAATTATCATTGAAATAAAGCTTCTGCCAGTTTCAGTCTGTTAATCACAATGAAATATTTCAAACTTTTTCTCAGTTTCCATTAGATTAAAATAATGAATATTTTTAATGAGTTTTATGTTACCTTAACAACAGTTAAAAGTGTTATTTTTTATTCAAATTACAACATCCTTTGTACAAAGTGACACCTTCGCTATATGTCATTGTTAGCTACCTTACCTTATTATCTGCTTTCAATACTTCTGTATCTCTCCACTTGGACGTGAATTATCGGCAGATAAACAATTGGTACGTATATCAAATTTGGATCGCTCTAACAGAATTGAAAAAAGGGTTTTTGATCCTGTGTAAAAAAACAAAAGTCGATGATTGCACTTCCTTAATGTTAAAAATGATATTTGAATACTGTCAAACTGCAATTCATGCACAACCAAGTTCAGTTCAAAGTCATATGGACCTATTTTTTGCGTGGCAAATCTATCGATTTGTCACGCTTTGTTTTCGTTATGTTTATTGCGTGGCAAATCTTTCGATTTGTCACGCTTTGTTTTCGTTATGTTTATTTTTTTTTTTTTTTTTTTTTTTGGGAAACTTTTTAGAGAAAATCGAAAATGGTGTAGCATAATTGTATCCATAAAACATTATTAAATGACCTGGAATCAAAAATGAATATCTGAAACTCAATTTTTGCTGAACCAGGAGTGGGCTATTGCATAATATGCAATTATTTTGCACTTAGTCTGTAGGGTTTATTTATGGACCGATTTGGCTGAAATTTTCTTTAATATCTTCATTGTAAAAAGAAGTATCAGGTGGGACTACACAAATTTAAATTTTTAAATAATTTTGTCCAAAAAATTTAAGACCAAAATTTTCAAAAAAGCTCAAAATTTCTAACTCAGCCGCTAATTATCCGATTGACCGGAAATTTACAGGACGTATACAGAATGTCCATAGAAATAAAACTACCCAATCAAAATTTTTTCGTCACTTCCGGTTTTGACGTGAGAACTTCCGGTTTTTCAAAATCACGCCTAGCAGTCTCACTTCCGGTATAAATTTCGGATATTGACAAAAACTATATATATTGTCTGTCAGTCATAATTAGAATGCACTTAGCATAAAAAATCCAAACCGGAAGTGTTGCTTAAGCTGCCGTCACAGACTGACACATTTCAGCAAAAAATCAATAAGTCCTCTAATTGTTATCCGATTTTTATGATTTTGGTGTCTATCAAAACCTTGTAACCTTGTCTACAGTTTGTTGGAACAGAATTTTGAATTTTGAATTTGAATTTGTTTTATGTTCGTTTGAATTTTTTGAAAATTCAAAAGGCCATATTATGTGACCTTCACCTTTGATGACCTTGAAAATTCCTATGAAGGAAGTCCTTGACCTCAGCTATCCATAGGTATGCTGATATTAATTGAAAAATATTAACTTCTAGTTTTATGGACATTTAAAAATTGACATTTTTGTCAACTTTGGACATCTATATCACATTCTGTAATCAACGCAGAGAATTAAATTTTTCAATTTTGTAATGCTGATTTGATTATCTTTTAAATGATATATGACAATAACCCATTAAAATATGTTCTTAACATTTTGCGTTTTTTTCTTCTGAGGGTTCTAACTTACAATGCAATTATCTAATAGCAATATGGTGTGTATATTCAGTATGTACACAATTTTCTCTTTTCAACGACATATGACATGACCAGTTTAATACAAAATCAATTAAAGTGAAAATAGGCATTGATTACCCCTTTTCTGAGAAAGAATTGAAATAGAGAGGATTAAAATGATTGACAAGGGTTATAGCAGGTTATATAACATAGTAATAAAACTATCGACATGAACTTTTCACATGGAGGTGTGAAGTATTTTAGGTCATAAACAGATTAATCTGATTATGTAATCTTTTAACACTCTAAAAAGTATAAAAAATTTATTAATTTTTTTTGCAAAATTTTCACTTACATTAATTTTACATACAATCATTTAGAGCAGTCAATTTTTGATACATTAACCTGTTCGAATTTTTTCTGTACCATTGACAGAACTCTTTCTACAAGATACACACCAATTTTCTTTTCGTCGTCTGCTAAGGTTATTAAAGGTCATAAACAAATTAGTCAGACTACATAATCTTTTAACTCTAGGGCTGGACTCTAGCAGACAGCAATTAAAACTGTTTACGCGTCTGCGCTAATCCGTTGCAATAAAAAGTAAGTGCTCAAACTGTTTTTTATCGTCTGCTAAGATTATTATAGGTCAAATAAATTAATTTCATTACACATTGTTTTAACTTTATAAAAATTAACATGTTTTTTCGAGTGTTTGCTATATTTGATATAATATCAGATTTTTTCTTATTTTGAGGGTGATTCTTACCCACGGCACTTAATTGACTAACATACAAATTCAACTGGCTACTGACTGCTCCAATCCATTGAAACAAATGACAGTATTTCAACTCAGCATTAAAGGAAAATATTGACGTTTATACAGTTCGAATGTTGGGGAAGGGGGTATATCCCCTATACAAAATGGCCCCTAGTCAAAATGGCCATAACAGTTAAATTTGGTAAAAATGGCCATTCACTATGGCCCCTATTTTGTTCAAAAAGGACCGGTCACCATGGCCCCTATCTTGGTCAAAATGGATTCTGCATTTATTCTTTGATTTCAACCAATTCTTTGGTCAAAATGACCTTTTTTGAGGATCATTTTGGATAGGGGCCCAATTGACTATAACAATATGCTTAAAGTCCCAAAAAGGCAGAAGCTAAAGAATTATCTGTAGTGATGGACTATCTAGCAGACAGCAATAAATTATTTAACTGGCAACGCGTCTGCGCTAATCCGTTGCAATAAAAAGTAAATATTTAATCTTGCCATAGTCAATTGAGCCCCTATCCTAATTGGTCCCAAGTCAAAATGGCTAGTCACCATGGCCCCTATGCTTGTCAAAATGGTCTCTGATATTTTTTTATAAATTGTAGGTTATATGATGATAATCAAAGGAATAATTGGAAACTATTTTAACCCTAAAAAAGGTCACTTATTTGACTGAAAATTGTACTCTGTAACAACAAATTTTGAAGACATAAATTGTGTTCCTATTTATATTTTCATCAAAGCAAAGACATTCTAAGACTTACAATATTAATTTTAAGTTCCAGTTCCAGTTCTCAAAAAGATTATACAAAAAATATATTATGTAGCGCTTTATGTTTTGTTAATTTGTAACATCATAAATAAAAATATTATTTTGAGATCATTTTGACTTTTTGGAAGGACCATTTTGACCTTTTTATCGTCTGCTAAGCTTATTATTTGTTCGTAATTGTTGAATGTATTTGTAATGTATCGTCTATGCAGTCACTATTCACAAAGTAGTCGTTTTTAGCCAGCTCTTATATTTTTAACGTGCACAGCCATTCGCACACGGGGCCTTGGTTTATTGTCCCATCCAAACGACTAGACGCTTTTCCATGTCAGCCCCTCCGACCTGCATCACTGGCAGGTGGAAACCGGGTTGAAAAATCCGAAGGTGTCATCTCGACCCATGTCGGGATTGAACCCTGGACCTTCAGGTTAGCGATCAAGCGTCTAACTCGCTGAGCCACCGCGACTTCCTTATTATAAAGAAGAAAAAAATGTCTTAAATTTGGGAGTTTAAAAAATAGAACACATTACTTTGAATATTCTGGATAAGAATATTAACGTAATTGTTATCTACAGACCACCTGTTTATCGATTAGAATTATTTCTCCCAATGTTACAAAGATCACTAGTTGAATTAAAAGAATCTGGTGTATGTTATTATAGGAGATTTCAATCAAAATATCTTGGAGGGTCATTTGTCTATACTTAATTGTTTTCAAAAATTTGGTTTTCAACAACTTGTTCAGCATTACACTAACGAAGGTGAAACACTTATAGATCATATTTATATCAGTAAAGGAATTCCGTCACATAATGTTCACATTTCACACATACCTGTATATTATAGCTACCATGAAGCTATAAAAATTACCATACCAGAAGTTATATTGATATAATATTGAATTTACCCATTAACAAAACTTTTTTCTAAAAATAAGGGAACGAACACCAGACTTTAGGGGTTTGAAGTTCAAAAAGTCTTACAGATATCAGGCAAAGTATCACGGGCCACGCTCAGTGCTGTTCACAGCTCTAGTTTTATATATATTAGCATAATAATATTATTTAATACTGGTATCACTATTTAGTGTTTTCGTCATGTAGGGTTAGCCCATTCGACTGATATTACATAATCGTTTACAGAAGATAGATATACATTCATCAAAACTAGTGAAATATTACATTATTTTATATTTAAAAATATGCTCATTGCTTTTTTATGCTTTAAATTTTGAGGCATATTATCATTTTCAGTATTCCTTCAACAAAGACTGTTTGATCCATGCTTGACATTTACTATATCTGTTTGTAGTCAGTCATTCAGATATACATTATGCTCAAATGCTAAAAGTGAACGTAAAACTTAATTAATTATGTTTTCCTCTAAGCATTTCGTTTTTCTTCAAAGAGAAACAATAATGAATATTGTATGAAAGTTGATAGAAACTTTATCAAGTTTACTTTATTAGTTAATTGTTTAATGCATTGATAGAATATTTGGATCAAATATGACAAAAATCGATCATAATTAATATGAGGTTACAATGTGATACGGAGTTTTACACCCAAATCCTCTGTTCTGAACCAACCGAGAATGAAATAAAAAAGAACAAACGATTCCTATGCTAAAGGAAACAAATCCATAACATCATATTGGCAATATATGGTAGCCGATAATGGTCTTTTTATATCAAGAAGTATTCAAGAAGTGTAAGCATACCCTTTTACACAGAAATTGATTCATCGTCAAACAAAAACAATAAAAAAATCAGAGACTACTTAATTAAGTTTTGTCATATGGCAACAATTTTCATCAGTCCTATTAGCTGGTCGTCAGAGAATTGATGCAGAAATCAAATTGATTCATACAAAAACAATACTGAAACAATTCCGTTAATCATAATCGCATCCAAAATCATGACGAAATCGAGAGTAACAGTTGTATAGTAATGGACTACTCCAAAGAGAAGTACCATCAACAGTCCTTTTGCTGAAGACGATGAAAGCGTACAAATGTTTTTACTATACAATGTACATGTTTTTGTCAATAGATTCGTTGATATTTTTCATTGACAGCATATTTCATTTGTCAGAATACAATGATAAATTCGTCAATTATGTATATGTGGGCCTCATCAGTGCAATGCTGATACTGGAGTTGGAGGTTTGGCCTCAGATGACCCCACATAATATTGTATATAGTGATTATTCAAAAGTTTTTTTCAATAGTTCAGATAGTTCCACAAAATTATTTTCTTATGGAAAAATTGATAATTTTAATAGCCTTTGTCTATTTTCTGAATCGAAATGGAGGATAAGGTTAACTTAAGAACAATCCAATTGATAATTGATTGGAATCGACTGTAGTCATGAAGTTCATCTGATATCTCTTAATACCAATCTAGTTCCAGAAGAATTTAAATTGATTTAAACTAATATACCTCAAACTAGACAGACTTAAAATATCATTAGTGGTTTAAGTCCAGACTTTATCATTAAAAGGTATAACTCGGCGGTTGATGGCCTTGAATATATTATTCACGTAGTCTTCAGCTTTAAAAGGACTGTCCAAAAATCACATCTCTTCAGAGGACTCGTAATTTCATTTTAAAACACAAGGAAATGAAAAAAATGGAGTGTTACGTCCTGATTTTCTGCATCTGTATGGGCTATTAAGGACGGGCAAACGCCATGCAGTGTGCTATGAGGGAAATTTTGCCACGACAGCGATATTAGCATTCTCTTATTTCTGTGACTAAGGTATCATTGAGCGAACGGAATGTGAAATGACATGAGCCGAAAAGCTATCCTGAATATATCATTTGGATTTGTTTTACTGTATACGGTCGACAGAATCACTGTGCTTTATAAGAAAATCATCTTGTCAGCAGCCTGATAACATTTATTATACTTTCTACGATATCTACGTAAAACAGTAATGATCAATCGTTTCCACTGAATCAAACCAATTATCAATACTGAATTCATAGTCATTCGGCTCCACCTTCGTCAATCGGACTAACATTATGACTCGGACAGTTGATACGAGTGAATCCATACATAGTATGATCAACTGAAACAATTAAGATATAATAAAATATGCAATATAATGATAATATATATTATGTGGTCGCTTATTGAAGGTGATTGCTTAATAAAGGTGGGTGCATGAGCAGGATATACTGTATGTATATTGTAATGGCGAAATGTGTCAGTAAAACTCATTAGAATTCAAATCATTACGATGACAATCTTGACTCACGGAACTAAGTGATGACAATCTTGACTCACGGAACTAAGTGATGACAATTTGGATTCACGGAACTAAGTGATGACAATTAGGACTAAAAGAACTAAAGCAAAGGTCAAATGGATCCTAAATGAAATTTACAATTTAAAAGTTAAAACATTAGTGACTGACTATTGACACGGAAAAGTTCACTAATTTGATTTTGATTTTCGTGTAGATATCCTCTTTTGCCAAATCGATGAAACAAATAAAAGTAATGACATTGTCTAATAGTAGTACTACCAAATCACTGTCTAGGACAACGACTCAAATGGGACTATGTTAACGACATTAAATGAGGTTTTATTTGACAGAATTGGTTTTAACTACGAAACAGCAAGACTATTCTTAGATCTTTATCGTAGTCTAAACGGTCAGAAACTCTCGATTGAAGCCAATTCTAGCTGAATAAAAGTTCATTAAGAAGACAAAAAAGGAGTTTGAATGATTCTCTGAAGCTGATTTGTTAGAAGAGTTAAGAAAAGATTGTGTCTATTGACTTATGTTATCATGAGATCTTACTGGTACAGACAGAATTAAAGAGACAGCTGGCAACGACTTCTTAGACCAACTTTCTTCACCTATTTACGAAAAAAATAGTTTTTCGATCGACATAGATTTTTTTCATCCGACTATAATGTTTTACATCAATGAAAATTTATACCCCAACTTTTTACCAAACTGTACAGTTTTCTGACTATTCTAAATTATTTCCATGTGAGCACTGTAAGCAAGACACTAACTCACTGAGGACCTAGGGTTGCAAGACACTAACTCACTGAGGACCTAGGGTTGCAAGACACTAACTCACTGAGGACCTAGAGTTGCAAGACACTAACTCACTGTGGACCTAGGGTTCCATCTTGGAAGTAAGTCGAAGTAATTGGAAGTAATATCTTGGGTTTTAATTTGCCACGACCTAAGAATGGAATTTTTACTACTTAGAGCGCAAAGTAAAGTTTTAATTTGTACTGCTTTGTATCTTATCAAGCTACTTTAATTAATCTGCGAATAAAAACTCCCTGTATAGCTTCTATTAGCTTCTATTGACTTTTGAAAACTAAACGCCTCGAGCAGAAACAATATGAAGGGTCTTTTCTGCAGGATGTTCTTGACATGTCAACATGCCAGAAAGCATTATTTGTTATTTTTCTGACTATTTTTACCACGTTTTATTTTAGTAACAGAAAAGAAATTGTTTTCATCTGTTTTATCAGGAAAAGGAAATATATGAACACGTATGAATATATTGAGCTTCTATTTAGTAGCATCTATCAACCATAGTCAATGATGTTTGTTTATAGCTGCAAACAATATTGAGTGAGTTCCATAAATATTGACTTGAAATATATTTTCGTTTTATGTCTATCACATACAGATTGTTAGGGATGTGCTTGTGTATCTTAGATCAATGAGTGTGCTTAATACACCTAGACCAAGTAAAACACTTGAAAACGTGTACAAGAGATATTGTCATAAATAGTGTAATACTGCATTTTTAAAACTTTTCGGCAACATTTTTGAGTAACAAACCTGTAGATTTGTAGACACATGACACCAGTTCGACATCAAATTGGAAAAATTGTAACCTTTATTGGTAGTGGATTGCAAAGTTTAGGCTTGTATAAAGCAATTTGGGCATTTTAGAATTTAAAATTTTAGACTTCACACGGAGCATTGTTAAGTAAAGATAGCGATATTATTTGGCTCTACATGTCATGTTTACACTAATGATGTAAACCTGTATAAATCAAGCGATTAGTTTCAAGTATGTCGTTACTAAAATGATTCTCATCAAGAAATGTTGATACTTGAGGCTGCAATTTGTCTTGTTGAAGTTAAAAGTTTCTGGTCTATCGACAAGTTTGGTTGATTAAACCTACAGGCAGTCGTCAGTCGTCAGTCGTTGTGTCAAAACGTGGTTTTGTTATCCCAGCCCAAGGCTCGTAAATTATCACCAACTTCACAAGATTGTTGACTCTCTTGGAACTTAATGAGCATCAGGACAAATATGATAGACATAACGAGCTTTGGCCAGATTAGTCTGATATCTTGGACTTCATGTTGACAGTTGTTTGGGAAGGAAGTCGGTCTTGGTGAGCTACAATGTCGTTGGCAAGAGCAATTATTAGTTACAGACACGGCTATTCACGACAAAACTCGACCGTTTCCCTTAAATTAAACATATCTTCTTGCTTTCTGAAGAAGTGCCTTTCACCTTGCCGTTGATTTGACAACTGGTATGTCAACTTTACCTTCAAAATGGATATAAGGTTAAGTAGTATCATATAGTCTCTTTTCAGTCAAATGTCAATACAATAGAGCTTGACGTCCTTTTTTCTGGTCCATATTTGATTTAGAGAGTCTGAGAACGCCAATAAAATGAGGCAAATCATACCAGGACATGATCACGGGTTGTGGACAGTCCGAACGATTAGACGCTTTTTTCAGCCATGATATTATGGACTATAAGGACAATTATGGTACAGACATGTGGACTATAAAGCTGAAATGAAATACTTAGGGTTAAATTGTTTCTCGGGTAATGAGCAACTAGCGTGAATTCCTCCTCGCTGATGTCGACTTAATTAGAAGATTTGAATTTTAAAATGAATTGGCTGTTACTTCTAGAGATAAACAGATTAAGAAACCCGTGAACGTTTGGGACAGAATTTTAATTAATCTGGTGTTCTTGATTGTCTGAATCGTTGGTTGTACAAGATCTGGTAACCTAGTCATTCTGACCTAGAGAAGAGTCAGTACATTTAACTAATTTAAGTTCTAATTTATTTTCGCAAATCCGATGTTTTAACACGGCCTAAATGTAATCTGTGATAGTAGTCCGATTGTCGACAAGTAGGTATATGCTCAATATCAAATTAAAGGGTTATACGGAAGTCCCGGTTGTGGATGGTCTTTATTGGGATTGTTCTGAGCCAAGAGCTCTCAATATTCTGCAAGATGCATGAGATCTTTTCTAAAGGTTGTTAACATGATCAATGAGCTGATTGGTAATATTGACCTTTTGTCCTGAGATAGCTACGACCCTTTCCAGAGGTGAAATTTACAGCTCGTCACCTGGGTGAAGTCATGAATAAGTGTACAGTTTCTGTGTCAGAGATTAGGCCTTTTGAATTCAGAACCTTTCAACTTTATTTTTGTAGCAACTCCCACAGATTCTCTGTTATACGTCGATATATTATCAATGGTTGGTTTTGTTTCTCAGGTTAAAAAATAAATGGATTCCGATAGAAATGCAGTTACCATAAAGGTAACGAGAGATGTTCATGAACTATTTTGATTTTCAGATTTTACTTTTAACAACGGCATGGATGAGGATTTTTCAACGAAAGGAAATAAAGGATTCACAACGTAAGCACGAATTTATAGCAAGTTGTGCCAAGTTTGCATGCGCATTATAAAACTTCTCAATTTATAATACCCTGTACCTTTCATTTAGAGAGCTAACTTTAGATTGAGATGTCAATTCGACATGGCATTCTTTCAAGACACTATCGATTGTTGCCATTATTCGGTACTTTATTTGTGTAATGTGAATAATTATATACAATATTCGACAAAAACTGAGAAATTTAGAAACCAGGCCAATAATAAAGATGGTTTCTAATTTTCATCTGTCAAAATAAACGACCCAATATTTCCTAATTTTATTCCTCATTTTCTCTCCTTTATATTTCTTTAGATCGAGAAATCTGCCATAAATCAGAAGCAATGAGAGATTTTTTACAGTTAAAATATCATTAGACACTCACGAGAATCGACTATTTCCTCTAATTCATGGTGTCGAATATAGTCCCTGTGAATATCTATCGGCTAGTCGTATGTACTTCTTAAATTTAATTTGGTCAGAATTAAGAATGATATATATATACATAAAATTCGTTATATGTATAAAAGTAGAGTGCATAACAGAAAGGAGGTGGTTTTGCATAATACCATCATTAGATATTTAGATATAACTGATTTAGTTCTTTAGAACGATCATAAACCAACAGTAAAAAGAAAAGACAATGCATACAAACCTGAATATCGTAGTTGCATGTATACAGTTTGTGGTAATAAAATCCATAGCAAATTAGCTGTATATTGAAATGTTATTATGGCAGAACAGTCGGACAGGAAGCTGCTCTTTCTTTTGTTATTTTTCAATACCTGGAAGAGCATTATAACAGAAAGCTCTTTCTTATGTGATTGTTCAATATATGGAGGAACAGTTGGACAGAAAACTCCTGATTTTTTATTTTTAATGTATAGAAGAACAATCAGAAGCACTTTTCACTTTTCAATATATGCCAGAACAGTTTGACAGATAGCTCTTTCTAATGTCATGTTTCAATAAATGGCAGAACAGTTGGACAGAAAGCTCTTTCTATTGTCATGTTTCAATATATGGCAGAACAGTTTGTCAGAAAGCTCTTTCTATTGTCATGTTTCATCAGTATGACAGAACAGTTTGACAGAAAGCTCTTTCTATTGTCATGTTTCAGTATATGACAGAACAGTTTGACAGAAAGCTCTTTCTATTGTCATGTTTCAATAAATGACAGAACAGTTTGACAGAAAGCTCTTTCTATTGTCATGTTTCAGTATATGGCAGAACAGTTTGACAGAAAGCTCTCTCTATTGTCATGTTTCAATATATGGCAGAACAGTTTGTCAGAAAGCTCTTTCTATTGTCATGTTTCAGAATGGCAGAACAGTTGGTCAGAAAGCTCTTTCCATTGTCATGTTTCAGTATATGGCAGAACAGTTTGACAGAAAGCTCTTTCTATTGTCATGTTTCAGTATATGGCAGACCAGTTGGTCAGAAAGCTCTTTCTATTGTCATGTTTTAGTATATGACAGAATAGTTGGACAGAAAGCTCTTTCTATTGTCATGTTTCAGTATATGGCAGAACAGTTGGTCAGAAAGCTCTTTCTATTGTCATGTTTCAATATATGACAGAATAGTTGGACAGAAAGCTCTTTCTATTGTCATGTTTCAGTATATGGCAGAACACTTGGACAGAAAGCTCTTTCTATTGTCATGTTTCAGTATATGGCAGAACAGTTGGTCAGAAAGCTCTTTCTATTGTCATGTTTCAATATATGGCAGAACAGTTGGACAGAAAGCTCTTTCTATTGTCATGTTTCAGTATATGGCAGAACAGTTTGTCAGAAAGCTCTTTCTATTGTCATGTTTCATCAGTATGACAGAACAGTTGGTCAGAAAGCTCTTTCTATTGTCATGTTTCAGTATATGGCAGAACAGTTGGACAGAAAGCTCTTTCCATTGTCATGTTTCAATAAATGGCAGAACAGTTTGACAGAAAGCTCTTTCTATTGTCATGTTTCAGTATATGGCAGAACAGTTGGTCAGAAAGCTCTTTTTATTGTCATGTTTCAATATATGACAGAATAGTTGGACAGAAAGCTCTTTCTATTGTCATGTTTCAGTATATGGCAGAACAGTTGGACAGAAAGCTCTTTCTATTGTCATGTTTCAATATATGGCAGAACAGTTGGACAGAAAGCTCTTTCTATTGTCATGTTTCAGTATATGGCAGAACAGTTTGTCAGAAAGCTCTTTCTATTGTCATGTTTCATCAGTATGACAGAACAGTTGGTCAGAAAGCTCTTTCTATTGTCATGTTTCAGTATATGACAGAACAGTTGGACAGAAAGCTCTTTCCATTGTCATGTTTCAGTATATGGCAGAATAGTTTGACAGAAAGCTCTTTCTATTGTCATGTTTCAATATATGGCAGAACAGTTGGACAGAAAGCTCTTTCCATTGTCATGTTTCAGTATATGGCAGAATAGTTTGACAGAAAGCTGTTTCTATTGTCATGTTTCAATATATGGCAGAACAGTTGGACAGAAAGCTTTTTCCATTGCCATGTTTCAATATATGGCAGAACAGTTGGACAGAAAGCTCTTTCTATTGTCATGTTTCAGTAATTGGCAGAGCAGTTGGACAGAAAGCTCTTTCTATTGTCATGTTTCAGTATATGACAGAATAGTTGGTCAGAAAGCTCTTTCTATTGTCATGTTTCAGTATATGGCAGAACAGTTGGTCAGAAAGCTCTTTCTATTGTCATGTTTCATCAGTATGACAGAACAGTTGGTCAGAAAGCTCTTTCTATTGTCATGTTTCAGTATATGGCAGAACAGTTGGACAGAAAGCTCTTTCTATTGTCATGTTTCATCAGTATGACAGAACAGTTGGTCAGAAAGCTCTTTCTATTGTCATGTTTCAATATATGGCAGAACAGTTGGTCAGAAAGCTCTTTCTATTGTCATGTTTCAGTATACGGCAGAACAGTTTGACAGAAAGCTTTTTCCATTATCTTGTTTCAATATATGGCAGAACAGTTGGACAGAAAGCTCTTTCTATTGCCATGTTTCAGTATATGGCAGAACAGTTTGACAGAAAGCTTTTTCCATTATCATGTTTCAATAAATGACAGAACAGTTTGACAGAAAGCTCTTTCTATTGCTATGTTTCAGTATATGGCAGAATAGTTGGACAGAAAGCTCTTTCTTTTGTCATTGCTTCAATATATGACAGAACAGTTTGACAGAAAGCTCTTTCTATTGTCATGTTTCATTATATTTCCAACTGTCGAGGAGTTCACAAAACAAGATAATGCGGTTTATTTCCCCACCCGGACGACTTTTACCACATCAGCGACCTGCATCACTGACAGGGGTAATTAGGTTGAAAAATCCAAAGGTATCATCTCGACCATTGCCAGGACTGAACCCTGAACCTTCTGGTTAGCGAGCAAGCGTCTAAACTCACTGAGCCATCGTGGCCTCCAAATGGCTGAACAGGAAGTTAGAAGACTCTTATGTCTTTCTGCAAGACATGAAAAAACAGTTGGACAAAAAAACGTTTATAACATTTCATGGCCCAATAATGTGCAAAACAGTATAAAGTTATTTCTTCACTCCATTTCAGAGCAGAGAAGCTGTAATGTTATTAAAATAGTAAACCATCAGTCATTTAGAAAATGAAATTCCTCTTAATATAATTGGAAATTGAAATATACTTTTAATGTTATGAAATCAATCTAATAAGTGACAAACATATATGTTCTAAACTTTAAAATGCATGAGTTACATTTTGATTGAACCTATCAAATGCACCGTTATAGAAGCAAGCTGTAGAAACCGGCTCTTTTGGGGAATTTGGAATATTCGTTATACTGAACTGAGCTTAATATCATTCATTGCTAAAAAAAAATATTGTCTTCACTTCGGTTTTCTGGGGGTAGACTCCCTGTTACCCTCCTGTTTAGTCTGTTTAAAAAGAAATTTACTCGAGTTTCATTTGTCACAAAATTTGTCTGATTGCAGCATCTGGTACAGATAGGTCAACAATAGATATTACATTGTATAAGTCAATATGTAACAGCTCGAAATGATTTATAGTTCAAATCATCGGTCACTTGTCAACATTCCTCCTAATCTATTCCTACCACAATCTTGAAGTTAAATAAAACGAAGTCATAAAAATAGATTATGCACAGAGCTAGCTTGCAAAGTCTGTCTAAAGGTTGCGATAAGCGTTTTTACTAAGTCAGAGGCGATACCTTAAGAACCTTTAATTTTATTGTCTGCGACGTCATCAATCCACCCAGGCATATCAAGTCTCATCCAAACTGAATGACCATCGTATCAGATGGGCAAGTAGAGACGACGATCATAAATAATAATTCAGATATAACCAAATACAATATTTGGCTTTTTGAAGAGTTTATTCAAATTCATGTTTCAACAGCCCCACACGTTCATTAAAACCATGTAATTCAACTGACATAGTATTGCACAACGTAATTCAAAACATGTTTCTATAATTTAAATTTCATTACCAAAATGTTTTTGATATTTTTTTATCAGACCGACATTACTAAGGGATGAATACCTCTTATCTGCTTCAGAAATACTTCAGCACAGTGATATCATTTTGATGCTGTTTTTCAAAAGATTATTATTTTACCTTTTAAAGACAAATAAACCATTTTTTTTTTCAGTTTGATCAAGAAGATACATACACATATAACAAACATACTTTAGATATATTTTCAGGTACCATTTGCTACATTTTGATTATGAAAACCTGAAAACCTTTTTCAAAAAAGCGGAATGTCTTAATTTGTCTAAAGAAAGGCGTTTATTTGCGGAAAATCAACAAATCCACATCTAGTCCACTATTTCTGCTTAAGAAGACAGCATCCCTTTTCATTTGCAATCAGAGTAGTAAAATGTAATTACGAGAATTGTGGTAAATTTGTCGCTCAATCGTTCCATCTGTCAATTAATGTTAAAAAAGATTAATTTGTGAATCATTAATACGGTTCCAATGTTAAAAAAGAATATATCTAAGGACTGAAATGACATCAACATAAATAATTTTCACTGATCTTTTTTTTTTTTCAATTGATGGTGCGCAGAAAAATATATCATTACTATATACGAAATACTTCATTTCATACATTTTGTCTTGACTATTATTAAACCCATAGGATTTAGTAACGGTAATATCTTTAAGTTTAGATTGCCACCTGTAAAAGGACTCATTTCCATAGCATTTACTTTGTCGACAGTCGTCCCTTCCTCTCTTTTTTATCCATGTTGTTTGAAATTCGACTTATTGCATAACACCAATTTTGTGTAAATAAACTCAATGCTTTTGTAAGTTATATTGGCCTCTCTTTACGATTAAAGTAATGTAAAATGATATTAATTCATCAACACGAGAATTTCTCGATGAAATATGCTCCAGAAATAACATGTTATTTTTCTTCAACTAATATGAAAACTGAAATCGTATATTGCCATGGTGTGCAATAGACGACTTCGAAATTGGAGGTAAATTCCAGTTTGAAATGAAGCCTTTTCTATAAAATGTCAAGTCAAGAGAAAAGCAATCAAATGATGATGATTAAATTAATTCCAGAGATTTTCTCGGATCTGCGAAGAAGATTTAGCAGCCTATTATTGGTGTAGTACCATCCTACGACAATCAGCGACAGATTGTTTGTACACGAGATTCCTTGCAGTCGAGCATGAAACCATAGAATCGCGATGCTAGTGGAATGGAATCGCTGACAGTATGGCACTATCTCACTGACAGGATGGCTGGATAGAAATCTATAAGTAAAAGGAAGACCAACACTATAGTGAGGGAATGTTGGTGTAACACGAGGCTCGTAGTCGTCAACCTGTCACTATTTTAACCAATAGATTGCTGTCTTCAAATTTTATCGAGAATTTATTGGAACTCACAAGAAAGTTAGTGTTCACTTTACTACTGAGGCTTTCAAGTGTATATTACATTTTAAAACTTATGTTTTACAACATATTGTCTATTTGCATATCCAGCCACATGTTTGTTAGTTAATGGATTGTTTTGATTGGTGTGTGTAGGCATGTAAGTTTGCGGACATTGAAATATGTGAAATATGTAAGTACTTACACTTAAGAATATCTCGCAGTTCATTGGTGTTTGAATAATTGATAATCGTAATTTTGAATGACATATTGATATCATACAGTTGTAGTTTTAAGACATTTTTGAAACTTTTGAGAACTTGAAACGGATAAAACGTTTATTAAGGAAGAATTGTGGATTTCACAATGTAAGTATATTATATTAATTATATCAATATTGTTTTGGGAGATTATGTTCCATGATTTTAAACTTGACCTCGATACTATGTGAAATTCTGCGACTGTTTGTATTATTTGAAAAAAAGCCAAATAGTATCAACAGATTATGTTTCTGGCGCAGAACGATAATTATAAACTTGACATCCCTCGAATGAAAGTTATAATATGATAACGGGGTTATATGCTGTGCTCTACCTAATTACCAAGAACATCGTGCACTCACTCAAAGTTTTACTTGGTGATAGTACGTTTTCTGCACGTAGAATCATCACGATTTCACTATTTGACTGTTACGTATTCTTGTCATTTCAAAACAAATAACATCTTGTACAACAAGAATTATAAAGAAATAGATATATATTCACAAAAAAAAAAAATATGAAGATACGCTGTGACTGGCTGGCTGACATTGGTCATTCTTTACGGTGGTGCGATTTCCTTCCATTTAAAACCATGACACATATCTGATATCCAAGTGTTTCCCTTGTGTCTTCCTTTTGATCATTAGATTGCCAACAGCAGTGCACTGCTGTCACCTAATTCACCTCCTCCCCCACCAACCTTTAGACGATTATTGTCTGTGCAATTGTTTCATCTCTGCCGTCGACAATGCCATGCCGTCCATGTCGATAAAATGAACAAACCAGTCATCAATCTAAGCATTCATTCTATACCGGGTTGTATTTCAGGTAGGTGACGAGTGAATCATCTTTGTGCAATGTTTCCAACTTAATTATGTCTGTTGATAGTTGTTCGATTTGATAAGTTTATCTCAGATTTCCTTAGATTGATTTCTTTTTAACTTTGTCAGCCATGGCTGTTTCTTTTTGCAATCGATCATCTCACAGACTTTAGGCGCTTTAAGACAAATATATTGTTTCCTATTTTAATTTATAAAAAACGACTTTGAATTAAAATCCATGATTTTATCTTTCTAGTCTTACATGTAAAACTATCCTATTATTTAGAATTCATGGGAGATTGTGTCTTCAGTTTTTCTTCATTTCCAAGGTTTTTATAAACATCTAGATCGATTTTTTGTGTAATTAAGATTATAGAGTCTTATGTTCTTCCTTTCCACTTCCGACACAAATATCAATAGGTATTTCAACAAATTTGAAAGTAAACTTTCGCGAACGTTATGAGAATTACTGCGTTATTGACTGCACTTCCGACACTAGAAAATGGGCTGAAAAAGCATTGAAAGTATATATATTGCTATCTTATTCCTTTAACCCGTAAAGTATTGTTACACAAAAAAAGCTTTTAAAAAACAAATTATAGAGTTCTGCTCCTTATTTATTCAAGTTTTCGGTGTTAAAACGTCGCCTTTTTGTCAGGTTCTGTTCGATCAATGCGATTATTTCTTTCGAAATAGACAACTGAAATATAAATGCTATACATATTAATTTGATAAATATGGTACGTGTTTAGTAAGAGACAGTATGTCGCTGCTAGATTTAATGTTAAAGGGATAGGTTATATTCACCATCCGTTCAACCAAAAACATTTTATTCTCAGAACCTGGATTTGTTTTGTTAATCTAATCTGTAATTATGTTCACAACTCTCATTCGAAATTTAAGCCTTCAGATCTCCATGTATCCATAATTATCAGCGTTTGAAAGTCAAAAATACGACTGTATTTCATCAAGACATTTCATAGCTCCTGCGTACTTACGTTTACTTACGTTTATCAATATTATAACAGAATTCGGCAATTAATTTCACATCTGAGGAAAGTGCCTGTTACACGAAACGTTTTGTTGAATTAAAATCTTTATAAATCAACATTTCTTCTTTATTCAGTAATTGGGGAACATTTACTGGAATATTAAGATTTTTCTGAGCTATGGAAAGGATTATATGATTAGGTACATTAGTATTAAATTGTCTGAGACGTTCTTTAAACATAATGAAATGAAAGCACTCCCAACATATTCCCGCTGATATGAAATTCTGTGATGCTATAGATTTCGTGCTACAGTGAACAGATCTAAATCTAGCAGCGCATTAGTCACGGAGAGCAGGACTTGTAACAGATACGACCACTTGAACAAGAGAATATAATCGAAGTGTTGTAATGAATTTCAGAATGAGTTGATTATATATTGCACAATTAAAGCGGTGGTGTAGAAAGATAGGTATCACTTCTACTGTTATCTTACCATATTACATCTCACGGCAATACTTTACACAACATTCACAATTTATATGCACTGAAGTGTACATTAATAAAAGCCTCCCAATCACCATTATATATTCAAATCTACCCGTGAACAATTATTGACACTCCACTTTCAAGTACGATTTTATTAAGTGTAACATGAATATTTGAAATCATTTACCGGAAAAAAAAGTTTTACACAAAGATTGAATGCCCTTTGAGCCATAGATCACAATTTACGCTCGCTCTCGATAAAAAGTGCAAGATCAATAACTGTTTATGATAATCAACTAATGGAAATTTACAGGTTTGTTCAATTGTTACGATACTTATTACTTTTTAATTGACAAAGGTGTACATTGTTGACCTTGTGACGTTTTTATACCTGACCATCATTTTTATAAACTGACCATGCAAACCCTTACCATCATTTTTATTTATAAATCCCCACCAAGCCAACCATCACTGCATTAACCCTCACCAAGCCAACTCTTACCATTATTTTCATAAAACCTCACCAAGCCAACCATTACCATCATTTTTATAGAACCTCACTAAGCCAAACATTACCATCATTTTTATAAACCCTCACCAAGCTAGCCATTACCATCATTTTTATAAACCCTCACCAAGCCAACCCTTACAATCATTTTTATAAACTCTCACCACGCCAACTCTTACCATCATTTTTATAAACCCTCACCAAGCCAACCCTTACAATCATTTTTATAAACTCTCACCACGCCAACAATTACCATCATTTTTATAAACCCTCACCAAGCCAGCCATTACCATCATTTTTATAAACCCTCACCAAGCCAACCCTTACAATCATTTTTATAAACTCTCACCACGCCAACAATTACCATCATTTTTATAAACCCATACCAAGCCAACCCTTACCATTATTTTTATAAACCCATACCAAGTCAACCCTTACCATTATTTTTATAAACCCATACCAAGCCAACCTTTACCATTAGTTTTATAAATCCTCACCAGGTCAACCATCACTGTATTAACCCTAACCAAGCCAACCCTTACTATCATTTTTATAAACCCATACCAAGCCAACAATTACCATCATTTTTATAAACCCATACCAAGCCAACCCTTACCATTATTTTTATAAACCCATACCAAGCCAACCTTTACCATTATTTTTATAAACTCTCACTAAGCCAACCATTACCGTCATTTGTATAAAACCTCACCAAGCCAAACTTACCATCAATTTTTACCCATGCAATCATTTTTATAACTAAATCAACCCTTGTTAAACCCTCAAAGCCACCACCATAATCTAAACCAGTGTTTACGATCCTTTTTAATACCATGACCCAAAATTTACGAAACTACCAGAGCCGTGGCCCCTCGTTTAATTCGAAATATAGCCCAAGGGGTGGGTTTGTGCCTCCTCATCATCGGGTGGGAGGCCAAATGCATTTGACCACAAGTAACTACAGACCTTACACAGCAAAATATAGTTGACTAGTGAATAAATTATACACATCTTCATGCCCCATGGCCCCCTGGCAAATACCCCATGGCCCCCAGGATTGGAACCACTGATCCATACCTATCCCACCAGCTTGTAATTATTGAAAATAATATGTCTAATCACGATTGAGGTTTATATATAAGATAAAACTGACTAAAATTCGTTAAATCTGTATCGGAAATAAGTTAAATAAAAGTGTAACAGTTGGTATTGAAAGAATGAAAATGGTAAATATCATTTGACTTTAATATCACCTTTATTGATTTCTACATCAAATTGTATTAATTTGTTATTTTTCATGGAGAATTTCCTCACATTAAGTGACAATAACAAGTCTATTCAATATTTCATTGCGTTCTCTGATCTATTTTCTCACGAAATGGAAATGTTTCGATATAAGCTGCAGTTTTTATCCGATCTCGAACGCTATCAAGTGTACATTTATTGTTGAAATCTCATTCAATTTCCAATTTGGAAATGATTGGGAGAGTGTTTTTTGTTATTGTCCTTGACTTGATAAAAACGCATCGAAACTGTGTATCTTGGTGTATATATTTGATATCTTAGTTTGTGACTTTTCAGAAAAGTAATAATTTCGGGAAAGAGGGGAATCGATTGCTCCTAAATGAACAGGCCTGTAGCGGAACGGATACTTGTTTCCGGTTGTGAGAGGTTCTACAATTATTCGAAACGGTTACTGTTAAAAACAAATTTGAACCTTTATCAATTACCAACATCAATAAAAAACTGTACTATGATATTGATATGTAATGAGTTAGATTTTAACACATAAAAGGCAAAAACATGACAAACAAATACCATCTTTAATACTTCTACTCATTAAAATCTATATTTATATGTTTTGTTTTATTTTAATTATTTAAGAAACCATTATTATTGCCACTTTCCTGTTCGGAAAAAAGTTCTCATTAGCGAAACGTAAATAACATACTTTTATGACACAAGCTTTTAACTTTTAAGGGAATTTTCATGAATTTTTAATGTCAATTTGTCAGTTTAAAGAGAAACTCTCATCACTAAATGAAAATGTGTTTGATATAAATTTGTCATGCAAATGTGTGTTGTAAGTGTTTAAACGGTATAATGTCAACTTTGCAACGGACAGTTTTTGTGAAAGAATCTGGATCAGATCTTACCGACGACTTAATGATCCTGTTGCACTGAAGATTACCGAACACAGTCATTAAGAAGGCTATATGCCAATAAGCAGCAAATTTTGTTACAGTTTTAATATTTTAAAATTTCCTTTACCACATGTATATTTCAGTCCAATGCAATATCGAAAGGGTCAATCTGATCTTTAAATGGACTCCATCCCGTTAAATTTAATGAATTGTATTTTATGTTCAACTTCTTGGCACCATTAATGGCCAAAATGGCTTTTCAGGTTCTTTATATAAAAACGTTTCATATCTCTGAACCATTAAGAAAATGGAAAATTCTTGATAATTGGCAAGAGTTTGGTAAATTTACTCAGTGTTTGAATATCTTGGAAAGCAGAATTTTCAAGAGTGGAATAAAATTAACGAAGATAGATTACGATTGGTAATTACAGTCATTCATGTCACGACTTACAGAAACTCGTTTGATGTCGTAAAAAACATGATTTATAGTACAGCATCCGTCTCTGATTTTCTCTTTCTGTTTTCTCTTTACCACTTATATGACCCAGTTAAAAGAGAATTCAAAGAGTTGTTCTGTCGTTTCACTATTGAAATTATTTAAACGCTCGATTCAAATGACTCTTAAACAATATACAGTAGGTGGTCAAATGTGTCTAACAAGCTCAAATAGGAAAAAGCATCAGGAATCCAAGGAAAATGGATTGAACCTTTGACGAGGACTATCCGAGGTCATGACATATCCGGCTTGTTGTCATTTTTTAATATGCTATTTCAAGTCTGTACACTACACTTCACAATGTAAGCCATGACGATTTTATCCTTATTGTTTTTCATTCTAAACAGGAATTGTCATATATGAATACATACATGGTTGTTAATTATATGACAAACGTGATGGTTTGAATTTCCCAATCGTCAACTTCTCCAGTATACACAACAAAATGCCACATTCGCCTGCATAATGGGAGATTAACTGTGTTTCCACTAGGAGAAAAAGTCGGCTTAAGATAGCTTTGGTGTGTTTCTACAGGCAAATTTCTGAACCGTAACTTTACAATTCTCAGTGGAAACGCTGTTTATGTGGCTCAAATGGTTCGATGCTCTAGAGCTTTTTCATACTACTCCGATTTCCATGGACACCCATAAAGGTCCTACTTCTTGAACAAATATATAAAAGATTAAAGTGGTTCGCCGGATTTTTTGTTATTCTGTGTGAGGATTAGCATTTTCAAATTGTTTGTTAATGGGTTATTTTTTATAATTAAGTACAGGTAATCGATGATATAGACCAGTGGTTCCCAACCTGGGGGCCATGGCACATGAGGATGTAATATATTTTTTTCTCTAGCCCTTTTTTTTAACTATATTTTGCTGTTTAAGGTCTGTAGTTGCTTGTGTTCAAATGCATTTGACCTCCTGGTGATGAGGAGGCACATGACAACAACCCTTTCGCTATATCCCTATTTTGCCACAGTTTGGAATAGAACAGGGGGGCCATGGTTCTAGGAGCTTCGTGGAATTGGGCCACAGCTTGAAAAAGGTTGGGAACCACTGATATAGACCGAGTGAAAGATATCAAAATCTTACTGCTTGTGTTGATGATAAAAGGATTGGTAAATGTAATAGTAGAGAAGACTTAATTATTGCAAATAAATTTGAGATATAACTAATTGGTACAGTGGAGACAATTTCAAGAAGGGTACCATTTTAAGACTTATTCTTTTGCTGTCATTGTGAACTTGAATGTACAAAGCCCGGGCGCACATGGTTCATTTTTACCCCGCACACTCAGAGTGTTTCAGTGAAGCCAAGAGTGTAAATCATTACAAAAATATATCGTGCAGAAAATTCCTTTGAAAAAATTCGTCGACCAGGATTGATTGATATTGTGACAGGATAATGAGTATATCTATCTTTAACCAGGATAAAGGAAGATCAAGTGTCTGTCGGTACCATGATTATATATCTTTATAATCACCAGCTACCGTTTACTACACCCGGATATATCTCCTATTTATATCACCCAATGACATGTGCTCATCACAATCAATTAAACTGCAACGTCTTTAATTCAGGAAGTAAACATGGTTTAATTCGTTTAGTTAATATGTCTACTGGATGGTCATTCACATCCAAACGTTGTCACCCACTGGTTTACAAGAATCATCGCATACTATATTATAATGTGAGTCAAACGTGCATGTTATCTTAAAGAAGAACAGTATTGAAAATATGTACTATCGTTTATGAAAAAAGATTACTAATATTTTAATATTATATGCAAAATTTATCAGTATAATATCGGTTCACAATCAAGACTGCCGTCACGGATTTTAGTAACCTTCCACGGGAGTTCTTGTCTATTAGATTTACCTTTCGAGTAATATACTTTATCCCCACTGTTGATAATCAATTTTTCGTGATACTTGTTATGATACGGACCCCCACATTGAAAATAAACCAAGGATTGCTCCTGTCTGTGACGGATCTCTTTGTGCACCCACGGAAATAAACACTCGACTCTGTCATTTTGTCTCAAGTATACAGAGATGAATATATAATAATAGTATCTATGTTATTTCCTATATATTACGTCCTGTTCATGTTCTATTTGTACTATATATAGGTCAATTGTTTATTCAATTTTATTCCAAAATCCATTATGAATGTCTTAGAAAAATGATATGTGTTATTATTTCATAATGTAGAAACTGGAAGACCATGATCATCTAATGCTTAAACTTGGACTATAACTCATGCCAATAGTGACAAATGATAAGTCATAAGTGCCCGCAGGTCGTACAAATCTAATTCGGGTTCGTTTAGATTGCCAATATTTGTCCATTCTGCAATTCATATAAAAATCACCTGATCGTCGATCTGCGTTGGTGGCAGTCGGTTAATTTTTTCAATGTTTCTCTCATCTTGAAAGAAACGGATGCGATGAGATAGGGCCTACTATGAATCCTGAGGCCTGAGCATCAACTAGATAGCGAGTCGAAAGTGCCATAGATTATACTCACATAAACATATTATATACAATTAAATATGAACAAGAGATTTGATCAATTTGACTACCCTAACTTCACCCCCATCGAGTTGTTATTCGCCTATCAATATAGATATTACAGACCATTTTTATTTATTGTCCTCAAGTAATTTACACTGTAATGTCCACTTGACTCGCTACACGACACGATTATTGGCCTGTAAATTACTAAAGTAGGACTCACTGAGTGAAACGACAAATTTATATTAGCTGGTTCTCATATCCAGTGGATTATAGTCAATTAAACTTAGTAAACAAGATTTAGGAAATCTATTGGACTTACGTTTCAGGTATGTTACTTTTTAAATCTTTTCGAATCAAAAATCTTAATCCATTACCCTTAATCGTCCATTCTGTTATCTGTGTATGCTTGGCACGATGTGGATATCAGATTGGTAGTAGTTTGTTGATAAACATAAAACATAATATAATTCCTCGTGGTTTTATTCTCTGACAATTATCAAACTAAAAAATAAAATGTAATGGTTCAAAGCCAAGGACTGATATATTTTATGTTGGTGAAAACACACACACACCCGGCAACAAAAGAATTTCTTTATAAAGTATGAACTAAGAATTTTATTTAAAGAGATTGTAAATAGGTTTTTCTATCAAACTTCTATGGATCCAGAATTTTGTTGAAAACCAAGTGTTTGATGACGTCATTCATGCAAAGGTCTTCTTTTATAAGAATTGAAAACTTGGGATGGTACAAATAGATGCTATCAGTCCTTGAAACAATATGCTTTGTCTTCAGTGGTTGATATTAATTGTCGTTTGAAAGGGATCAGTTCATTTACCGAAAACAATCCTTATCTGTGTTCTATCAGTGGATGCAAATTTCACTTTATCAATGGATAAAATCTGTCTAGAGAAAATACTCCTCATTTCTCTCTACTCTCTAGAGAATTAGATAAAACATAATATCAAAATACTGGGAAAACTAGATCACTTTGAATATAAAAGTCTTATCATTCCAGTTGATCAAATTTAAAAAAAAATTTATCATCATTTCGACTTAAAGTAAAGATCTTATATTATGATTGTACTTGCCTGAACTTTCAGATAAACTGGGAGCACTATGTCATTCTCAATTTATAAATTTCTGAACTGTTACAGAATATGTTTGTAACTCTGCATATCAGAGTCTGAAAGAACCATATCATGCTATGGACGTATCTTCTATTTAAGAACTGGTTTTTGGGGTTTTTTCAAAGTTTATTTTATAGTTTATTCCACATTATTAGCCCCAATTTAGTATCATATCATTCATCATATCATCGATTAAAAAATAAATTCCTATATGGATCCGAGCAGCTATGGCCAGTTATTTACCAAATAAGCTTAAATGGGTATTCAGTAATTACCCATAAAAGTATTAATCTAGATAACATCGTCTTTAAGGTATATTTGTCCGACCTTCCAGAATCAAATACATCTATCTCCCAATTTGCTTATATTGGCGTTTTGTACACAGTTGTGGCTCATTTATCAATGATTTATAGAAACCAAAATGGTGATTATGTCCTGAAACTAGGAAAATAAATGTCTTATTGAGGACAGGTCAGAACATCGGGATGTTGACCAGAGCTAATGAATTTATCGACAAATCCACTTTCCATGTTATTAATATTACCAGCTAATATGGAACATATCCGGTCGTTATTCAGTTTCCCTGTGGACGCTCTTAAATGACAATCGATATACTTCAATAACAAACAAATTTAAAAGATAATTGGCTCCAACTAATTTTTCAATTTCAACCACATTGGATTAGTGTGAAAATGAATATAACATTTACAGACTTCCACTGTAAATACTATATTGTATCGAGTAGAGAGATTTATTAACGTAGAATTATGAAGATTTGAAATTTTACATGTTAGATACTGCTAACCGGGTTACTGTTCAGTTTGAAAGTATAAGAGAAAAAGACTTGCTGATCGCAATTGTATATCCATCGGAATTTCTTCCTTGGGGATCTTGAACCCATAGCATATTTGAGAAAAAGTTGTTAAGCAAAATATTTTTTGTCAAAATAAAAGCATTATATTGATATGTTCACCTAACGGAATAAATTGAAAGTGTGGTGTTTCTAGCGAGTGTTTGTAGCCATTTTTAATATGACTTTTCCTTAGCTTCCAACCTGTTATTCTAATCCCAGGATGTCAAACACAGATATAAATTGTCCAATAATATAAGGGTCGAATGAAGACCAAGGTGAATCTGAAAAACAAACACAACAAATACTTTCTGTTTACTTGATGCATTACTAAATCGAATCACTTATCTGTAAGTTAATTACAACTTTATAATGAATAGTTCCTGTTTGACCTTAGTGATTGCTGTTAATGTCATGTTTAATTAAATTGACAATATTCTAATTAACTTGTCAGTGACAGGCGATAGAACCCTTTCCACGGCTTTTCACCGCTTTCTTAGAAAACTATTGTATTGCTTTCATTCTGACTTTGTCAAAGTTTTTACAAATTGAAATCAGGAGCAAGAGATTGACATGAATTTGTTAATCACGATATAGCTATATTCATTAGAATTTCATCAAGCTATTGTATAGGATGCGTAGGTTTGGACAATGGTTGCCGTGTTTGTACAAACATCACCTAAAATTAAAATATTCAAAGAAAGAATTGGTAGCTAATTCTAGACCAGTTCTAGATCGTACAAACTGACAGTCAGTTATTAAAATACACCTTATGCAAATGTAAACTTAGATATTAATAAATGAATATGAATTAGAAATCGATGGTTACCTGTCATCACCAGTTCTTGATAATCGCCATATTGTGGTTTTATCTGACATCTCGGATTGACAACATAGCTATACTGCTGTCAATCAAAATAGATGTTAAGTTATCTGATGGCTGGTGTACGCAAGAAAATAAATTGTATGTTATAAAATAAAAATCGCAAATACACTAATGCAAAATCCTTGTATTGTCACTCAATGCCTTCTCTTACAGCATAACCATCTTGAGAACAATACTTTTGCCCATCAAAATCTTCACAAAACGATAAAGAACATGAGCGCTTCAGGTTTAAATCTCAATAAATGTCAGATAACCAGTGGGTCAAATTGTACTTTAAAAACAGGTTAATATGTTTTCAGGTTTAAAAACTAGACTAGAAAGAATGAATCCTTCCGTTACCCTGTCCACAACTTTGGTGGTATTTGTGGACTGTTCTCTGTTTGATGCTCTTGTTTTCTTTTGTTCTGATTTCATTCCTAAGGTTAATTGACCCGTTTGATATGTAAAATATATCTGCTGTTTGAAAAACGTATTAGTTGAAAGTTGATTTGAGAATGATGTGATATCTTAACTAGACTGAAAGTATCTGATGATGTGGTAAGGCGAGGATAATCTGAACCCGAGATGATTTCTGTCATGTCTGATCATTGTATTGATTATATTGACGGGTTAGACATATTGAAGATCGATAATCGATTAGCAAACTACACAATCATTTACATTTTGATAGAGTCTTGAATCTTAGTGAAATCTCTTGTTATGACATCGCGACAGATCAGAATTATCTAACTTCTGAGTTGGATACATATCATTATTCCCTAAATCTCTGTCTAACCGCAAGATTATTTTAATTCAGTACAGTTCCTATGGGTAAAACATTGAAATGAAATGCCATGGTTGATACTCAGTGAATCTTTCTTCAAAATTAACATGGATATTTTACTTTACTTATTTATAACAACATATATACTGGTACATTGTCTTTTTATTTTTTAAAGGTTTAACGTTGAAAATGATTCATAATTTTAAATCAGCAGAAGTGCTTCGTATTTATGGCATATTTCTCTTCATTAATAATGTATCATTTAGACCATTGACCATTTACGTCGGGAAAGTTAAAGTCCGTAAATAATCGATGGTATATATGATATATTTCCTGTTAATTGAAATTAATTTCCGCAGGTCGTGATATACAAAGATATATATTATCATTATCACAAGAGTTAATGACTATATTTATTGGATTTGAACACTGATAGAGTCCAGGTTGTAGCCTAGTGCAGTTGGTGAATGGATACAAATGAGATTCTCTATCTTTATCACTATCTGAGATACATTAGTATAATAATTCTGATAACTAGTCCGACAACTGTAGCTCTTGTTATTCTATTGAAATTTATAAGATCATGACTTATATAAGATCGTTGATACCATTTGAAACAATAAGCAGGTTATGCTAATTAAATGTCTAACTGTGGCGGATGTTTGTCAAAATGTTCGTGTAGCTAATAATAAACATTCGATTTGGTATCAGATTTTACTGTTAAACAATTGCGAAACCTTATCTCAGTATCTTGATTGTTTTCTTATTCAAAACCCCTTGATAACATTGGAATAGTACACTTACTCTCAAGGGATATTTACTTATTAGCCAAGTAATGTCTGCTATAGAAGTACAACATCAAAAATAATCTATGTATCATATGTACGTAATCATCTCAATTCCTCGAAATTTGTATTTTTTACGTTAATAGTCGATAATGTTTGTTGAATTAACGGTCATCAATCGCATGAATTGTAAACCAGTCCTAGGAAATGGAACGAGTAAATGTTAATCAAACACTCTCACACGAACAGAGAAACATAATGAATACACACGAACAATTAATTACAAATTTTGATATATCATTGTCCAAATATTAAACCATTGGGCTTAGAACATTAATCTACATGGTTTTAATTATTTTCACATAACATGTATCATTCAAACATCAGGAGAAAGTCTTGAATGACCGACACAAGGCAGCTGTTAGACTTATATTTATACGTGATGGTTTTGTTCTTAAATTCACTTCTTCCCCTTTTAATTAATTATTACAAAAAAAAAATAATAAAAATATTCCAAACCATCGAACCATCTTCTTCACAGTTTATCCTTTTTTAACATGTGGCCCAAAACTGTGAGTTGGTAAGTGTTTTATCTGTAACATCCCATGCAGCAACCCACCCATCCAATATATCTCTACGACAAGCCCCTTTTCTTCTATTTACGAAGGACGTGTAAGCAATATATTATACATTTTAAACATCGTAGTGGGAATATGCACTCATTCATTTGTTATAGTTAAAATATCTATATTTGAGTTTTAGTTAAAACTGTATGCTATGGTGAACACAATCAGCCTGTTACAAAGTTCATAAAGCAATGAACACTCCCTTTATTGTCCTCTATGTCAATATCAAAATTTTCTCAACAATATTAATAAACTTTAATACAATATTAGTCATATGAAGACAAGACTTAGTCACATTTCTTGATTTTATTACTGGAACATAATATACCTTTAATATCTAATACATAAAACAAATACATTCAGTTAATTACACATTAATGAAACAGACTGTTAATTACCACAAGACTCAACGCTTTTAATATTATAAACATGTACTTACTGCTATTTCTTTCCCTTTAATCTTTTATATTTGACATTTCCTTTTATCATAATAAACCGTGTAAATTAAAAATTATCTTGGTGTTTCACTAAGTTATTTAATAATAGATGACGCAATTTTTTGGTGACCTTCATTTTCTATAATTTGCCATTTCTTTTTATCAATTCTTTGAAGCTGAAGCATGGTAATGATGAACATTGTTGAAATTAGAATCGAAAATGACGATTTTATCATGGGGCAGGATTGGTATGGATATCATGATAAAAAGTGAGGCAAAACTTAACAAATTTGGGTTCGGAGACATAAAAAAGCTCACCTCGAAATAAGTTTCAGGCAAACATTAACTACTATCAAGAAAACTGTCATGTCCTGTAAGGTCAAGTTTGATAGTAATGATAGTGTCTGTGGTAAATATAGGAAGTGGTAGTATTGTCAGAAGGAATAATTAACAGTAGTAATTGATAGTCCTGTTAAATGTATTCTCTGTTGTACTCGTCTCACTGTCACCGATTCAAAACACCTTGTAACAATTTGCCATAACATTTATTTTGTATGGTAGGATATAACTATTTACTTCTTGGTAAGTGACTAATGGGAATAATATCATTTTCTAACATTTACAGCAATCCTCTTCAGTTCCATCATGATATAGGATTCCCATTATTACTGATACAGGTCGGTGAAGCTGGCATTTAAATAAAATCCTGTTCCAGTGTGTTACTAGTGGTTAAAAACCTTTATTACAGTTTAAAATCGAAGACTGCATAGGCTTTCCTGGTGTATGAATTTTCTCATCACGGTTCTATTATAAACAGAACAATAGGCCGTAATACTCCCATTTCTATCTCATTTTATTTCGAACGAAACCTAGATGTGATCTAAGATATTCGTATAACGAGCAAGCAGCTAGTCGACCGTATTGAACAGAGTGGTGAAATCACGACTCAAATCAAACCACTGAGTATTTTTCTCATAATTTAACTTCCGATTGTCTGATGTAGTTAAAATAACTTGACGACTAATCACAAAAAGTTCAAGAGTCCCATAGTTGATATTTTGTATGTTATTTGTTCATCTTGCGTGTCGTCTTGCTTCATAGAATCTTTTATAAGATACACAATCAAGTATTAGTGGAACATTTTTTATTCGATTCTAGACTGATGAAAGAATAAGAAATGTCATGAAATGGCAATCGAACGAGATAATAGTCTCTTTTAAATAGTGTAGTAGTAGTCTCTTTTTAATAGTGTGGTAGTATTAATGCTGGAAAGTGAATGAAATAGGCGACGAATGGTAGTGATGTTAAGGGTGGTAATAGATTCAGGTAAAGTGTGGCGCTGTAAAAGATATACTTGTAAAGGCTGGAGGTGTTAAGAATGGGGTTCTGTTAAGGGCATTGGTGTTCAAAGATAGGTATGTGAAGGGTGGTGCTGTAAAAAGTCCATGTGAATGGTGTTGCTGTAAAGAAATTCATTTGAAGGGTGTTGCTGTAAGGCAGTTCATTTGAAGGGTGGTTCTGTACAGAAGTTTATGTGAAGGGTGTTGCTGTAAAGCAGTTCATGTGAAGAGTGGTTTAAAAAAGTTCATCTGAAGGGTGTTGCTGTAAATAAGTTCATGTGAAGGGTGGTTCTGTACAGAAGTTTATGTGAAGGGTGTTGCTGTAAAGCAGTTCATGTGAAGAGTGGTTTAAAAAAGTTCATCTGAAGGGTGTTGCTGTAAATAAGTTCATGTGAAGGGTGGTTCTGTACAGAAGTTCATTTGAAGGGTTGTTCTGTACAGAAGTGTATGTGAAGGGTGTTGCTGTAAAGAAGTTCATGTGAAGAGTGGTTTAAAAAAGTTCATTTGAAGGGTTGTTCTGTACAGAAGTTTATGTGAAGGGTGTTGCTGTAAAGAAGTTCATGTGAAGAGTGTTGCTGTACAGTAGTTTATCAGAAGAGTGGTTTTTAAAAAGTTTATGTGAAGGGTGGAGCTGTACAGAAGTTCATGTGAAGGATGTTGCTGTAAAGAAGTTCATTTGAAGGGTGGTTCTGTAAAGACGTTCATTTGAAGGGTGTTGCTGTACAGGGAATACAGTGAAGAAGTTCTTATGTAGGGCCGTGCTATGAAAAGAGGTCTGTTAAGGATGGTGCTGTAAATTGTTGAAATACGAATCTGATGTAGCATACAAACCGTTTTTGTCTACAATTTACTATTCAAATATAGCTACTAGCACTTTAGGCAAAGAAAACCTCAGAAATAACCAAGGAGCGTAATTTACAATCTTGTTATAGTTAAGGATAGTTAAGAAATAATTTACGGAGGAAGTCAATGTAGTTTTTCTGAGAGATTCTGTCGATTTTCAAATTGTAACAGCCACACTACGACTATCATATAGAAGACTATCACTTTGATAGAAGTCGAAAAAAAAAGAAGATTTAACCCAAATTCCAGGGTACATTTTAATATATGAAAGATGAAAGATGGTAAATTAAGCTGTAATAACATATTACACATGTATATTTTATTAGCGCTTCAACGAACATTAAGTAAAAAGTGAATTAATAAGTAAAAAGTCGATAAAAGTATAGCAAAACACTATATTATGTTGTTCATTTATCAGAAATATGACCTTACACTATAAACGAATAACTTCATTTCATTTTTTCGAGATCATTGTGTTCGATTCTGACGGTGAGGAAATTAAGCTTAATAATTTAGATGTTAAGTGGCAGTAAAATCTCATAACCCATCCTACGGATATAGGCACGTATATTTGAGGCTCGGTCCGTTTTAAGATTCTCAATAATAGCTATGTTAATGTCCCCCCAACAGTTCATTTTTCGTTTGGTCATTACCTTTTGAGCTATCCGAAGATCTTATGGCTTTACTTTGTCCTGATAGTAGTTGTCTGGCCATGAATACCTCTTTTCGATAGCTTAGCTACAATTTATTGATATCAAGTGACCAAGAGCATTTTAATTTGAAAGCAATGGGCGTCCTTAGATCGTGCATGGTTGGGACTATTTTGTGATTCTGTCATTCCTTATGCATACGATTTGCAGTCATTTGAGAAAATATTGTTACTATTATAGAATAGAGATCCTGCACTCGAGCTACGTTCGTAGCTGCTTTCTAGTCTGACTCTGAGACGATATCTCTTATGAAGAGACGAATGAATCATTTAGTAATAACTAGTGTTCTCGAGGTAAGCCTATCTTTAAAGAATCTGGCTGATTAAAAACTGATTAAGTTGTAGGATTTGAGATGTTATTGAACCAAGGCCATTGTTACAGTGTCTGTAATTAAACTCTGGCTGTTTATTAATGGATGGTCACAGATTAATTAAGTTTGTAGATCTTACAACGATACACAGTCGTAACACAGTCGTAACACAGTCTTCAGCTGTAGATCTTACAACGATACACAGTCGTAACACAGTCGTAACACAGTCTTCAGCTGTAGATCTTACAACGATACACAGTCGTAACATATCTTCAGCTGTAGATCTTACAACGATACACAGTCGTAACACAGTCTTCAGCTGTAGATCTTACAACGATACACAGTCGTAACATATCTTCAGCTGTAGATCTTACAACGATACACAGTCGTAACACAGTCTTCAGCTGTAGATCTTTCAACGATTCACAGTCGTAACACAGTCTTCAGCTGTAGATCTTACAACGATACACAGTCGTAACATATCTTCAGCTGTAGATCTTACAACGATACACAGTCGTAACACAGTCTTCAGCTGTAGATCTTACAACGATACACAGTCGTAACATATCTTCAGCTGTAGATCTTACAACGATACACAGTCGTAACACAGTCTTCAGCTGTAGATCTTTCAACGATTCACAGTCGTAACACAGTCTTCAGCTGTAGATCTTACAACGATACACAGTCGTAACATATCTTCAGCTGTAGATCTTACAACGATACACAGTCGTAACACAGTCTTCAGCTGTAGATCTTACAACGATACACAGTCGTAACACAGTCTTCAGCTGTCTTAAAACTCAATATTAACAGACATGTCAAAGACCAGTTTGTAGCCGTTTGTGAAATATATTTTAAATAACCAATCTTATAAGAGAACGTTAACAATACGAAAAAATGGCTTCTTGATGACATTTAAAGTTTAAGTTTACCTAAAATACGTATCATCATATGAACCAAGGTTATCCCTCTTACTGAATTGTCATGAAAATGGTATATAAAATTTTCATTTTGAATAATACGTTTAACAAAATATGTTCAATGATTGCAATGTGTAAACCACGATACTGTATACCAATAGATAAAAAACAAAATGTTGCTTGTGATAAGTAGTTTTTATCTGGGACGTGTTCTGTACATTGTGAGCCTGTCAGATCTTCGTCAAAACGTAATTTTTCACGTTCACGTTCCAGTAATTTCATTCCCATGGCTGCCGAGAATGTCAATGATACATGAAAACAATTAACTTTTTTTTCGATGTTAGTTTATTTCTGATGGCTATCTTAGGCTATCTATAATTCACAATACCCTATCATTGAGTATCATGGCCATAGACTATCATGTACAGTGACGTCAGAACTGGTATTATAAAACTTTGATGAGGTAATTATCAGATAATCAACCACCAGACGACACTAGTTACATTGTCTCCATCTTTTCTCAATAAATTGTCTCCATCTTGACAATGTAACATCAAATTTTAATCAGTCGTCACATTTCCAAGTTTATTTGATATCTAAATTATGAAACGATTGAGTGGACAAACTCTACAATGTTTCTTATTAAAAATGAGTGTAATTAAGGTAAATGTCACAGAAATATGGAATGCTTAGGGAAGTTGGTCGTTCAAAATCATCCCACGGCGACCATTTTTCCTTTAGTTGGTGTTTGGGAGCTTTAATTTAACATATATTCCATGTTTCATTGAATTTAAAAAAAAAACACCCCTTTTCCGTCAAAAGCCAATCGTTTGCTATTGGTATCTTCCAAAACAATTGATTTTGACAGGAGAAACAAGACTTTAGCACGAAACTAACGTACATTTATATTATAAAGTTTGTGACAATGTCATGAATTGTTGAGACTGGCATTTGTTAATGAAGTTAATATTGCAACTCTACACTAAATTTTATCGTTTTATATTTTCCAGTTTGTAAAGAAATAAAGAATATACAGCAGATGTTCTAGATCCTGAAACGTTATTCCTGATTAAACATTATACCAGACAACTTTACTATTGTACGGAAGTGAAACAAGGAGAAAAACTCAAGTTGAACGTCATCAGTGTTAAAATCTATGAAGTGATTCAGTAACATGGAAAGTTATGAACATAATGCTGATTTGCACTTTGTGGCTTCGACTTGTTCGATCCGTATGGAGTAGATGAGACTTTCATACTAGTTGACTGTTGATTCTTAATGAAGTGAAGTATCTGTTTGTAGATGAAGTGTTGTCTCTCGTCAAACTGTTCACATGTTTCTATAATAAAACTTTAACAATTATTGAAGCATCACAGGGAAACCTATATTGTGATGTAAGGAATAGAGGTTGCAGCTTAAAAAAGAACAGGATTAAGAAGGCCAATACGCTGGTATTGAATAAAGAATCGTTTAAACAAGGCTACAAATGTGCGATTTACCTAATATTTGATCTCGCGTAATATTATTTACAGTTATAACATTCCAGGATGTTGCAGATGATTTTGTAGATTTTTAGTCATATCTTTCATATTATAGAACCACTTAAACATTCATAATGGAGATGTGCCGTAACTGGGAAAGCGTATACCAAGTGGATGCGTTTAATATCATATCATGTACAATGTGTTATTTCTATCTTTTCCAAAATAGTAAAGAATTGAAGAAACCAAAGCATGTAAACAACAGATTAGTTTCTTATAACGGAACAGTTTTTCCCGATCACACTATTCTACGCCCAGATATCAATAATAAAACTGTGGTGAATTTAATTTGTCGAACTTTAGACGAGTATGATTGTCACCGCTGGACTTCATGTTGTATTAATGCCCAGAAATGTTGTTCCAGGCAACTTTCTACTGGAAATTACACCGGATCTGGACGATATTGCCCTAGAACTTGGGATGGTTTTGGGTGCTTTGATGATACTCTAGCAGGTGATGAAACCGTGATTAAATGTCCCGAGTATATTGAGCATGGAAATCCTTACGGTAAGGTCAATTTTATGTAGACATTTAATGCAAAACATATCAAATCATGTATGACAGGAGGCTAGGTAGGTAGATGACAAGTTAAAGTTCGCTTTAAGCGTGTATGGAATGTTTATATCTGAAAATTACCAATGTTGGTTCCCAAAAACATGTCGGAAAAGTAACTACCCTTATGAGGTTAAAATAGCCAACTGTATGTCGATGGAAAAGAGAAAAATCGTGCATTATTCTAACAGAATTTGTATGAAGGAGTTGTTTTCGATGAGTGGCATTTTGCTATAGAGAAGAGCGACCGTCATGCTGGATGTCGTTTAATAATGAATGTACTATCCATTTTCCTCCCTTTTTATATTGATTTTTATGTTCGATCGACTGCCTTAATCACTATTAAAAATGCAAAATTTAATCGGCATCGGATGTCAGATCATTTTTAATCACTTGTTTTGTTAATTATTTGTGAACGATGCCGACAACAGATCATCCTTCATACGCCAAAGTTTTACATTTAGCTCAAATTTAGTTCTATTAATGTGAAAAAGAATCTCTTCACAAAAAGGTCAAAATAAATAACTAATTAACCCAATTTCGAAATGAATTTAGATTTGCGTTAGAATTAGGAACCAATTTGATATGAAATGAAATTACCAAAGTTTCTGAACTGATGATGGCCCCTGGTCATTTCGTTCTGAAACTGACCAATTTTATTTCTAGTTAAATTCTTCCATTCCGTTGACCCCAAGTATGATTTATCAATCACCGGAATGAAATTACTAAAGAACTAGAGATAAATGATAATACAAGTGGCATCAGTGATCACTAAATTGACGTCATTAAATCGCACAAGTCTAATAACAGCGTTATTAAATCCCTATCAAAAACCAATAACGTTGGTATTACGGATATATATTCTATAGGCAAGTGCTTCAAATCCCACTCTTAATTTGACGCTATTTTCACCTTGGTTCGCTCATTATCGACTTTCAAGATAGTCAGTTAATACATTATATTAGCCATAGTAAAGTTCTTAATACATCAATTTATATTATATATTATATTAACCAGACTTGGAATAGAGAGACATTTTATCATTGTCAACATTCGATCTCTTACTCTCACTCAACTGTCCACAGAACTTTATTTCTCTTTTAAATATCAAATTCAGTCTGATCACAGCAATATTATCTTCACCATCCAAGTCACTCTTATATCATGTGTTCACTCACATGGGCTTCTCAAATGGAATCGAGAACCACCAAACTTCTGAGCAAAGCACCTTTCGAATGTGTAAAAGTAAAGCACTGTTTGCCCTACACATCTCTTCTCAGAAAACATCTAATATTGATAAATTCTCTATCGGAGTGACGGTATTTCAATAAGCCATGATATAAGGGATTCGTCGACGTCACGACTTTAATACCAATTGAATATCTTGTGTTGATGACAAACACGTGTTAACTTTTATGTAAATGGGAATAAGGAACGACACAATTTAACAATTCAATACGTTGTCAGTACTTCATAGCATGCCTTTCCCTTTAATTATCAATTAAACCTAATTTAGGAATAGACATAATGTCACTAAACAACATTCCTGTCTCCGAGACTCCTCCACTAAAATATTACAATATTGTAACCAATAACTAATATTGATGCAGACTGTGCCTGGAAGCCTTGTTTACAGTCGCCATTTCACTATTACGGTATTGTCACTTCAAGGAAAACCTCGGGAGTTAATAGCCAATATAGATTACATTCTTCAATCTCTTCAAAATCTTCATACTTCACAAGTAGGTTTGAATGATTTTTCTTGTGTTCCTTATTCAACGTTAAAGATTTGATCCAATACTTAAAAAGCAATTAAAAGATCTCAGCTTACTAGCACTTTGTAGTCTTTGATGTTTGTTATCGACTTGAATCTCATAAATTAACATCAGTTTTTTTAATATTTTTTCTGTGAAATGCATATGTTTTCAAATTAAATTTGACACCCGAACGTTAAATTTGTATTCATTGCAAAAATAACGTAAATTACGTAAAAATGATTAAAATATGGTAGGATTGCCTTGTGGATTTGTTTGAAGTCGAGGTATTTTGTTTAAAAAAGTGGTTTGTCAGCTTAAGGACTACGATTTATATATGAACATGTATGTTGATTTCTCTGGATTTAAAGAAAAAATATAACAAAAGTAGTAATTTTATACAAAAAGGGATATGACTTTTAGAACAATAGACGTCGGATGTGAAATACGGATGGTTGAAAACACAGGGATCAGGGAACCAAGTACAAATTGAATCTCGTGGTCAAGCTAAGCTCAGTTACTGGTAGTTAATCAATTCTATCAATATTCTCTCACTAATGTTGGCTACGACTGATCTGACGAGATACTTTGAAATACCAATTTAAGCTAGCCTTTCTTGACAAAAACTACCTTTTACTAGAATCACTAACTAGCTCCGTGTTTTTAACCAGCATAATTGATTGATATTTTAATGGACTGTATTTTTGATGAGAAGAAACACAAATCATGCTAATTACTTCCCCACTTTAACTTTTTCTCCTTCCTGAGTTTTAACAAGTGCACCAGATTGATGAGCTTTAAAACAATTTTCAAAACTTCAGCATATTTCTTTTCCACTTTACTTTTTAAAAAAATCCCAATTATTTCTTTTCAATAATAATTATAGACATTGATTTTATTGTTTTAACTGCGCATTTTTTTTCAACTGTGGCTCATCTTACAGAGGTAAATTAGAAATATATATTATGTAAGGTTTGCAAAATTTCAACGTTTTCAAACGTTTTCAATAGAAATGTATTGACCTAATTATTACAGTTAACAAATTTTGACAGAGTTCTCTCCCTTAATGATGAATTTTATGATTTTTTCTATTTCCTTCTTTGAAAATTAAACTTTAAAATTGAGTTTGCGACATCATTGAGCGGGTGTGGCACTAAGTGGGTTATGCCAACTTTTTTAGACACTTGATAGCCGTTTTTTTTTTAATATTTACTCATCTATTGACATACTAGTTCAAATGAGATTTGTTTTAGGGTTGGAAGTTGGGATCGTTCGTGCTTGGATTCAATATTTGTAATGGTCTAATATCTTTCTCTGAACACTTTTATATATTTAACATGACCGTCGTCACATGATTACATGGTGAGCCGATTTAACCCGATTTTGTGTTTACGTGGGTGAGTATCTTTAACAAGTTCCTGTAAGATATGATATAATAATGATTATAGTATAAGTGTTATTTAACCTGATATATAACCAGGATATTAATATTAAGAAAGTCTGAGAGTTATTGTTCAGTTTCACCATCAAACTAATAAAACAGTCAACCGCTAACATTTTAAAATAAATGGAATAAAAGCCTAATTTATCCCATATATAGACACCAACTTCCGACGGCATGAAAAGAATATCCTTGGCCTTAATTATTTATTACTTTAAAGAAAATATTAAGACTAATTTTGTGTGCTTATTGTTGTGGACTCGCTCAGTTGTGTGCTGACAGCAAAGAAAATTATGAAAATTGGCTCATGGAAAAATATGTGATATTAAGCGGAATTCCAATAGCCTACTACAGAATAAAACCGATCGAAATAACGTGTGAAAAAGTCTCATGAAGATAGATAATCTATGGTTGTTTTTTCGACTTCAAAAAGTAACATATTACCCTATAACATGATCAGAAATCTTTTGTGTGTTGTTTGGTTGGTTTGAACAATCTATATAAATGTCATTAACTCCCCCGATGTTTCAGAAGACAAAGCTTTTATTTCTTGAGATTCCTTAATTCTTAAAGATTTATATAGAGTGGGGTATAGCGATATTAAAAACAAAGAAGGCACTTATCTGAAGATGTAAAGAAAAGTAATGGGTATACAAATCATGTTTTAAGTATAGAATAAAATACTGCTACAGGCATTTTACATTAGATAATACTATTACAGCAAATAATGTCCAAATGCTGCCTCTGATAAAAATTAGTTCCACATTACAAACGAGACAATGTCTGCCGAGAAAATCAAAAGGAAATTTGAGAGTAAATTGATGTCTTTAGCGTTCCTCTTTCTTTCTAACTGTGAGATTTTATTTGAATCTTGAAACTAGCAATATATCATTTTGATGTAAATTGTCGACAGTATGGTAGCTGAAGGCCATCCGCCTTTGTCATCAGGTCACATTTCAAGGAATTTAATTTGATAAGTTTCTAATATTGTCTAGAGGAAGTCTTGAGATAATTCTTGAGAAGGAAATGAAGGATATTAGGAGATGATGGGGCTCTTCCAGCGGTCACATTCTGTCGCAGTGCTTCTATCCGATACAACACACTAATGAACATAAAAAGGAACACATCGAACCTGTGTTATTACAGAGTGTGATCTGGAGCTGCAACACCCGATCTTTTAAAGATTTGAAACTTTTAGTGCTAAATACTCTGAGGATTTATGTATCGTTATTTTAAAGATTACAATATATATTCAATGCTTACCCCTTAAAAATGAGTCCCTATCCCGAATCTGTAAGTCAGACGGGAGATTTCAGATGGTATTCTATCGTGAGTTTTCTTGGGTTGCCAAAAAACAGATACCATCATTAATTAATGACTGACAATAATTGAGTACTATAATTCCTCGTTTTTTAACCATTGGTATTGATCTAAGATAGATCATGTTATTGATGTCTAGACTAAATCAACTATTTCTTTCTTTATAGTTCAAACAGTAAAAACCTCGACGTCGTTCATCAACTCGATTAGTCCAGTTTACACAATCCGATTTGAATATGGGCCGAATTTTTGCAGACTAGAGAATTAGATAGGTTAGATGTACAATGAACTTGAGTGAGTTCCAAGCTTGACCAATTAAGAAGTATCGCCATTTAAAAATTCCACGAGAAGACTAAAAAGCTTATTTTGGCCGTGTTACAATAATTGCGCCTTTGACGTTTTACCATATGAGCTCCTTTGGCATTCATCACTGACAAGGGGATACAGGGTTGAAAAATCTTAAGTGGGCAAGCGTTTAACTCTACCGTTCCCACGCAGCTCTTATATATGATTCCGAACTATCGGCACCATTACTGGTATCTAGAATTGATAGCTATCATATATTATTACGATTATAGATTACGTTTAGATCCCTAAGAGATTAATTACCAGTATATTCATAGAAATAATAATTATCTTGATTAAACTCTGTGAGGATAATGACGTTAACCATGTTATACAGAAAGGATACAATTCTGCCCTCTAATAGAACAGTTTAACTACGTTATGCTACGTTATTGTTGAAACGACAGGAAATGAGCATGACTATGACCTATCTGTTTTAATTAAGTATTAATTGAGTATTTTCGGTAATTAGATGGACGTTTTATCCATCGGGTTAAATCCTCGGTATTCAATTCATGGGTATCGACCCCAAATTAATTCCCAAACTGGTCGCTATGGTTGTAAGTAAGAACTACAGCTTTGGATTCTTGGAAAACACGATTCCGAGAAATGATCACCTTTCAATCAGAATCACTGAAATAGATACGGGCAGGTTTACTATTGCTATATTTGGATTAGCTTAATTTCGGAAACCATCAAGCTTTTCCATTAAACTTTCGTCGAAGTTGTCACTATCAAAGCTTTTTAATGACAAAGAAAATTGAATGTTAGACTATTTAATAAGTTTCCAGTTAACATCTCACAGAAACCCTACCGCAACAATTTTGGATTTTCAGTTATCAATTGTTTTTCTCGAACTCTGATCTGATCTGAACTGATGGGGTGAAATATATGTGGTCGTGAAGTAAATCTATTAGGTGATATATTGATCTGGGTGCCATTTTGTTGCTTTGGAATAATCTTTTGTACTTGTATTTTCAGCTGATGCAGTGAAATATTGCAGTTCTAATGGGACATGGTTTCGAGATGCCATCACTGGCAAGGAATGGACTGATTATTTGGGCTGTGTTCAAATTAATGTAAGTTGTAACATTTCGTTATACTATGAACAAGACACAAGTTTCCAACGTTAAAATACAAAGTCTATCAGAATGCATTTAGGTTATTAAAAACTTCTAGAAGTATATTAAATACTAATTGGGTAATAGAAATATAGATGAAAAAATTAGCAGAGTAATAATGTATTATATCATTAGTAATGTATTGTATTATTTTATTTAGGAGTATAAAGTGTTATTTCAAGTTGGTTTAATTTGTAATATTATTAGTATTGTTTTATTGGTTCCAGCCTGTGTAGTTTTCTTGTATTATAGGTAAGTATTACACATCACATGCACATAATCATAATATTATGTATAATATGAAAATAATATTGCTCCAAACATAAAAGTAAGATGTTGATGAATTTTATAATGATTTCAATAATTAGAGACGGCGTCATGTTTGAATTTCAACTACTTTCCAATCTTAAAGATGAGCCGCGGCTGCTCAGTAACCTTGAACTTTAACCTGAAGGTCTAAGTATCAATCCCGGCATGGATCTAAAATCAGTGCAGCTGGTCAGAGGGGCTGACTTGGAAAAACATCGAGTTATTAAGTTGGGACAATAAACATGTAGCTCCATTTCATTTATTCCTTGGCATTTTAGTTAGAAAGAAACCGGTCAATGGCGTCTGATACTATTTCGGTAACTTATTGAATGGAATGGAAGGATATATATATATATAGATGTATCATCACAACAGTTCTATGATCATAGATAATGAAGTTAAAAGTTAAGATGACTAAACCTATGTAGATACATTCAATATCAACTTCTATATCCACCATCATCATCTGTCCACAATTTCTAGAGAAGTTTGTTAAGATATTACATTACAATTCACTAGTCTAAACTCTTCTGTATACATTTTGACAAGTTTTACAAATTGGGTTCCATTACCATAATGGGAATGCTGGTTTATACAACATGTTATGTATGATATTGTGAACGGTCCCATTGTTCATTGTAACAGCCAGACGATTTTAACAAATTTCCAATAGGAAAAGAGCATGGTATCTGATGATGTTATTGATGACAATAAAGATGGCAAGAAGCCTAAATCAGAGTAATACATTTTCATACCATGAAATAATGCCAAATCTTCAAACCAGTTTTACAGAGAGAGAGAGAGGAGCGTATTATGTAGAAAAAGTTACGGGTCAAAATTTATTTTTATAACAATTGTTGTATTTATGATATTTTTTTCTGTATTAGCATTAAACGCTGGCAGAATTCAATTTCAGCTGTCTCTATAACTATTCAGAATTAAATTATAAAACACTGGTAGAAACATTGTAACATAAAGTTGGATTAATAGAAAAGACCTATGGTTTTGGTTCTCGATTTTTTTTGTCATTAACCCTAAACTCATCGGAGCATTTTTTTACTGACCACCAAATTTTATTTTCTAAGCGTTACTCCAACACAAGACATCATCAAATTTGATGTATTTGCAGCATCTGGTCGTTAATCCCTTGGATCCTCTCGTTAACCTCTAACCTCTCTTTAAGAACGCAGGTCCTTTACGGATAAGATCAATGGAAGAGGGTTGGCAATGACCAACTGAAAGAAGGGATACTCATGGGAACCTAAATTGCTGTACTTTTAAAATTTCCTTTCCTGCTTACTGCAGTATACTTTCATGTTACTCTAAGAATCCAGTCGGTTTATATTTATCTTATCTACTGACCGAGCGTAAGTTACTCACCTTTTAGAAGAATTACCTAGTAGACTATATCGCGTTTATTGTTAAAGAAAAGCTCTTAGAGTGGTAACAGTTTTGATTATTTCACTAGATTGAGCGTAAATTCATCAAACAATTTCTGAACAGAATGAATCTTGGAGAATCAAGGGCAATAAATCATGGTAACTAAACACAGTTCAATAGAAAATCATAAAGATGTTACTTGTATTGTGTAGGAAACATGGTCGTTAATTTAGAAGAATATGTGAAACGTTTTTTAAAAAGAAATTAAAACTAGATTCAATTATGGTCTCGGCATTCAAATCAGATTCAAATCTTCAGAGACTTTTTTCACTGCTTTCTTCTTTTAATCATGGTCTAATAATAGGCGGAAGTGTCTGCAGAAGGCTGTGTAACACGTGATATGTCGTGTTTCAGCTATTTACTAACTTTTAATGATGATTTTGAAATACTCAATCGCCTTATTAAGACAGAAAAGCCAAAATAACTCTACTGAGACGCGTGTTTTTATTTCAATTATTTGAAAACGAAATCTGTATTACACATTTAGGAATACTAAAATAAATGACATAATGTGTCAAAGATAAAACTATCAATATGGAATATTAAATCTGGCAGTAATTCTCAATAAAAGTTGTTTATCTTATTTTACTAAATTTCATGAAGCTAATGAAGAACGTATCGTATGCCTTGTACATGTGCAATAAAGTGCACATAGGTAAGATAAGCGGCATCCTTCTTTCAATTATATACTGGAAGTAGCAACTTATTGTCTAGTTAACCCCAAAGAATCTGGTGTGTATTTAATGATAAATTATTTTCTGATTCGGTCTGCTGAATCGTTTGTGATTTCTTAACACAAAGATAGATAAAGGATTTGTATATAGAGAATATTAAACGAGTGCTTTGGTCATATTAAATTTATGAAATGAGTTGTCTCTTAAATCAAAAGATGCCATGTTAATCTTTGAAATTTCCAATAATAACTTTCTCAAAAATAACCTACCACGTCGAAAAATATCGTTTTGTTTTTTATTGAGATTTGATCAAAAAAATTCAAATACATGCATGCTTATACCAGTTTTTATATAAGCATTTTAAATCAATGGTTATCAAGACATTTTGAGTTCGAAGACATTTTATTTTATTGCAGACAATTGAGGGTCCAACAAAGGATAAAACTCCATATTTGTTTGTTTGCATCGTTTGTATTTACCAGTGTGGTGATGATATTATGGGATGTATTGGTATTCAATGATAGATTAACCAATACAGCTGCTTTAACCGTCATGTATAAAGACCCTGTGAGTATCTTATTGGATTTCAGAGAGGAATAAATGTACATGTTTTGCTTTGCTTCAAGTTTCAACTTTAAAAGATGGTGTGAAGGGAATAAATTGATACGAGAGGTCGAAAACAACTTTTGTTGCCCTTTAATTCTCCACTGATAGCGAGGTTTCTTAATTCCAAGATAGATATCATCACCGTGGTGAGGAAAAAAGCACCATGTTAGGAAGAAATTTCAGCTTTCTTTTCGGCTCTCCCTGTGTTCAGATAGTTAAAGATAATCTTTATTGTGTGTATATTGCATGTTACATGTTGTTATGGCAAAATAATATGTAATTTCTGTGTTTCAGCCTGGTTGTAGAGTGCTGTATATTCTAACTCGATATGCGTTATCAACAGCTTATGTCTGGATGTTTTTGGAAGGCTTTCATCTGCATCGTCTGATTGTCAAGGCTTTTAAAGTTCCAAAGTCTATCATACATTACCACTTTATTGGCTGGGGTAAGTGATCAATATGTGTGTTTGTGATTTTGAGATTTATGATATATATTTTACTCCTTCTTGTGTTAACACTAACTTTTCATCTAGATCATTAAGATCTTGGCTAGGTTCACATTTTTTCGATAAAACTTTTAGTTTTTCCCATGACCTAGTGCAAACGCGTTTGAATGAATTTAATATAATGTTTGCAACAGATCTGGAGACGTGTGTGCTTTTCTTCTGTCCTGATCAGAAAATAGAAAACAACAATCTAAGGCTAGTTGTACAGATAGTGTTTAGTGTGCTATGATCAGTGCGATTGTTATTGAAGTTCTGCTGGTGTTTCGAATAGGCAACTATCATCTCTTACTTGCTTATAGACAAGGGGGAGGGCAGGGGGAATTCTCCTGTCGTAGACTGTCATTGTGGGTATGCACTATCTTATTTTTTCGATTACTTGTAGTACTGAATGGGTGTTTTGTCTGCAGTGTGGTGAATATTCAGTCATATTGGCCATGCTCTTACACTCCAGTGTTGCGTTGTTTCAGCTCCTGACAAATCAATTTCTATGCATTTAATAGAAGTTAGGATGAGAGTGAATGGCCATCTAAGTTAAAATTATTAGATACAGGTTTACTTACTTAGATTGATGAAAACACGGAAGATATAGAGCTTATCGATATTATAAAGACAACGTTTTCAAAAACATGCTTTTTGGGGGCCAAAGAGGAAATACGCTCGTACTAAAGTAATCTGTTTTGGAAAGTTAGATTTTTATAAAAATAAAAAAATAAAAAGAATTGCAAAAGCAATCTCCAAGGTTTAAAAAAAAAAAAAAAATTCCGACATCCTGTGTGAGTAGTCACCAGAGAAATCTCGCATATTATATAAAAAAAAATCTTCTTTTTTTATTTGGAAGAATAAGACTCGGGGGTATATAAAAACACGACAGTGGTTGATCTTCATTTACCGAACCCAGACCTTTTTAAAACCGTAAGGAAGGAAAAACATCTTTACAAATCTTTCTCGTAATAGAAATAGATTGATGAAAAATTTCATTTACTGAAAACGAATTTCTTTAATCCAAAGTTTCAATTGAACAACTCATGCATTGTATAGCACTTTATCAACTTTCCTTTTCTCCTACAATTGACAAATTCTATTTTATTTTCTAAAAAATTACAATTTTTACGCTTTTTTCTAATTGAGTGGGATATCCGTTTCAATTACATGCTCCTAAAGTAATTTATAAAATCGAAAGTAATCTCGTTTTTTACAATTAACATTTTTACTGAGTGTTATTTATTGAATTTTTCCACCTTAATAAGTATGTGTGTTATACGAAGATATATTGTTACTTAAGATATAGAATGAGGTTAGAAGCCTAATAATGCTTGTGATGTGCGTTGGATACCAGCAATTGAGATATACTGAAATTCTTGAATAGTGCTGGTATAATTGCATTACGGTGTTATTTGTCGTAATTCAAATGAGGTATTTCCGGACTTTGTATATTGCACACACTTTGATTTAATTTCTCTGACGATATCCGTGTTTTTATGAATTATTGGGTATTTATTGTCGTAACTCCAAAACAATTAGTTAAAATTGACTATTGTTCGAACGTTTGAGCTGATGGTAGAAGTGAAGTTTACATTTTCCGCACTGGTTTCGGCTAATCATGACTGAAAGACGCCATGATGAGTGCAATGAGAATTGAGATATGTTTTGCCAGAAGAGCTGCAACGATGGTTTATTGACGTTTTCCATGTCAACCTCTCCCGTTACGATCACTAACGTTGAAAACCGGGTAGAAAATCCGAGAGTATGATTTCGTCCCATACCGGGATTGAAACCTTTATGGAGAAAGCGTCTATATAACTCATTGAGCTGGTAAAAACCTGATGACAGTATTGTTAAGAGTAATCGATTGTTTGACGTGATTTGTTCTGAGTTTAGACCGGAAACAGCTCTTCAACTGACAAGATCTGAATTTACTGTTGTAATACTCAACAAATATTGGCATTTTGTTTTACTGTAATAGAGATAAAGACTGAATGATCCAAGTTCCGGATACTTTTACAATATTACCATCACTAGAATGGCGGCGAATAACGGGCAATATTTACTATATCATATATGCATTAAATTTCAAGAATCAAAACAGGATGAGTTGTAATATTACTGTGACAGATATACATTGAATCCATTAAAGCTCTATCTCAAATTACTGGCATTCTCCCGTCCCGGAATTAAATAGCATACCGTTTAAACATTGATTTAACGTTGATTATCGTACTTTAATTTCACTGAAAACCAGTTGTACATTCTGTAGTGATAAGATACTGTCACTTGCCATATGGAGATAAAAATGCCAATAAATATTTTCAGGGCTACAGATGCTTTATGATTTCAACATGCTTTGTTTAATCTAAACTGTATTGATTTGTGCCGACCAATCTGCACTAAATATAGTGAACTATTTGTTAGTTTGGGCATAGTTCGTGGAATTTTCGATACAACCATTCTAATACCTAACAAAGCTATTCTAAGTTATATTTTGATGTCAGTTAATCAATTAAATGATCAAAATAATAAGTTTTTGTGCACCCAGAATGCTATCACATGTCCTGGATTGATTAGCAGATAAGAAAGTTGTATGATAATAAAACCAAGCACGAACGACCCCAACCGTAAAACAAATCTCGAAATCCATGCGAACACATTGGCAATATATTGGTAGCAGCTAATGAACCCTTCATTTGAGGAAGTACACCAATAAATGAGTAAATATTTCATAATGAAAAGTGGCATATATAGCAGCGTTCTGATATATATTATAATCGTCTGTGTAATTCTTAATCCCATGTTTTCATTAAAAACAGTCTTTTCCAAGATTTCAATTCTCCCACTCCATCATTGTCTCGACTCCATTAAATTCATGTCGTTTTCTAATTTTAAAATCCAACAATCTTGCTAAGAGAACACATACAGTCTAATGCCTCATCAATCAACAGTCGGACCAGTGTTAACTTTCTTAAACTGTATTTTACACATAACTACACAATCAAATTTCATTTTAGGCCATATATATCATTTTAATTTGAAATTTAACATGCATGGTAATTTTACGAAACCAATTTTTGTTGTTAAACACCTTTGTCTGGTTCGACTGGATATTGAGGGTAAGAGTGTAATTGAACATTCAAAGCATATTAAACATTGAACTTGCATCTGATTCCAAGCTAGGAAAGCAGACTGTAGACAAGAGCATCTCATTAACGATCCAACGACAATATTGGGGAGACGAGATGGTTTGTTTATAGGTAAAATATTTGGGAAATAACTATCTGATGAAGTAGTTTCGACTTTTAACGATGTAAATGCGGAATGTAATTGATCAAGTTCCAGAAGGGGTAATAGAAAGAAAAAAGCTTCTAAGCTAAGCTAAAGTCAATAAGTTAAATCGGAATAGCATCTATTTCCGTTTTGAAAATTGATAGTCGCTTGAAACAATGACATAACATGGTTTTCTTTTGACAGAAAAAAGGTGTTAAATGTAAACAATCTGATGTAAAGTGCAACTAATTAATACTGAAGGCTTGCGTGATGTCTTGCACGATAATACAAAAACGATATTGATATCAAGTAAATATATATCAGATACAAACTTATATTGGTTGTGGAATATATACTTGATTGTCTCATAAGGCTGCGTGCACATAGAACCATACGGAATACACTACTTGCAAATCGAACAAGCACGAATACCGTATACCCGAAAAGTATACTTCTATGTACACACAGCCTAACAGGGTTACCTGTAATAAATATAAATATCACGTATACGTACTCATTACAGGATTACCAGTAATACCTATCATAGCTTATACAGTTATCAGAATTACCAGAAATGACAAAAAGTAAGTAGATATAACTGCTATAAACGTCATCTTTTTCTGCCCAATGTTGCATTCTCCACTAGATATTAAACTGTTACCGAGGCATTTGATTTTGGCAACCTTTATTGTCTTTGATTGTTGGATACGTTGCACTTGCACCTGAAAATTTTGCTTGTGCATATTAAATCGTGACGATTTGTTTTTTTCATTAGGTTATGCACCAATTTTTTTTCAGTTGCTGGGTGAACAATGCTGGAGATTATGAATGGATCGTATATTTACCAAATTTATTTTGTATAGCAGTAAGTGTCGATTATCATTTTGGTATATTCCTTTGTGTTTGTCATTTGACCTTGACTCGTGACTCCATGGAGTTGACAGCAGGAATATTTGTTTAAAGGATCTATATGTTGAACCAATTATATTCTTAACGACCAAGAAATTCTTACTAAACCCAAGTGGGAAAACGACCAGTCACCATCAACGCTATGATCATATTTATGCAAGTCATTGGCTTTCGAGTTTTACCTCCCTTTTTACAGATATATGTAGAATATGACCCTAGATTCCTTCTGCTTTAGTAATGTTATATACCATGATTTTATTTCAGTTTAATGTATTTTTCCTGATGAATATTTTACGTATTTTGATGACACAGTTACAGAGCCACCCTAACGAACCTAGTAACTACAGGTATGTAATGTAGCATTAAAATATGAGAAGACATTGTTACTAACACTCTCCACAAACATCTGGTGCTCTGAAAAACATCTAGTTAGTTTTTATGGTCTTCATAACAATTGATATACAACTATACATGTCATGATATACATTGGTTATAAGTTCGACATATAGGTTTAAAGCAGGTAATTCATGGGTTGGAACAAAGTTACTATTATGCTAGACAATATGTCAACTTGTGTGTATTTAGAAAGTGTTACCAAAGTACCACGGCCTTGTACCTGACCATTTATGGAATTACAGCAATAGACTGCGGAATTCAGACACCTTGTCAGTCTCAGAAAGCATTTAAGATCATGGGTGACTCGGTACTATCTCTGAAGTTTCGCAACAAACGTCTTCTTTGATTGACGTGTATTTTTTTTTTTTTTTTGAGGAAACTGTCAGAAATTGCTTTAAATTAAATAAGATGAAAATAAAACTATATCAAGGTGTTCTGCAGGCATTTAGTGTCTGTTTCCTTTCCAAATTACCTTCTGAATTAAGATTCTCTTTAAATGTTAAAATTCTCAAATTGACTATTTGGAGTATTTGACCTTTAAAGAACAGAGAAAATATCTTAGAGTCAGACAGACAACTTACGTTGATATTTGATGAATTATAATTAGGCATAACATTAGCAAATTAAATAATTTCATAAAATTTCTTGAAATGTCTACTTTAAACTTTAATTCAATATAATTATTCAAAGTTCTTGGCTTTGATTCTCATGATCAAAGGATATGGTTACTTAAAAAAACCTGAAATTCATATTTTAAAACAATTTATTATCTTAATGGAAGTATGTCTGCAAAACAAATATAAGTTATGATAGAATTAGAATAGTCTGACAAGATCGTCATAAAAACTCAAACAGAAAAGGTGACAAGGCGAACATGGTTTGTAACAACTGGGCGAGTATTTGGAGGTACCATACTAATAATAAAAATCCGTACAAGCAAAACAATTAAGTTTTTCTCTCTGAATAGTCAATACTTCACTGCTGCGTAGCCTACCTGTGACTTTTCGGTTATATTTACCAGTAGATACACCATTCACCCATTGATGCATACTGTTATTAAACTGTGGTTATGTTTGAAGTAGTCTAAAGTTCTCCCAACAAACATAATACTTCTTTTCATCTTGAACGTTGTAAACTAAACGTGTGGTTTATGTTTTTCAGGCGTGCATTAAAGGCAACGTGTATACTAGTTCCTCTGTTTGGTCTTCAGTTATTTTTTATAATCTATAGACCACCATCAACATGGAGTGGATCATTTGCGTATGAAGTTATCTCGAAAATTGTCAATAACTTACAGGTAACATTTTTAAAAATCTTATTACATGTGGTTGAAATTTCGATACACAAGTAGGTAGTTCACTAACGTACTGATGTCTTGTAAGAAATGTGATATAGACAATTTATTTTCCTTATTTTATAGGATGCAATGGTAGCTTTATTCATGTGTTTTATATTATTGCAGGGTGCAATGGTAGCTTTATTCATGTGTTTTATATTATTGCAGGGTGCAGTGGTAGCTTTATTCATGTGTTTTATATTATTGCAGGGTACACTAGTAGCTTTATTCATGTGTTTTATATTATTGCAGGGTACAATAGTAGCTTAATTCATGTGTTTTATATTATTGCAGGGTACAATAGTAGCTTAATTCATGTGTTTTCTATTATTGCAGGGTGCAATGGTAGCTTTATTCATGTGTTTTATATTATTGCAGGGTGCAATGGTAGCTTTATTCATGTGCTTTATATTATTGCAGGGTGCAATGGTAGCTTTATTCATGTGTTTTATATTATTGCAGGGTGCAATGGTAGCTTTATTCATGTGTTTTATATTATTGCAGGGTGCAATGGTAGCTTTATGCAATGGTAGCTTTATTCATGTGTTTTATATTATTGCAGGGTGCAATGGTAGCTTTATTCGTGTGTTTTATATTACATGTATTACAAGGTGCATTGGTAGCTTTATTCATGTGTTTTGTATTATTACAAGGTGCAATGGTAGCTTTATTCGTGTGTTTTATATTATTGCAGGGTGCAATGGTAGCTTTATTCATGTGTTTTATATTATTGCAGGGTGCAATGGTAGCTTGATTCGTGTGTTTTATATTATTACAAGGTGCAATGGTAGCTTTATTCATGTGTTTTATATTATTGCAGGGTGCAATGGTAGCTTTATTCGTGTGTTTTATATTATTACAAGGTGCAATGGTAGCTTTATTCATGTGTTTTATATTATTACAAGGTGCAATGGTAGCTTTATTCATGTGTTTTATATTATTGCAGGGTGCAATGGTAGCTTTATTCATGTGTTTTATATTATTGCAGGGTGCAGTGGTAGCTTTAATATTCTGTTTCATGAACGGAGAAGTAAGTTATGTATTTATTCTTATGTATATGGAAGATGTTTTTCAATGATAGACTTATTGTTTATATAAAGTAAAATTGCATGTGTAGAATAAGCTATTGTAGACGAATAAGTGTCAGCAGTGTCTAGTTTACAATAGTGAGATCTCCTTTGTCAATATCAATTCAGATTCCAGGACTGTTATGACCAATCCAACAACTCCGTTATTTTTTGAAAATTTTGGAGATAATATTGTGTGCTGCTAGATTCCCAATATCGCCATATGCGACACGATTGAAATGGTGGTCTCAGTCTTAGTTATCTTGTCAGAATTTATCAGATTTTGTGATCATTTTCGGCAAGCATTAGTATAAGAAACTTTTTGAACGATTCAAATTTTCTACAATTTTACTGCCAATAGGGATCATCGTATCACATATGATCACTACGATTAGTTCACGATTCAACCACGATTTCTTTCGAGCCGCTATGACAAAATGAAACATTTGGTCAGTCAGGTTTATACCCTTATACCCTTTGAGTTCAGTCGTGGTCCGTCATGATCATCTTATATCACGGTCGGGAAACAAATCGCGACCCCAATCGTATATTATCGTGAGCACATCGGTTCTTGACGAACATAAGTGTGCGTATCTGCAAGTATCTGGGAAGCATATCGTGGTTATTGTGTAGAATGGAAATCCCATCGTGGACTCAATCGCAGCAGACCTATATAGGAATTAGGAATGCATGTGATAGTATTAGAACGGAAGATTTGACGGTGCCAGTGAAGTTGATAAATCGTTAACAGATCGCATCGTAGTGATTTTTATAACATCTGATAAATTCCACGACAAGCTATGAGGGGCCAATCGTGTCGATCGAAACGGCAGTTGAAACCTCCCATAAAACATGTATTGGCACAATCTAGTTAAATTGGTAGTTTCTTCGCGCAATCAGTGCACTTCATACCCCTATTTCACCAAGGATTGATCTAGTCAAATCCTCAAGATCCAGACCAAATTTTCTCCGATGAATTATTTCCTTGATCGGCCCGATGTTTTAATCCGATTCATAGACGTTCTGTGGACGATTGACCTCACGTAGGTACACGGCAACGGTCCAGAGACCTGCTTCTAACCTCAAGTGGACGATCTTTGCGCGTTGTCCAATGACCTAATGTATGTTGACGCAGGGAGCTGCAGGAAGTCGAAAGTAAATGATCTTGGATCGTCTAAATTTGCTTAGGATTTTTTTGATCCCGATGGCACCAATCATTTAGTCGATCGGCAGTATTTTTGCAATAAAAAAGTCTAGTACCTAAGGGTGCCATCGAGCACTACCTTATACCTCCGGTTCCATACTATTGTGCAAAATTGCGACTGATCGACCAGAATATGGAATGAACTATCGGGACCAAAACAATCCTTGGTGAACTGGGGGTATAAGTGGCTATGTCGAATGAGTCTTGCCCTGTTGGTAGATAGTCAGGAGAAGCAGGGTCCTTGTAGTATCCAAAATTGCGCCACTACTGATCAAGGACTACTCCGTCCTCTGTCCTGACTGACGTAAACACGTTATCATCAAATTTTGATAGTACGATTGGGAAGTGGGTATAGAGGGTTGTTCGGCGAGGGTATGATCAATATTTCAAACATTTGAACAGTGATTTTGACAGTTTGCTTTTCGTGTGAAATATTAGTTTTTGTTCAGTTTTCTCTTCCGTCAATTGCAAGTTTTAATTTTGTTTGCTATTTTTGTATCACCACCATTATTTTAGGTATCCAAGGTAACCGGTCTAGGACCCAGTGTTAGAAGATTGTAAGTCAAAATTTCAGGACAATTTCTGTATAAATGGAATGATTGCATTTTGGCATTAATTAATCCGCCTTAAAAAAAAATGATATTTAATTAACGTACATTAAGATAAATCTGGAGTATTTTCCTTTTTTTGCATCCATTTTTTTCTTAGCTTCTATTTTTACGTTGTTCATTCACATTTCTTATTTATTTCTTTTACGTAGCATGTTTTATTTCTAAAAAAATTAAAAAATATTGCACGAGATTCCGAGACAAACTTTAAAAAAAGAAGTCATATCCTTTGCCTATCAACTGTCTTCTTTCTGTCGAAGAACAATGTTGTAATGCGATTTAAATTCCTTTTCCTAATCTTTGCACAATTCCAAATCCCCGTCCGGCATTCCTATTTCAATCCTTTTATTTTAATTCTTAAACAGCTGATTGCGTTACGTACAATTTTAAATCCCTTAAATGTAGATTTTTGCGAATAATTTGTATTGCAACATTACTTATTCATTTCTGTCGTTTTATTTTGATGAAGGTTTGTGAATCTTTCAGGTCCATTCGCACCTTAAGAATCTTATACCCAGGAAACTCCGAGGTAAACCCAAACGATCAGAACTCAATCGAACTAATTCCTGTTCCACTCAATATACAATGGAAACAACAAGAGCTCCTTCTATGCGAGCCAAAATTGCAGACGACAAACACTCGTACATTCCTTTGAATACCCTGGTGGATGAGTTCAACGTTTCGAACGGACAAAGTAATGCGTCTTCACCAATAGTACGCAACAAGTGATACGCCAATGAGAGTCTCATAAAGAAGCAGGAAGTCGTATAAAATGATTCTGTGAGAATCAGAGGAAAAACGTTTCAGCTTGTGAACTGTTCTAATAATGCTTTGGTCATTCCTCAATAGCTTATATTTTGATATTCGGGTGTAAACAGAGTGCTAGCTTTTGAATTTTATTTTTGTGAAAGATGGTTTTGCGTCTGAAAGAAGAAAGAGCATATCAGATATGAACTATATTGCAACGCAATGCTGATATTTCAATCCAGTTCCTCCACAAAGATCAGAAGAAAGTGTCGGTGAAATTTGGAATGGACTCGGATCAGAATCTGCAAGGCTGTGCTATCAGCAAGGTGTTCAAAATTGACTCGATTGCAATAATCTGGGATGTGCTCAAATAAGTGATCATTGTTCACTTTATCCATTTAATTCAGTGGACATTTTCTTATTATGGTTTTGAGACCAAGAACTATGATCTATATACGTAGACTCATGACATTACCCATTATGTCATGTTTTAATCGTGCTTATTTCCGTTTGAATAGTTTTGTTGTATATTTGAAAGTTGTATTTATTGGTGGTACGAATATCATTTACATTTGTACTATCTTAATTTGTCTAAGTACACGATACTCCTTGCCTCTTATCGGATATTCTCGGTTTTTTTTCAAATTTGGTGATACCCTTAGAAGATAAAGTTTAGCTTATAGATATATAGTGCTTAATATATGGTGGAAGAAATAATACCTTAATCGAACATTCAAGGCATTGTTTGGACAGTAAAAATCAGTTATAAGAGTGAAAATAGGAATGGCAAATCTTATTATCTCTCATTTTATCAATTTTATATGAATATCAGTTTTACTCGTATTGAATATTTCAAAACGTTTTGTATCGTCGTAATGGAAATTCTTTCGTGTTTTATCTGTGGATGAATCCGCCCACCCGTTATACTTGACCACGGGAAGATGCTGTTATATATGATCTGACTTAATGTGAAGTCTTCTCCCGTTTTGGATAATTTAGTAATCAACCCATCAAATAATCCTTTTAATTTAGACGTTCTTACAAATATTATACAAAACAAATCTGCATGGTTGTCCAATCGCTAAAAACAATGATTTCAAATCTGCATTATGAAAACTTTTGATTAAGTCAAAATCCCAAAACACGATAGAAAGAAGTTCAATAGACCATAGATACAGTTTAGTAAGCTGCAATTATTCAGATCAAAACAGGTGCTACCTTCGACCAATATATTCCATTTTATTTGTTTACATATTACATATTGTTTGGTGTTATATTTGTTTTTATTGTTACGTTTTGACTTAAATAAAGTATTAAGGATACAATGTTATAAAAGTAAATGTGTAGATTCTCTTTTATTTTCTAGAATTTGAATATATCTGAATAGATGGAAATAAGATGATTTATCATTTACTACAATAACTGTCAAAGGTTATCTAGCTTTAATCGAATGATTGGTCATGAAAGTCTGTTACTTTTTCGTAATGAAAATGTGACTAACTACAGACTAATAATTTGGAATCGCAGCCAACAAGCAGGACGAAGCTGTTATAAAGCCTAGTGCTTAAATTTCCCCAGTCACTGCTATCTTTCCTTTGTTTCAACTGATGGTCCATTGCTACCTTGAAAGATTCTTGATTACAGCGTGTTTGTTATCCGATTCTATCATAAATTCGTTAAAGTCCATCTTAACTGTTTACTTCCATTGGATTTACAATAAAAGTCCATAGCAAGAACTAACAATGCAACTCCAAAATTGAACCATCTCCACGATTCAGTGCTGCTACACTGTATTGACAAGGGCCAAATATGAAAGGGTTTTTCAGAATCATTTGTTTCGTTTTAGAGAGAGTTCTAGGCTCCTATACCATTATCGTGCCATCTTCACTGTTACAGTTGATGTTTTATTATGCTACGAATTGGTTGCCTCCCTTTAATTTGGATTTAAGAATTAGTTATTTATTGCCTCCCTTAATGTTTAAACAATTTGTTTTGTGGTATAATATAAAACATGAACCGATGAAGGTATATTGTAGGCATCAAGTTTTTTTTCAATTATAACTTGTCGATGAACAGTTTTGGAGGTAGAACTATTGTATAATATTGCCATTGACTCTCGGAAACCCTCCAAAAATTAAGCACGACAGTTTGGATGAGACTTGTCCTAAAGGTGCTTTTGTTGCTAATGAACTCATCTTTTGAGGAATTAGTCTATATCGATCAATAGCCTAAATGATAAAATATTTCATACATGAAAAGGAAGAGTTTGCATAGCCTGCTTGCCGCCGCACCTGTCACTGCTGCTCAATGATATGAAGTCAATATGTTAATGATTTAGGCATGTTGATTTTAAATTTTCTTTCAAAAAAATCATAAACTACATCATTAAGGGAGAGAACTATTTCAAAGTTTTACATAGAGTTATTACACTCGTCTTAACATCGGCGGATTCGTACCTCATCTAGCCTCGTCCGTATATAGGGCTTTGGTTGCGTCCATTGTGACTACTTTCGGAGCTCGTTAAGATTGGAGGTGCGATTAACTCATTCAACATGGCCGCGCCCATGGATGCTTTATCGTAGGAGACTTTTGGCTTGTCTTTTGTGTTCAAATACTAATAAACGTTTACATTCACTAGTTGATTTCAAAGCCCGAAAGGAGAACTATGTGAAAATCATTGAAACGTTTACCGGAATTAAACTGTTTCGCGGTCTATTCAACTAATTGTTGAAGCGGAAGGGTTTCCTACTGTCGAAAATCGATCGCCGCATCACATCATAATGTACTGGCGTAGACGCATATCAACAACTGTCATACAGCCGAGGTTTGATGTAGGGTACCGGAATCAGCCGAGGATTGCCGAATGAGAGTTATTAGTAGAACGAGAGGGAATAGAATGACGTAGCGTCATGGTCCACCAATGGGAGGTGTCCGCAATTTTGTAAGAAATGAGATCGTCCGTTGTCTGCCAAGGACTTTAGACCGGAACATCCTGTTCCTCAATTAGTGAATTTTGAGGGACAGGAAACCATTAATGGTTATATGTTGAAATTGTGCAGCCAATTTGGTTGCGTTGAAATATTCTTCTTCCTTGAGGTTTTTTCTCGAAAAACTGAAATTTTTTTTTATATGTTATGAGGTAAGCTTCATAAAACCATTTTTACGACAAAATAAACTTTAAATTTTGTTAACTGTAACAATTAGAATAATACATTACGGGAGAGAACTCCTGTCGAAATTTTGAAAATGTAAACAGCGTGTTTGAATTAAATGTTCACAGTCAAAGAATCTTGTCATGCAAAGCCTTTTAAAATATGCATCAATCCATCTATCTATATGTCATCCAGAATGAAATAGCAGACCTCATTAGCAGCCTACCATCTGACGATGCCCGTAAAGCCATGAAAAACGTAAAGATTTTCTTAAATATCGTCCAACGAATAAACCAGTATTCACCCGTTCACACAGAAAACGAAGATGACGACGATAATGGGTGGCATTTGGTTAGACTAGGCAGTTTAATGGTAGGAGTTATGGAAACAAAAGGCAAATTCGACCTCAGAAAAACAGACAGCCCAAACGTCCGACTAATTACGATACTTTGTTTATAACATAGATCTTTACTTGTGTCTGTAGACTTGTTCACCTGTTACATAATCCTTATAACACCTTGTAAAAATTTTTTTTTTTTAAATTTGTTAAATTGAATAATTTGAATAAAAATTTAAAAACCCTATAAAATCAAAAGTAACTGTCCAAAGTCATAAATGTTGGTAACGAATGAAAGTGTATCCAAAGGGCGATATTTGTGCCGAAAGTTACAGGTTTCAGAAGGTCAAGGTCAAAAGTTATAAGCCTTGATATTCAAGGCCTATTACAAAAACTTTAAATGAAGGTTGTGCAAAAATAAAATAATAATTTTATGATGTCATATAAATCAGTTAAGTACAGGTGTACCTGTCGTTGTCCTCGGTAAAATGTAGAATACAATCTCATAGTAAATCTCATACTCCATTTGTGACTGTATATAAATATTCCTCGTGAAACAAAAATTATTATAATAGATGATCTCATATTATATTTGGGTTAGGGTTATGTCTAGTTTTATATAATAAAAGTTCCAAATATAACAAATGTTCTTTGGAACAGTTATTACAGTGGAACTTATATATCGTCACACATTAAGCACTTTCTCGCCTTGGGCGTTTTTTAAAATTTTCAACCCAATGTCACCAGCATTTCGGTGTAGATGTCATGTAAATATGTTAAGTTTAGCTCAAAATCATGTTTTTCATATTTTATTATTTTCTAATGTAATATATATTACGTACTTTATGTTCCCTAATCCTTTCATTTCTATGAATAAAATATTGTTTACAAAATAAAAAAAAATATAAATTATTCATAGGTAACCATTCAAAACAAATATAATACCATAGTTACTCGATTATTCATGGTAGTTAACAAACATTGTGTTCAAAGCAATTAAAGTACATAATCAGATATAAATAACAATATAAATATATATACATGTACAATAACAAATATTTTTGCTGTTAAAATAGTGCTCAATACATTAAATGTAGAGCGATATAGAAATATTAAAAATAAGAAGAAGAAGACGCTCGCCTTATAAACCTTGTTAGATTACAATCAGTCGAAATAAAATAAATAACTGAAACGAAATGTAACCTACTATAGGCCGACAGGAATGTGACATTCCTTGTTAGTCTATGTCATGAAGTGTCGTATAGTTGTTTATATTGTGTCAATACTATTTTATCACCTGTAATCTATGACCAAAATTATACGAGAGTTATGTTTGATAATATTTAGATCTAACAAAATGATAAAAACACGCTTATCGTGCTGTTTTTTTTTCTAGGTCAAGGTGGGCTTTATTGATGCGAACCACTATACCAGTCTGCATTCTTTTGATAGCTTTCTGTTTGAGTTCCGAAGTTTTTTAATCTTAATGATTTTACGATTGGATGTTCAATAGAGAGTTTTTGCTCGCCGATTTTACTAAATATTAAAGGGGACCAGTCTTCATTTTTATTGGTTGATTTGGGTCTTGAATATATTTAAGTATCCTTCAGAAGCACTAGAAATGCACGAAAATTGCGTATTTCCTTCAAATATACCTTATATTAGACATTTCTCCTTCTATTTCTATAGATGACTTTTCTATATATTGCATAGTATCGCTAATGTGTAGTAGGGTATTTACAAGATAAAAAAAGTAGGGCATTATAACTTTCAAATGCTAATGATTATGGATGCACATGGATTTGAAGGCTCAAATTTCAATGGTGAGTTGTGATAACCAGTACTAAATTGCTGAGCTAAAAAATCCCCGTTTCTGAGACTTAACCAAATCGACCGGCGAAAATGAAGCCTGTGCCCCTTTAATTGTAGGCCTTCTCGCTGCCATCTTGTACTGCAATCAGAGCGGATCGAGGATTTACATGGATCGTATTTAAGATATACATTTAGTCATGGGTTATAGTCAATACTTTTATGGTTTCCTGTACAAAGGCTGGAGACACTGATTTCATGTTGTTTTTTTTATTTTTGGTTGAAATCAGTAATAATAATAACTTTATTTTTGCAACCGATTGAGACAAACGTTCAATATTCAATAGGTTAATAAACAACATAATTATAGTCCTCAAGACTAACTAATCCGAATTTGTTCTGGTTGTATATAGTATATGGAGCCCATTTTCGACATAATCATTCTTCTGCAAGTTGTCCAACACAAAACAGATTCCGACACGTCCGAAATTCTCCCGAATTTTTGATTTTCCTCGTCATCTTATTTTTTTTTCTTCTGATTTTTCAAGAATTTAGGCACCAAAAGAATAACTACATAAATCCAAAAATATAGCTTCAATAGCCCCCCCCTGCTGTGTGTTAAATATCTAAAACTCCAGAGCATCCGGGGGCTTCACTCCCTGGACACCCACAATAAGTGGCATCCGTTATTCGCTCTGCTCACAAGGTCAGTATATTCTGTCGGTTCATCTTTACCATTGCACCCCCAGTTTCGAAAATTTTTCTACGCCACTGTAATTATATACAAAGCAACAGCTATAAAAAGTAAAGATTAAAAAAAGTCAAAACCACTTGTGCATTGTTGATAAGATCATGATAAAGTGTTAGATAATAAAAATGAAAAAAAAAAACACATTTGTTGGAAAGTGCATATTTTATAACCTTGACCTTTATATTTATGCTTGCTATGGTGGTGGTTCGTGGTTACTGATCATGAGAACTCAAGCTTCAGAGGAAACCCCGATTTAATTTGTTAGTGAGCAAAATGACTAGCATAGCGAGACACCATACGCTACAGACTGTGGCGATTAAAATTATTTTGCCAGTTTGACCTCGTAAAAGAGGTCATGTAGGTAAATTACTGTCCAAGCTTAATCTTCTTCACTGCACAATACATTACATTGTCCGTCTTCAATAGCCCAATCAGATGTCGAAAAATCGGTTTTATTTACAGAATACATACATGTTCACAGATCAATTCCAGTGGCGTAGCTGGAAATTTATTGTCAAGGGGGGCAAATTTTGCGATTTTTAAGTAAAATTACAAAAAATTATACAGTCGTTGACCTCCCTATTATACGACACTGCCAACCGTGTCACGTTATGTTACATTACATACTATGATGTGCTTTTCAAAATAGCGCATGCGTAATTTTGGGTTTGGTGATAGTTGATTCTTGGAAGAATTTCTAGAAAAGGTAACTGTTTTATATCTTGAAATAAGTATAGTTTTTCCCAGTGTATCTAATAAGAGTTTAGTGTAGGCTGTGAAAATCATATCATTATCATTATCTGATTTTCTAGCGGCTGAACAATAATATATCAACATGTGTAGTATGCATAAATAAAATATGCACTATAATATATAGTTTATTGACTTAACGCCTCAAAAGATCATTTTGACCTGGTTAAAAAATTTGAAATTATGTGAAAATATCCGTTGTCCCATCAACAAAAGTAAGACGATAAAATTGAATTTAATTCTTATAATGCAGGATAAATGAAAGCCTAGATGCTTTCTGATATTCAGTGTCACAATATATATTTATCAAACCTACGGTTAGATCACAAAAAGATGTCACAGCCACAGACTGTGCAAGTTTAAGACTGAAATCGAAATAAGATAGACTACCGCCCATAATTCCCCTCATTGCACACTGCACGGTGTTGTCTTGTTGAAATATTAATAAACCACAAACAAAGCGTGGTTGCCAATTGCCAGATTGTGTTCGGCCATTCGTCTTTGATGTAACTCTTCAATCAACCTACACCAATTATTTAAAGAGGAATCTCGTTTATCCGCACATTTCCGTTCCCGATAAATTCGTGCGGTTTATCGATATTCTGGATAGCGGAAAAATGTCATTTTGCTCACCGGCTTCTATTTTCATTTCTATGAATATTATTAACATTATGATTTTAAATTGTACTCGATGAAATTGGATTTCGAGAAAGAGAGGGTTTGATTCTCCCAAATGTACAGGTCTAGGATGGAACAAATACTTTATTTAGAAAGGGTCTGGATTCTGACTTTTCCACTTCCTTTATGATCTGAAATTAGAAAAAATATAAACTCGTTCAATGGGTGAGTAGTATAGTACCTGCTTTGTACTGATTGGTTTAAGTTGGCTCAGATTGTCATTAAAGTTCGGATTCTTTGAGTATGCAATTATCATTTTCTGCTGGTAGACATAAGGAAATTTCTTTTGAAGACTCTTATAGTGGGCTTGCTTGCTCAATTACTGGTTGTATTGAATTGTATAACGAAGGGTGCTATGCCTGCATTATGATGGATATTGAGTCATAAAAAAAATATGTGCAGCTGAGATATCGTTGAAATGTTGGTAACCTTCGATGTCGAGATAAGTCTAAAGGTCTTGGATTGAATGCTGAAGGGGTGTGCGAATTGTACGGCTCAAGTTAACTACATTTTCGCGTAGCGGTGGCCTCTCAGTTTAAAGACACTTACTCGATATTTGAAAAAAATTAAATGAAATGAATGGAGTTTTACGTCCTACTTTCTGCACCTATATGGGCTAATTGAGTCGATATTTGAAGCTGGCGTATCCAAAACAAATAAATTTATTCATAGGGAAATACTGAAGGATAGTAGCGTCGTTGTTGAGGTCTCTTTGCTTTCTTTGAGATTGTATTAGAGATAGGTATGCATGTGAAGATGGTCAGGGCTGGTTTGCTGTGGAGATCTATTTCTGGGCAAATTTTTTAACAACATTTTCTATAACATTGATCTCTTGGTATTTTTACTTTAAGAGTATTTTAGTGTTTTTTAGAGCGTATCTTTGACAAAGGGGTTCTGAATGATTAAATTTCACTTTAGGCCAATGGGATAGTACATTTTCCTATGAATTATGGGAAGCCTTAAATGTCTTTATAAACTCTGTATAACACATATCTTAAATATAACATTCTACTGATACATAACTGTCTTTTTCATTAGTTCAAGGTAAGCTATGTTTATTATATTAACATTTTATTATTCTGCTTTTTATTACTAAGAGTTTGAATAGATGATTTATGTGTATCGGGGACACTTACAGCATCAATTTGTTTCCAATTTTAATCAGACGCCTGTGTTTCCAGCAATTCATAACTTTGCAAAATATGCGTGTATCAGAGAAGACTTCCGCAGTTGTAGGACCGCTTTTTGAAAGTTGGAATGGTATAAATTGATGCTGATATACACAAACAAGATTTAACAACTACGATTAACGAATACTGTTTTCAGAGTTGGCAACTCATTAGTATTTACACGTACGTACATATTGCATATATCCTGTATGTATAGCTATTCGCTTTGGTTTATTCGTCTTTACACAGCTGTTATAGATATATATATACTTAATAAATGTATAAACTTTACCAATATATCATCGGTTTTAACGCCTATTTATATATAAGCATACACATCGTACATTTGCTCAAATTTGGGTGGCTCAGAAAAAAACATGAAACTTTTCATTTCAGGATTACTCATGTAGTATTTTGATGGCACAAATACATAAGACGCTCCAGATTGACATTATATAATGTTTACTTAAAATTAACATGAATTTTCAGTATATTATAAGATAAGAACATGAGTACATGTAATATGATATAGTATCTGTTTTTTTTAGAGTGGTTCAAAATGAGTGAAACATTAGCAGTAACTGTTCGTGAGTTTTATACTGATGTTTGTGAGAAACTAAGTCTCCTCTGTGAGGTGAATAATCATCAACTTCAACCTCGACATCGTGAGATTATTTCACAATTACATGAAGATGTCATGAAAAGGTTTGAATATTATTTTTTAATAGCCAGTTTATGTAGGAAAAAACTATACCATTAGCATTTTTAACAGACATTTTATGACTTTCCGGTGAAAAAAAAAAGGGAAAATGGATTCACTTGAAATATTGTTTTTTTTTTCTCATATCTAAAGTTTTATTTTTTTCATATCTACAGTTATATTTTGTCATATCTAAAGTCTAAAGTTTAGGCCTACGCTAGGAAAACGAAAAATTCTAACTGAAATCACAATTTATAAGACAGCAAGACCAAACAGAAAACACAGTTCTAACACATCGTACTCTTTATTGTAGATACTATGGTTCTGGTTTTTTAATCCCAGAGATAGTAGATGGTGCTAATATTCTGGATGTGGGGTGTGGATCAGGAAGCTTGGTATTTGTTCTCAGTAAGTTAGTGGGAGCTAAAGGACATGTCACTGGTGTTGATTTTACACCGGCCTTGGTAAGATAATATATTATTGTAGAGAGAATGGATGAGTGCAAACCCAATCACTGTGTGACATTAGGTGTTACAGGAGAGTTAACATGGTGTAATGCATCTCTCACAGTGACATTTAAGGCTTTGATGTTATCAATATTATATACTTTGCTCGAACTCATACTTAATAAGACATTAACTTATGGATTCAAACGTTCCACTATTTATTTTGTATAAATTTCGAATTTCGAAATCCATGTTAGCATATTGGCAATAAACTGGTAGTAGCTAATGAGAGGACGTATATCAATAAATGTCATAATGAAAAGTGGTATCATGTTTCTAAAATAGTTAGCATACCTTGTATTAAGATAATAGGTTTATGATATTATGTTACTGAGTAAATTAGAAAAGTTCAACTTTCAAGGGAGATAGTTCTATTTTTATAAAAATCATGAAATTCGTCTCTACGGGGGGTAACTCTTCAATGTTTGGTAAAATGTAAAAAAAAAGTTAAGTTGGCCAATCATTACGGGAGAGAACTCTGTCAAAATTTGACAGACGTTAGAAATTATGTCTGAATTAATTGTAAAACCCTAATATGTTGACATTCAAATCATGAGTCATACACAAACTAACATACCAAAGACATACTAAAGCCAATATTTCTTTCTTTCTGTTTGGTTGTTTTTCAAAAGAGTGACATATATATGTTCTTATAATTCAGATAACAGAAGCCAAAAAGTATATCGACTATCATAGTAGGAAATGGGGGTATGGTGAAACTAACGTCACATTTAGATTGGCTAATATTGAGAAGTTTGGTGAAATTGATCTACCTGAACAATCTCAGGATGTCATCGTGTAAGTTTGTTTGTTTTAAAGGAAAAAAAATCAGCATTTTTGGTGGTTGATTCGGGCTTTGAAAATATGTAAAAAGTCTTCAGAACTCCACTCAAATCTCCTAATTCATCAAATTAAGATTTTGTTCACTTAAAATCAGTATATCCGAAAGTTGTGTTGTTGAAATGATATGTACTTTCGTTGAAGCAGACATTTGATAACATACATTGAATACAGTACACAGAGAAATTAATTTTTATAAAACCTTCATAACAGACATAGGCCTATGCTTTATATTTAGGTCTAATGGAGTAATATGTTTATGTCCCAATAAGAAGGCTGTCTTTTCAAACGTGTACAAATTGTTGAAGGTTCGTATTATATTTTAGCTGACAATGATAGAAAATGTTTATACCTTTAGAATTGAGAGGTATAACGGTACACAACTCTTGTCTTTCTATTTTCTTTCTGACCATAATAATTAATCACTAGGCTCTGGTTACACCATGCAGTTTACAATGAGGGTTATTGTGACTCGGTTTTCATAATCATTCATTATCAAATCCAATTTGTCTATTTGAGAACATATTTCAGGATTACTGACATCATTTGAATTCTTTTGTATTTATTTATGAATATACTCCTACCTTCTGTTTAGGATGGTGGTGAATTTTGTTTGAGTGATGTTTATGCTGATAGAGATCGACCAGCTGATAAATTATATGATCCCAAACTTTTTTGTAAGTAGAGATTTGAGACAAAATGAGCAAAGGAGTCCAGATTGTTATAGAACTGTTTTGATTAGTTGATATATTTATAGGGGGGGGGGGGGGGTCGTATATTGTCACCCAATCGAATTAAAATTAGATTACATTTCGTTTCGGTTATTTTTTCATTGTCGACTCAGTGTTATCTAATTGGTTTATAAGGCGAGGGTCTTATGTGTAGTGTTGTAGCTTGAATTATTGTGCCCATGTGGTTGAAAATCAGTAAAATGAAAAAAATATTTTAACAATTAATATTTAAAAATTAAATTTTGCACTTAAACGCTCTTCAACCTTATTGAAATTTTTTAAAAAATTGATAAATGGTATGTATAGTGTTGTAGCATGTAAAAGCTTAGTTCTTAAACGATTTTGTCAAATTCCATGATATGTTCTTTTTCAATCAAAGCTGCCAGTGGGCGTATATTACCTTGCCTGAAAAGCTATCTATATTTTATATTTCAAGCACTTGGAACGACTGGCTCAATGAAATGGGATGAGATTGGTGGAATTCCGGTTGATGTTGGATTCACTAAGCCATATTTAGTTGGTGCTGCTCCTGTGGCTTTCACCAACGAAGAGGTTCTCGCCGAAGTCGGTACGTCCCTTCTCACTTAAACCAAATAGTGGACTTGAATTGGGTCAAAAGGAAGGCTTATTTAACATCCACGGCAGTTGTTCGCTAAAATCTAAACGATGATATCTAGAACCTTGCTTATAGTCACGAAAGGTTGGTTTATCTGAGCACATCCATCAGGTTGGATTTTTTCGTGTGTAAAAATTTATTTTACTTCTAACTGAGACTGTTTCCATCCTTTCGACGAATAAGTACACTAGAAAATCTGTAATAAACTTGTCGAAGTGTTTTGTTTTATATAACGAACTTACGAATAATAAGTAATACAGGTCTTTAATGTTCAGTGTTCAAAAAAATTGTCTAGTTCATAGTAATATACCTTATGGCGTTCACGCCAAGTGATGCTAAGAAAAAAGTTCTCCAAAACGTCTGCTAACTCTACCCAGTTTCATGATCAAGTGCCTCTTCCTAACTATACATCCGGAACGTGTCTTTTGCAGGAAATGCTGACTTTCTATGTGCTGAATATAGGTTTTTTAAGTTGCCCTCAGGTGCCAGACGAGCAGCAGCGGAAGTGACGTATAAAGGTAATATTCAAGGAATTGAAGACGCCTTCAAATGGGATATAAATACAACCTTCAAGGTATTTAGGTGTTTAATTTAGCCATTCTATTTCCGATATATAGAACGTGCTTTTTGCTGGCTCAACAATTACCCTTTGTAAACGAAGTCATTAGATCACCATCGGTGGTAAAAAATATATCGCCCAGCAGTCAGACTCCAATAAATCATGCCAAATTAAGACCTCTTAAAGAGCGTCAATGGACTGAATGGGGTTACAGAGATGATTCGACATTCTACCATTGAACCCACAGTCAGATATTTTTGTTAACTAAAGCTAATAACCACTGTGCAATATTGAATAATTCGGTGTAAGTAAAGAAGTTTTTATTCGATGTATTACAGAAAGGTGAACCAGTCGCTGTAGATTCTGATCTGGCCTCAATATTGGCTTTTTCAAGATATAAAGATAGTTTTAGTTTTAAAGATACCAACCAGGCAGTTCAAACCCCAAACGTATGTTATGTCATTTGTTTTATCCTTTATTATTCTAGTAGGAAATACATTTGGTATTTTTGTACTATGATGTTTTACGTGATACAAACTTCATGTCGTATTAACGGTTATTTGGTAAACCAATACTCATTCCTCCATAGGTAAAATCATGTCCACGTGATGTAGAACACTGGTTTTGTGTTCGATAGATCAGGTTAAGGCTGATTAGATATTCCAAGTCAAACTATCGTCTCTTCAGCATGTCAATAATTATTAAATATCTGTACTCTTTTCACTCTTTAAGGTAAAATTTGCATTGGGGAATGAGGTAATTCATATTCACCGTCATATCAGCCCGTTTGTACATACGATTTGTTTTGTAAATATGAACTCATGCTCAAGACTCTCGGATATTTTATGAGTACTGCCAACCCACCTCGTATTGATTGGTTATCAAAATGTACCACCTGATACAAAGCTATTTGGATAAAATCAACAACGTGGGCTACCTATCTTTTGCTATCTGTGAGGGTGTTTGAAATGATGATAAAAAGTTCTGGTAATACGGTAATACCAGTTCAAATGTTTGGAATCTTCTATCATAACCACGTAGGATAAAACTACTTAGTCTGTGTATTAGTATGTTGGAAAACTCTGCATCAAATTATCAGAGAATTAATGTTTTTTTTTCAGTTGCAGAATCCATTCGCTCATTTGGATGATCTGAGAAAGAAAGGACATCAATTGACACCTGTGTACAAAGTTTAAAACTATAATACAGTGGAACCGCATTTATTCTGCCACAGGCATTCCGGAAACCCCGATATTCGCACGCCTTTGTACCCTTTTACACATTTCCCTATTCCAGCATTGCTTTGAATGTCTTTTTTGTCATTTAATATGTGAATACTAACTTATGGTGTTTGTAATTTGTCTCTTTGCTAATACACTTTATGAATGAAACGTTTTTACTGAATATCAAAGCAAAACTAAAAGTTGAATACAATCTGATTTCAAGATTGATATAGGTAGAAACTGAGGTTAAGTCTCTTTAGAAAATTTTACGCTTGAAATTGTCTTTAATATTTTAAGAAGTTTTGAAAATACATGTATAAGAATTCCAGATTTATAAATAGTAGTCTTGTTGATTTCAAAATACGATTTTGGATACAGCAGGATAAGAACTTTAACCGGGTTAAGCACTTTAAGCTAGGTAAGCACTTTAACAAGGTTAGCACTATAATCAGGGTAAGCACTTTCAGCTGGATAATCACTTAAACCTGGTTAATGTTTAATCAGGGTAAGCACTTTAATTGACACCATTTAATTATTGATAGATATCTGGAAGATCTTCGCTGGTTATCAGATATATATCTAAAATAAAGAAGAGATACATATATAAGCCTTTAGATTTCTGAAGCCTAACCTTTCAAGACTTACCACTAACTAACACACTTAATCCTTGAGTTCAACAAAATATTATGATCGAAAATTAAAAATTTAAACTATAAATATTATTTGAATAGAAGACAGGGACTTTGGGCAAAAACAATAATTTCTGGACTCAACAGAGTCGTCTGAATCTGGTACCCTATCGTTATTTCTGGTACCTCAACGGTGCATTAGTAGCCCAGGTCGGGAAGTAAGTCTTTGTTATGTTCAGTTACTGATAAAGATAAAGTACACAATGGAAAATCTATGTCTTGTCATTTCTCTCATCCAGTGTTTGATTCGTCACATTCGCAATTGTAGTACAGAAGTACTATTTACTTTGAGATTTGCTTGTTCCAAGCTATTCTGCTTCAAAGACTTGGAATGCGAGTTATGAATTTGACAAACCTTTTCCTGCTGAACGCATTGATTTCATAGATTCCTCGGCAATTTCTGTTGTATCTTTAGCAACTCCTCGTGTAGCATCTTTGATCACATAAGTTTTATAACCTGAAATAAATCAATGGAATGAATGACATATCGTTTTACGCTTACTTTGTTTGAATGTTCTAATAAGGATAGGCGTACGGGGCGTTAGTTCAGCGGGGGGGCAAAACCAATTTGCTCGACAACTAATGCTAATTTGCCCGACAACGAAATATAAATGCCCGACAAGTCGACCCCCACCCCACCCCTAATTCCGAAAACTTCTCGCCATCTGCCTGATCACATCATTTCCGAACGATTTTATTTTTTTGAATTTCCTTCATGAAAATCACTGGGGGGGCAATTGCCCCCCCTGCCCCCCCGGCTCGTACGCCTATGAAAGGACGGGCAACGCCATGTGATGTACGATGAGGATAATTCCCCTCCTTTGACGCGTAAAGGGTCTATGGTCCCATACGAGCTATTAGACGTTTTCCATGTCAGCCACTACCTACAACTTGGTTACAAAAACGACCTCGGATTGAACACCTGGTGATAATTTAGGGTTTGACTCACTGACATAACCCCAGCTTCCTTACAATAGCGTATGGGACATTAACGGACTATAAGAATTTTGTTTTTTGGTTTTAGGTTTTGATAGCTTTTACTATCAACATCTAAACTTCTACATGTCAGATATTTATGTAGTTCGTTATCAGATTCTGTTTATCTCAATACAATGCTGTTGCCAACAGTGGCAGTCGGTTTTATACAACATGGCGTTATTAAAAACATATTATGATCAAGCTACTTTAGATATAAATGAACATAATGAATTGTGGGTTTCGACTAAGAAAGTTAAAAGTCTAAACATTAGTCCCTCTTGCGACTCACCCAAATGAACAGCATCTAAAGCTGTATAATATACACAATAATCGAAGGCTAAACCAGTTAAAAATACTGTAGTTATATTATTCTTTCTTAATAAATCATTTAATTCAGTTTGTGTAATGTTACCATTATCATTAAACGCTGAGTAGGCATCAATCTAAATTTAAAGAATTAGACCATATAATAAAATTGGGTTCAAGACCACCATGTAAATGGAAGAATCAGACAAAAAAATGGCGACGTCTAGGGAATTCCGTGAGCCTCTGGGCTATCAAATGGCCGATTGCTGGGTTATATGACAAGGGTAGACTGAAAATCGAATCGAAACCCGACATATGGCGGGGCGGGGGCAATGCAATGATAATATTATTGGAATGTGTAACCAATTTCAGAATCCCCTTTTTCAAGGGATATTGACCCATCCTGCTCAGTGTAGTTACGTTCAAGTTGGGTCTTGGTTATGGCACATAATATTATGTACAACCTTTCAAGTTCAAGAGGGAATATCCTGAAATTTTACTCAAACGGAGGAAACTAGATATTAAGCGACACCTTACCTGACAATGTTGCCCCTTCTTTACAATGGTTGGAAAGGGTTTCAGTTCATCTGATATCTTAGAGGACGTCGGTCCACTACTAACATCTTTAATACAATGATCAGGCCACAGAGTCTGGGTGATCTGCTTTCCTATTTTAGAACATTTGGTAGCAAACAGCATGTCGTCGGTGACGTCATCACCTGCACATAGCTTTCCTAAAATTAAGAATTCAAAATAACAAAGCTTACTACTTTTCTTAAATTCTAGTTATTGGAAGAAAAAAAAACCAATAATTATTCGGTGCTGCTGTAGACCTCCATATAAAAAGGAATATGCATGTTGACTTGTACATGCTTATTAATATATATCATGTGAATTTTTCCCCGAAAAGGGAGATTTTTGATTGGTAAATGAAACATCTGATTGTTTGATTTTTAATTTAGCTACACTATAATTTAGCTATAAATAAGTAACGAGGCAATAGAACCACCCCTTCTTTCCTTTTCTACAATTTCATATAATTTCATATAATTAGATGAGAATTCAAGTCCTACTGTTCTGCAGTAGACCTACTGCGAAAAGGGAAAATAAAATACAAACCTTGATGGTTATAAGAAAGTTTTACTTTGTCGTATGGTTCTTTATCTGAAAATTGTGATGAAAACGAGACATGGTTTTTACAATGCCAGTCTTGAGTGAACACCACCATGTCGAATTTATCTTGGTATTGATCACGAATTTTCTTTATAACAGGAATTACTTGGTTTCCATCGTTAACAGCTAAACTGCCTCCTAATAGAAAACATTCTTGAACATCTATAACAATAAGCGCAGTTTGACTTGCTGTAGGTGACACCAACATAATGGTATAGACCATAAAATACAACACATCAATCATAGTACCTGGAAAAGAAACAAAATGAAAGGAACATCTATATTTTATAAGGATAGCAACTTAGGTTCCTATGAAGATCCCTTTTCCCAGCTGGTCCTTGATAGTACATGTATAGGGTATAACCCGAAATTATCATACTGTTAGTAGCTTTCGTCTGTATTCTTATGTAGGCTATTGTATATTGTTTTAAAATATTGAAGCATTTTATAGTCACCGTGACGTAGCTAGAAGTTCAGTGATCAAATTTTATAGTTAAACTGAGATAATATCATAAACCTCGATTCAATTTAAGTGGACTCACGTGGAAAAAGAGCAGTCGATCGGATAGGACGATAAACACAAGTGTGCTACAATGCCACAATCATGGCTCATGGGGGGGGGGGGGGGGGTTTCCTCTTGTTCTTACGGACCCGCTGTATTGAAACATTAAAGAAGTGTGTAACATTCTATAGTATCCTTCAAATCTTACATAAACGAAAGTCTACCAGTCTACCCCGAATGTTATAAGAAACGCTGCATGCTGCATATCGTTATAATTTCGAAAAACTGTAACCCCAGCGATAAAGTCCTATAGAAAAATGTTGTTAAAGGTATATTTGAACGGATTGTTCCAATTTTCGTGTAGTTCTAGTACTTCTTGAGACCATATGCATTATTCAATCCCGATAAGTCAAAAGATATTGTCTATCGACATTCGTTCGATTTCAGGTATTCTTAGATCTGAAGGTAGGAAATTGAAACCTTAACATTAGTTCAATTGCAGACGATCTTGACGCCTTTTTTTTTGTTCTAAAATTGTAAAAGTAGTCTGGGAATTGGCCTACATTAGTTGATGAAACGATTATATGACATACTAAATCCCGTTAAGATAAGATGTTACTGGTATAGTGTTAAACTGTACTATCTGATTTACTAGTATGTTAAAATACAGCATATCTCAGCAGAATACAGACGCATGATTAAACATGCCAATATAATAATTGTTATATATTACAATCGGATTATTTGACACTTTATTAATGGAAATTGAAATCGGTCATTCGAATGCTTTCAATGGCTAAATTGTCGATTGTGTTGCTGCTTTAAAGTACCAATGCATTTGTCAATACTGCAAAGTACATTTGTCGATTTGAAAAAATGCAAAATAGTACTCTTCAAAATTCTATTGAAATGTCGCACAAATTCCTATTCGCATCTCCGCAGGTATATAAGAAAGATGGATATTTTATTGTTCATTCATATCATCATTATTCCCTACATCTTCCATGTCACAACTGAAGACCCTCCCAAGTATTTTTACAGAGGAGGCGGATCCCTTGTCGTTCTCGCAGACGTTAATGGCAAACAAAATATCTTTGATAGACCTGCAGTTGTGCCATGACTGGTGTAGGAGGATAGTGATGATATGAATGAACTATAAAAATATCCATCTTTCTGAATATACATGCAGAGATGCGAAGAGATTTTTTTCTTTCGCTACACCAACCGATCTTTGTAAAAAAACAAAACAAATAGAGCTATCAGAGGCTGGAAAAGACATAATATGTGTCGGTCTAAGAATCTTGCTTTTCTTTTTCAAGGAAGGTGGTAGGCATTAAATAAATTGTTGTTGCATCGTCTAGAATGAGCACATCTTTAAGGGGCTGGGTTTCTTTCTTGTCCAGATCGTGTTTGCTTAGGATACAGTGCTGCTCATTCCTTTTCTTTTCTTGTGACAGAGATGGGTGGGAACTCATCTTATCATCTCATATACTTGGCATATGACATGCAAAAACTGTGAAAAAATGTGCACAGTTTTGTTTTATCGAAGATACTTTCTTCCTGTTTGGTTAATGTAGCGTTGCAGAGTCCCATTCTTCAGAACATATTACGATATCTTTAGAGCGATCAGACATCATCTGTTAGACGCTTGCTCGCTTACCTGAAAGTCCACGATTCAATTCATGCATGGATCTAGATGATATCTTTCGTATTTGTCAACTAGGTTTCCCCTTTCAGTTATGCAGATCGGAGGGCTTACGTAGAAAACTGAGGTCTCGTGTATTAAGACTATGCACATCACTTTTGTCATAGAATGGACTGTCCGTTTTTCAATTGTTCTAGCGGAGGACTTCACTGATGATTGAAAAGTGTTTTGGAAACGAGTACAAGAGACATTTAATTAGTTGCCCATTATTTGCATTAAACACATAATGACATATAACTATATTGTATAGTGTTGTAATTATAGTGTTGCTATCAATCTTGTGTAATTATAGTGTTGCTATCAATCTTGTGTAATTATAGTGTTGCTATCAATCTGGTGTAATTATAGTGTTGCTATCAACTGGTGTAATTATAGTGTTGCTATCAATCTTGTGTAATTATAGTGTTGCTATCAATCTTGTGTAATTATAGTGTTGCTATCAATCTGGTGTAATTATAGTGTTGCTATCAATCTTGTGTAATTATAGTGTTGCTATCAACTGGTGTAATTATAGTGTTGCTATCAATCTTGTGTAATTATAGTGTTGCTATCAATCTTGTGTAATTATGGTGTTGCTATCAATCTTGTGTAATTATAGTGTTGCTATCAACTGGTGTAATTATAGTGTTGCTATCAATCTGGTGTAATTATGGTGTTGCTATCAATCTGGTGTAATTATGGTGTTGCTATCAATCTTGTGTAATTATAGTGTTGCTATCAACTGGTGTAATTATAGTGTTGCTATCAATATGATCAATTTATGTACAGACACATTAACATAGACACAATAAAGTGAAAATGAATAGCAAGAAGTTTGAACCAAGTCCCTTTCTGGCACCATTTATATCGTGGAAGATAACTCGAAGTTCTTCGGTGTTTATAAGATGTAGATCTTAAATGAAAAAAAATACAAGCCTTTAGATTCCCATCCGTACTGGACTTCTTGTCTAAGATGCAAGGAAATCACCTATTAATCACATTTTTTTGCCGGAAAAATCTCTCAATAAACCCTACTGAAGAGGCAAGTAACGAGAATGTTGTTAGAAAAAGCCTTAGATGTAAGGAATTTAACATTAAGATCAAAATGTGCTTTCCATCCAAACCGCCTACTGTTTCGTAAAGCTTGAGATGCAAGAAAAAGGAATTCAACTCTTATTTTCAAAAATTTCTTCAGGTACAATGTCCCACACGGAGGTGGGCCATTTCAGATGGAACTCTGTTCGGAAGACATCAGATGCGAGGAAATTTTCAAAATGTTCTTGAGGTACAATGCTTAAGGTGTGGTCGTTAAAGGCCATTGCACACAAGTTAAACTGTTGATATTTATTTATTTGACAAACCTTGTCCAGCTGAATTCTCTGATTTCATAGATTCCTCGGCATCTTCTATTGTATCTTTAGCAACTCCTCGTGTAGCATCTTTGATCACATAAGTTTTATAACCTGAAATACACCAATGGAATGAATGAGATGTCATTTTACGTCCTACATTATTTCTGTCAATCAGTGATAAATACAAACTTGCTCCAGCGGTTACCTGTATTCAGCACCACGGTGTACCTAAACAGAAACTGTACCTGTATTCAGCACCACCCTTATAAACGCCACCAAAAATACATCCCATTCAATTTTCAACAAAAACGCCATGCCCTGTGCAATAAGGGAAATAAAAAAGCTATAGTAAGTCAATGAGACATATATTTGGACTATGAAAGTTAAATAATGTAGAATTTTATAGCGACTCACCCAAGTGAACAGCATCTAAAGCTGTATAATATACACAATAATCGAAGGCTAAACCAGTTAAAAATACTGTAGTTATATTATTCCTTCTTAATAAATCATTTAATTCAGTTTGTGTAATGTTACCATTATCATTAAACGCTGAGTAGGCATCAATCTACATAAAAAATAACGACACCATCTGATAATAGTTTACATTTGCGCTTTGACTAACACATCCTCACAGTAATCAACGAATTTCAGTGCTTCTTATGAGGGGAAATCCATGTTATAAGTTATGACTTACATAAGCATACAACTAAATGTTTTTTGTTGAATTCGAATCACATGGAAAGATCGACATGTAACAGATTATTTCTTCAATCCTAAAATCACCTCGGCCTGTGCTTTCGTAATTCCAATTATATATTGTTGTTACAACCACTCTCACCTAAAACACAGCAAATCGAATATATCCAGGGAAGAACCATAACAAAAGAACAGGCTCTGATAATAGAAATTTCAACCAGTGTATACTAAACCTAGGAAATTACTTGACCTGACATTTGTTCAAACGAAATGAGTAATTCGTTTATGGTATTATTTCGTTTTTACGAAATAACTAATTTGTTTAAACGAAATAATAATAATAATAGAAATATGGTAATATTATTTACACTAACCGTGATCGTTATAAGAAAGTTTTACTTTGTCGTATGGTTCTTTATCAGAAAATTGTGATGCAAACGAGACATGGTTTTTACAATGCCAGTCTTGAGTGAACACCACCATGTCGAATTCATCTTGGTATTGGTCACGAATTCTCTTTATAACAGGAATTACTTGGTTTCCATCGTCAACAGCTAAACTGCCTCCTAATAGAAAACATTCTTGAACATCTATGACAATAAGTGCAGTTTGACTTGCTGTAGTTGACACCATAGTGTAGAGCATGATTAATAGTATTCTAATCATTGTGCCTGGAGAAAAAAAAACACCTTCACAAAGACCGAATTAGTAACACGTTTCTTATTGAATCATTGTATAACCAGAAGCTCGATTAAAACTGGAGTAAACTGTAAACCACTAGCTCGTTGATTTTTTTCCAGTTTCAGAGACAATAAGACATCTAACAATTCTACCAGAAGTCATTCATTACAACTGGATTCAACCATTCAAATTCCAGAAGTATATATGTGAAGCCTAAATTGAAAATACTAACTAGATTATCACACATCAAAAACAAAACATTTATCAAAGTATGAAGTTTTTCAGACTTTAAAAAGTATATTATGATATATATATATCATGACACTAGTTTCTAGCTGTGTGTTATTTCTGCATTATATTGTTTAAATTGATAATATATATTTATATAACAGTTATTGACAGTTAACTAACCTTAAAGGGGTAGCTGTCTGGTTATTCCTAATAATAACTCATAATACATTGTTCTAATTTACTATTCGAAGAATTTTCTTATTTACCATACTAAATACCTTTTGCTATAACTCTTCCGACACTTTGGTCATCAAATATTGATAAAAATCATCAAGTTGATGCGATCTGTACATTGTTAAGAATATAGAATTCGTTGGTTTTTGTCCCTTGTATAATTTGCGAAATAAAAAACAATTCTTAAACCATGTGTTTTCTAATGAACATTTAATAATTAATCAAATACATTTTATTTGAAATAAGTGAACAAATGATAACTTTAAATTAATACATACCAATAGAACCCCAGAGTTGTCCTATGAGAGTTTGACCCTCTTCTAATGTTATTTTGATAACCTATATCTATTTTTATTTGATTTCCCAGCTCTTATTTCTAAATAAACTTAGACCAGTAACATAAGAATGTATTCGTCCATTCGTCATTTTGTTAACTTAAACTTAATGTGATTGATCGTTTTCTTAAGGTGCAAAACGCTGGGCAGGAAACGTTGAAGTGTTTGTAGGTATGTCTTCAGTGTATATCTGTTAGTCCTACTACAAATATCACTCTTTGATTGTAATAATAATCTTTGTCCCTTGTCCATATCCTTCGAAATGAAATCAATGTGGCATAGTGCATCAATTTGAGTTTCAGATTTAAATTGACGTTTCCAATCCCCCCCCCCCTAAAAAAAACGCAAGAAAAGGACATGAAAAAAGAACCTTGTCGTTTGGATTGGATAATTAATGTCCGTTACAAGTTGTTGATTAAAACACTGGGGATGAATCTCTTTAATTACGCTCTGCATATTTTTTTTAAAAGAGTGAAGCCCTAAACCTCAGACGATCACGACTTTCATGGGCCAATCCATGGAAAAGAACATAATATCGATATGTTGTGTTCATCAGTGGAATTAAAATTTTGATTTACACTTCAACATTGTCTAAGAACTGCCAAACAAACCTCTTCCGGATATGACATCTGTAACTTTTGTATCGAAGTACCATGACGCATTCTTGAAAATATATAATTATATCAGGTGTCGCAGAAAAAAACGTCCCCAAGTTTGATGGCACGTATCTCAGCTGCTGATGAACCGATCGCTTTCAAAATTCTCACAGATTTACTGCAACATGTCCTTGTCAGTCCCTGAAATTATGAGAGTCATCGAATAAAAATTGTACAGGTACTGCCTCGAAGAAAATAGCATGTCAAAAAATTCAATATCAGAACAAACTACACATTTCAACTTGTGTCTATTGTGCTTTCACCACATCGACCACCAATATCATTCATTTTCCATACTGAAATGCTCTGACTGATCTCATCTCAAGATATTTTCCCCCAAAAAGCAACCTTCCTGCCTTTCAGTTCCTGTTCATCCAGTTTGTTCCACTGATGATGGTAATGACTCCGGGCAGTATGGGATTCTCTTAAGAAACAGGCGAACTGCACTTGGGTTAAAGGGATATACTTATTAAACAGGAACTGAATTGCAGGATGGTCGCTTTTCGAGGGGTTGTACCTTTAGATGAGATCTGTGAGAGTTTATTAGGATGGAAAATGTTTGATATTGGTCGTTGATGTGGTGAAGGCACAATGAACACAAATTCAAATATGTAATTTGCTCTGAAATTGAATTTTTTGACATACTTTTTTCTTCGAGGCAGTACTTGCACAATTTGTGTTCGATGACTTTCATATTTTCAGGGTCTGACCAGGACATGTTTAAGTAAATCTGTGAGAATTTTAAAAGAAATCGGCTCATCAGCAGCTGAGATACTTTGCGTCAAAGTTGGGGACGTTTTTTTTGAGACACCCGATATATATAAATCCATATATCTCGGTATATATAGTTGCTAGAGACAAACGTGAAGTTGACTCGTTATTCGTTATTGGAGATTTGCAGTTTTGATATTGGTGAATACCGGCCAGTTCGCTATTCGTGAATTGTACCAAATAACAACAAATATTAATGGAAATGAACAATGTCTTGTGAGTCTGGGTCCTTTATATTGAGTTATTTCCCTTTGATTATATTTATTCAGTTATATTCACTAAATACATAAACATAACATTACAATTATCAAACAGTATTAGATCAAAACAAATATTGATAAACATAATCTCTGCATCTTTTTCTACATTTAAAATGACGTGTTATTCAATATGTCTCTAGCATTTTTTACGATTCATTTTAAATCTAACTTATATATTTATTTAAAAAAAAACATCCACGAAAGTAAATAAAAGTAGGGCCGACTAAAAACGTTCTAAATCGTTCGTACTCTGCTCATAATAAACAGATATATAACAGATTAATCCGATAATTTTGATATCCATTTTCTATTACTCTTTTTCGGCTACAACGTTATAATATCATAAACACTAATTAATATTTCTATCATTCAAATCAGTTTCCACAGAATAAGCATTAACGTCAGTGAGTAGTTTCAATTTTACATACATTTATTGTATTGGAGCACACTCATTCAAGAGATATTCGCAGCCAAACTGTTTCTGAAATAAAGATTGTACCTACAAGGTGTTGAGATATTGGCCATACATTAAACATCTTATATGTTTGTAACATTACAACGTATACTTTGTACAACCACGTATTACCAAATTAATAAACGCATAACGCATACTTCAAATAATGAGCACGCGCAATTAATCACCACTAACCACCAAAAGTTACTTTCTTTTCACCATCACATCCTCCGCTCTCACTATATTAAAATATGGAATATGATATCACTTTCTTTATTACGGCCCATTCTATGAGCATGTTTTTATTATCTGTATCGGGATATTCTGTTCATGGTTTAGTTAACAAAACACAGAAACAGGATTCACGTACACACATCGTATATATACATTGAGTAACCTGTACATGATCAAGATATTTCAATCCGCATTTTGAATGAAAGTCACTTCCAAAGTTTGGCTACTGCCATTCATATTGTGATATATTTAATCGATATCGTGATATCAATTTCAGTTCTTGACACCAAATCTCAAGTACAACATGGTACGGTTTCGCTTCTCACATTAACTTCTTTTTATTGAGTCCAGGAATACCATCGTCTCGCTGTAACATCTTCATTAGCCACACAGCTGTGGGGAGATTCTGGCACCCCAAATATTTGTGACGTAGTTCCCTGTTAGTGTAAGCAGGTGAAGTGTCACAAGGAGCACCAAACACAGTTTTCCTCACATGACCCAGACTTCCTTCTCCAAGTTGAGGCGTTGAATGTTTCACTGCATTCTTACTTTGCTACAAATGGATAAAAAAAAATTAAGTGTTTTTGAAATGAATGAAATAAATTAATATTAAAACGAAACACGTAAATAAAATCTTCCATTTATTCCTTAACAGAACTTTGGTTGACAACTCTTGATTGTGTCTGTGGTTGTCTCCACTCCACTGTTACCTTACTTAGTCACTGTATACGGAGTGTGGACATACAATCGAAATTTGAAAACTTTATAAAAAAAACTAAAATGTATATACGAGCGTATAAAAAAAAATATCATACAAACCTCGTATATATCTCTGGTACAGGATCTAGACTGGTTGTAATGAGTCCAATGTAATGTAAACTCGTCATCGTACGAATACTCGTTACTTCTTCCACTCGTAAAAACAATTACATTAGAATGTTCAGGTGAATTGTGAAAAGCCTCGGCAACAATACCAGAATAACTCTGATCAACAATAACATGAACATTTTTAGCAGCACAATTCTTCAGATCATCTTTTAGTTCTGATATTGGATACTTTTCATTATCTTCAGCCTGAAAAAAAAAATAGGACAGACTCCGTTGATGATGTTCCTGAAATGATCTGACGGTTGAAAATCATCAAGTTAGCATAGATTCCTTCGTGGTTCACCTGTACACCTGCAGAGTCATCGGACTTTTGCCCTTGGTGTGTAATAAATATACCAAAGAAACAATCTTACGGACTCTCATCTTCGGGAATGGTAGTTTTCTATCGAATTTTTCTGGGGTTGTTCATTTTTTAGATTTTCAGGGGGGAAGGGGATCGGTTCGATTAAGGATTCTTAAAGGGTTAACAGAAAGAAAAGGATAAACGCCTTAGAAATTTATTTTTTTGGGGTAACATTAAGTCACTTACCAAGCCATCACTATTGATATCCCACAATAAACTAGTTCCGTCGTTTTTAGCTGGAGAATTAAGATAAAGTACCAAAGAATCCACACAGTGTGATGATAGACACAGTTTCCTCAGATGGTATCGTAAAGCAAGTTTCATAGCAGCTGGATAAACTCTCTGAGGTGGATCATCACGTCCTGCAAGATATAGCATTAATTAGTGTTCTGTTTCAGTATTTTGCAACAGTATACGATCTTACCACTGTTTTCATGACACAACATTCACATTATATTTTCATTACTTCTCGACCTATCATATTTATTAAAACTGCTGGAATATGTCACCCTTCCATTTAGCCATTTAATCAGGAAAAATATCTAACTGAAAACTATGAAACTTGATTTTACATGGAAGAGAGCGTTAGAATAAGCTGTTTAGGTCACAAATTGGTATCTTTCCGTCAAGTTCCAAATCGATAGCTCAACGCGAAGGGTTCACTATTAATGACGAGAATATCGAATCATGCAAGCACCTGTAAGATCATTGATATAGCATACCGTTGCTAAAGGAATAATAGGGATTACAAAGCGGATTTCTGGAATTTGGTCAGCATGTTTCGGACTAGGCCTACCTATTTATCAAATGAGTACATATTTTTTTTTACATGCATTTATCAAGTCTTACGGTAAAATTAATTGCTTGCACATTTATGAAAGTATCATTTGACGATTTTCAATAGCGACTTGTCTTTGATATTTGTCTTTATACCTGTATTGTCGATTGAAGTAAACAAAGACCATATATTCAAGCTTTAGAAGGAATATAAATCAGAAAATCAAAGACTAGTTAATTTCTCTTTGAGATAAGAATGACCAATATCTGATGATAAAGACTGGCCAAACTTTACCATTTTCTTAGTTATTTTATCAACGTTTCTCTCAGAACAAACGTAAGATCAAAGTCTTATCAATTCGATAAAAGAACAGTTGTGGAAAAAAGAGGAAAATTGTCTTTGAACTTATCTTTAACTATGTCTATTGAAGATAAAGACGATCCGAGAAGAAAGGGAGAAAATAATTACAAGGTTCATTGAATCTTTGATATTCTAGTCGTAGAGAGTCTTTTAAAGTTCGATAACTCTGTCTAATATAACCAATTAACCCTTAGTCGGCTGCGTGTGGATGATCAATAAAAATAATTCTTCATTCACTGGACAAAAGGTAAACAAAACAAAATTAAGACGAAATAGTCCATGATTTGTAGTCTATCAAATCGTTCTTTATCTATTTTACATCTCGTCTGTGTGATTTTTTTGTGCGACATCAAATGTTGATCCTGTATTTGTTTTGTTTTTTTAAGTCAAGTTATTGAGCCGAGAGTTCAAAAAAACGGTAAACATTGACCAAAAGGGGAAGTACATGTAACATTCGCTGTTATTGCGTAATTGAAAATCTTATTCTGGTCATGTAAAGCACTACCTTACTACAGTAGATGGGCGTTAAAGAATGTTCCAGGAAAGATTAAATATGTACGCCTACATGATATAACCTTTGTAATAATTGTGTTCTTAGAACACTTAACATAAGTGCTAATGCCAATTAATTGTAGAATGCAATACAAAAATGATATATGCTAGGTTAGAGAACATTATTTGTTACTCGGAGGGAAGGTATATAGGTATATACTTACGTAGCAGTGATTGAGCACCATTGGCAAAGAATATTTTAATGTTTCGTCTTTTAAAACCATTGGCTCTAAAGAAATCATGGACGTGTTCGATATTCTGCTTATGACGCATTCCTGTGGTGTGTCGGTTCCAACCACCAGAAACGAGCACAGCCTGGTCGCAAATTTCAAACAAACGACAGCTGGTTCGAACTGTCTGGTGAGTTGTTGCACATCTTTGAGTATTATCACGAATTGGGTTACAAATTATCTTTTTAGTTTCATTCAATGTTCTCAATGCTGGGCATGCACCAAATCCAGCCACATGAGACATGCATTTCAAGTGGTTTGTTCGTTTGGCCATGTATACTTTAGCGTCTCTGTTGGATTGAAGGTGAACCACTGGTAAAAAATTAATCTCACAACGCCGGGCGTAATTTCTCCTCTTTGACTGTCTAGCCATGGTGTTTCGACATCTTTTTCTTAATGCTAGAGTCATACACTCACTGTCTTCTGAAATGATATGATAAGAGTTGTGTTACTAAAGAGTGAATAGACGCATTGTGATCTTCTAATATCTATGGAAGTGGGCTCAGGTGACAATATAGGTGTGTAAAATATAAACTTTCCCGATCCACCACCTCAATAATTTGACGCTTGGTGTCCCGGAATAGTTACATCAGGGGCCTTATTCTTGAAAACTTAACTTAGATAAAATCCAGATTTTAAGAAATACTGTTATCTGATTCGATAATAACTCTAAGTTTCAAACTGATTTTAGTAACTGATCAATCAAATAACTGGAACACTAAGTTACGTTTTTGAGAATAAGGCCCCAGGATGTAATTTTATGTTTACAAATATTTACAACACTTGCAATGAATATCTGGGAATAAACAATTTACATCTCGATTACTTTTATGTGGATGAAAATTGATCAACTGAAACTAGAAGACAGTATATCTTTAATTAATGTTTATAATTATGTTGAAAATTAACGTTCTTTATTATTAATTCCTAACAAATTGATTATAATTGGTGAATTGAGAATGTTGGGGTGTACCTGTGTAGTTGTAACTATAAACTGTACTGGTTAGCTTTACATTACATTACTTACATAACTACTAGTATGTACCAGAACGAAAATTATTGATTAGCCCGAAAATATATTTCAAACTAAGGGTTCATATATCTACTCGCAATAACATTTTCTCAAACAGTAACCCGTGTTGGTATAATATGTAGATCGTGGTTTGAAAATTTGCCGAATGAAGATCTTGTTTGGATGAAAACCGGAAGTATATATCCGCCATTTAGTCTTGATAATCGTCAGTGTTGATTTTCGCAATAGATCAAACTTAGTATCTGCTTGAATTTCTCAGTTGAGTTTTCAATCACTGTATAAATGATAGAGTCAACACGAGCTCTGTTTATTATTAAATTATCATATGGAAACGTGTACCTAACGATTGATTGAATCCTAGAATAAATATCTACTCTGACTAAATTTTTCATATTGGTTGACTTTCCAATCTACTTAACTTCAAATTTGTCACTTTATGTATTTTAAAGAGTGCCTTCTTTTTTTCTGGATTCTGAATTGAATAAGAGTGTTAAAACATGAAATAAGATTAGACCTTGTGATAATCAGATCAGGATCAGCTAACGTGATAGCTGGATTGGTTCAACGTTTACCAATATCTTCAGGCATTGATCTCAATCAATCAAGATCTTGTTTTAAAGGAATGGAATGATTTTACAGCCAGTAAAACTATAACCATAATCTACAGTCGTATCAACTTCGTACATATCACCATATTAAAACCAACAGATATGTCTGTCCTTGACCATTTACCGGCACGATGTCTCCCTATCATTACCGAGTCATAATGTTAAAATTTAAAACCTTGACGAAAGCTGTGCCGATTTCATAATCAGATTATAATTTCATATCGAAACATTACGTCCCTTGTCATACCAAGAGAAAGCTTTGGGTCGTATTCGCAAGTACAATCGTGGCAACATGATGATCAAGATCCTAGAACTTGGGGGACATGTCCCAGATTGGGGACATTTTGGACATTTTGTATTATTTTGGTGGATATGCATTGAGTGTCCACAGCCTGCAACAATTACTTATGCCACAATTTAAGTTTGTATTAAAAAGAGAAATGCTTAGACTTTATCATGCTTTGAAATTGCATGTCTTTAATGACTTCCGGGGACAATTCATGGACATGGTAATACTTATCGTGTTTTTTGAGAAAAACAGTTGACAACCCAGGTTTCAGAACAAAACTAATGTGGCCATACTTTCACTTTCTTGTGTCTTTCTTGAATAGGTGGTGTAGGAGAAATGGAAAGTAACATCTCGAGTCCGTTCGCGCCATTTAAAACTCCGTTCCTCTGTTGTATACAATCTTGAGTTCTCAGGGACGCAGTTTAATTCTACCTTGGTATGTGATCAGGTAAATACAGAGTATTTTTATATAAGAACAACTCTAGATAACCTTATGTTTAATACCACGTGATATTTTTAAACCTCAGAAACAGTCGGTTATCAATGATTGTTTAATTCTGAACTATGTTAATCTTACCGGATGGTTTCAATAGAACTATATTTAGCTCTTCTACGCATCTAAAAACACCTACACGACTTAAGAAGATGGTAAGATGGCCGACCATTAGTAACTGAGATCTACTGTATTGTCGTAAAATCAGGCAACTCTGGTCGACTACCAGATCTAACCTTTGCTAAGTACTAGACTAGCGCCAACTGCTGCTAAACTCAATAACAGCTTAGAAATAGATCGCAGTCTTCCAGACATCTTTGGCAACTATAGAAATCCTTAAAAAAATATGTTGTTCTCAGATTCTGCTAATCAACCCCCATAAAAAAAATTCCTTTCCCTGGAAAAAGAATGAAATCCTTTCATCATTTTTGTTTCCATTGAGAAAGGTGGAGAACTGGAATTAGATGTTTGTCATAAACATGGCACAAAGAATCGTAATGAATTGTCAAAATCTTTATCACGATATAGTGCCCGTTGTAATCTGTTTATGAATAAAAATCCGTACAAACAAAACAATTTTGTGTAAAAGTGAAAGTCGAATTGAAGATCTGCATCGTGAGTTGGCGATTGAAAAGATAAACTGGCTTCAATCAAAAATACAAAAATAATCTACTTATTTCAAAATAACCTGCCTCTAAATAACCATATCATTCATCGCCCCCAACTGTTATTTAGAAAATAGTCGGATTAAAAACATCTTATAATATATAAGTGATATCTCGAAATGTCCCCCTTTCGATTAACATTATAGAAGTTAGCGGCCACCCACCCAGGCCCACACATATACAATAACAAACAACAACTTACTGTTTCAAATAGATACCTTCCTTCACAAGACCAATATATCAAAGTGGGTACGAATTAAGTATGTATTGTGTAAACAGGGCTACGGATTTGAAAGGTTTTGGATGTCAACAGGTTACGGATTATCGTACATGAGATATGGATTAGTAATGGTATGAAAAGTCAGATGATGAACAATTAGAGCGTACTTAAAGTTTTCGACTATGAGTGTGAGAGCGTGAAGGGGATGAACGTACTTAGTCATCATCAATTCGTATGTTTCAGTCATTCTTGTCAATAGCATCCGCCACTACCCTTTGCAGACCAAATTCTTATTTCTTTACATTATGCATTGATAACAGAAAGTTAACTGAGAATGAAATGAAAGGTTAACGATTTCCTTTTCTGCTCCAGACTAGGCTGTAAAAATGGTTCTGTGATTAAACAGAAATATACTCTCCTTTAAGGTGATGGCACCTGTATTTTGATATAAATCAAGGCAGATAGAAGATTTGTATTCAATTAAGATTATCTAGAAGGCGTTTGAACATGTAAAAGGGGGTGGGATAATACCTGTATCAAATAGCATAACAATAAGTTTCAACCTTTCTCAAACAGTCACGGCCCTAATATACATTTTAACTTTTGCACTAATTGGTTTTAAGGGGGTTGAAAAGATGTATATAGAACCGTGTAAGACATTATTGTTCGGATCTTGAGTCTATAGAATTTACTTATTAATTAAAGAGAACTGAACCCTTAAATCGTGTAACATGTTTGAATGAGGGTTTAAGTGGCTCTTCAGTTACCAAAATAGAATAGATAGCCCGGTTCCAGTAATAATATTTTATAAATAAATGGTTACAATACAGGTGACTAATGGTGTTTATGTTGACATCAATCTGATTATTATATATAACTCGTCAATTATAAATATTTGGTCAATCAGGCACTTTATATTGTACATGTGTCTGATCCAATATCAACTATAATAGACATTTTTACACACTATAAGTTATAACTTAGACACATCTCGGATGGACCTACGGGTCAGAATATATTGTGAACCCAGAGCCCCTCAACTCCCCCCTCCCTCTCCCCCAGATGGGTAACTAATAACAAAGAGAGCTTTTATAGGTGCAATCATTCTAATTTTGATTGGTCGAAAACTAAATTCTTGACCAACCATAGTGAGTGATCAAATATTTTAAGCGTATAATAACCTGTAATTTTTTTGAAAAATCCTCTGTTATGGGTTTATTGAATTTTGTATGTATACTATTTATATTGTTGATGAATAAAATGCCTATTGGCCAAGTTAAAGAATTTAAATGTTTTGTTCATTTAAAAAGTGGTAACAAAGTCACATTGACCAATTTAACTGCCGGGTTTTCGGATCTTACCTCATATTAACATTGCTGGTCAGGGACTTAACAAGCAATTTTCGGATTATTAACGTCAAAAAGGTTTATTACATCTGTATTTCACGATTCCTTTGTACCTTAAAGAAATATTAATGATGTATTTAAGTAAATAGAAAGCTAGCCCATCCTGTGTAAGAATTAAACCTTCAACACTTTAATATGATTAAATTAACAATAAATATCTGAGATAAGAAATCCGAGCTGTAAAGTATAAAGAATATAACATTACCCTACTATCAGAGTATATTTTAAAAATGCTTCTGTACTTCGTTAAATACACTAGAGCTATGTTTTTCAAATGTTTTAAAGAATAAATGTCGGTAATTTGGCCTAAGATCAAAGAAAGTCTAAGACAGCCAATGGGGAGTAAAAAGTAGAATTTGATAATTTATGTTGTTGTAAATAAGAAATGGGTGATAACGAATAGCAATAGTTAATATATCAACTGCATGCGTGGAATTTTTTACATGATTATTTTATTGAAGTTGTTTTGGGGTGCAGTAAGTTTAAACCTATTAGTCTGTTATTTTGCTAGTAAAATTTAGAATTGTTTCGATGCCAGACAGTTGCCTGATCTTGAATACAATCTACCAACAGCGATGAAGAACGTAGAAAGTTTATGTTCCGTAACTGCGTCCGACAATCTTAATTCCCACACAGTCTTTGGTTGTACATGTACTATAAATCAGAACAGCTATATGCCAATACAATAGTGCACATTGCATGAAGCTGGCTCAGGTCCAAACGGTCCTGCGACAGTCAAAAACGAGGAACATTTGGATTTCAACCAATGCAATCAATGTTGCTTTGGTTCTACTTTATAGCAAAAATATGAATTGGTTGTTAACCTGAGTGTTCGGAATCTTCAACGTTCTGGTTGATCCCAGTTTTTCGACATGGACGTTTCTCAAGGCAACAAACTCAAAAGCTATTACTGTCGCTAAATGCCCTTATGTTGTTCCATATATATGTAGTAATTGTTTAGAAGTCGGTTATACCTTTGATCAGAGAGCGAATAGTAAATTTGTTTGAGATACGATCTGTAACAGTTTGACCATTGAGATAAAATAACTTCAACAATCCATAACAATATATAATTGAAGAAGACAATCTCATATACTGGTCTGCTGTCGTTTACAAAAACAAACTCAAATCTATTTTTACTATGACTATAGAGTCACTCTTCACCATATCACCCTTTCATTAGGCAATCGTTTTCAGAAAGTAAAAATTCCCTTTTCACACAGGCATCTTCTTTTAGGCAGCATCCGCGGTAAAATTAACTTTTAGTATGAATTAGTTTGCAAGCGAATGACTTAAGGACGAAAAACGCCCCAAACTGAAACCCCCTCTTTTAATGATTCTTGTACAATCATAAGAAGCGAAAACTCATTGAGGTATAGGTCAGTTATCAGGTTACAATGTATTTCAAAATTAAGAATAGGATGTACATGTGTCTTTTACACATTGGTCCCAAACTGTGGCCATCGCAGACGATGAATTCCGATGAACAAACAAATTCCATAAAAAGGCCAATAAACAAGCCAGAGGACAATGAGAGTGAAAGTAATAGGATTTCACGTGTAGCACAATTTGAGTTTTTTTACGTTATCAAGTTTACTGAATGAACAAAGTTGAGATTGTTTAAAGTAAGTATTGTTATGTTATTGTATGTAACAATTGAATTTTTTCCTCTGTTCTTTTTTAAACGATGGTTGTTGATAAACGGTTGATAAATCAAAAGACTAAATAACCAGGTTAATAAGTCTGTATTGTCATCGCTGGTAGTTCATGTACGGTATAGTGTTTATTCGAAAAATATCTTAGTTTAATGCAAGTGATAGATCGGTCGGTTTCTAACTCTCCTATCTTTTTGGTTTTTCACTTATTACCCCTAGAGTACCACCGACCACCTTGAGGACATCACTGTCAAAGAGTTAGGATTTTCTCTTGATTTCCAACGAATTGGCCATTCCGCACTATTTTTATACATTTTTATACGCCCACATTGAAATGTGGTCGTATATTGCCGTCACCCCTGTCCGTCCGTCCGTCGGTCCGTCTGTCCACAATTGGCTTGTGAACGCAATAGAGACCTCAGTTTTTATTTGGATTTGAATAAAATTTTGTATGTAGGATTACATTCATAAGATCTCGGACAAGTTCGAATTTGGGTTTGATTCGACTAAAATTCACGGAGTTTTACACCCAAAATATGTTAAAAATGGCTTGTGAACGCGATAGAGACCACAGTTTTGGTTGAATTTGAATAAAATTTTGGATGTAGGATTATATTCATAAGATCTCGGACAAGTTCGAATTTGGGTTTGATTCGACTAAAATTCACGGAGTTTTACACCCAAAATATGTTTAAAATGGCTTGTGAACACGATAGAGACCACAGTTTTGGTTAGATTTGAATAAAATTTTGTATGTAGGATTATATTCATAAGATCTTGGACAAGTTCGAATTTGGGTTCGATTCGACAAAAATTCACAGAGTTTTACACCCAAAATATGTTAAAAATGGCTTGTGAACGCAATAGAGACCACAGTTTTGCTTGAATTTGAATACAATTTTATGTCTAGGATTATATTCAAAAGATCTCGGACAAGTTCGAATTTGGGTTCGATTCGACAAAAATTCATGGAGTTTTACACCCAAAATACGTTAAAAATGGCTTGTGAACGCGATAGAGACCACAGTTTTGGCTTGATTTGAATAAAATTTTGTGTGTAGGATTATATCCATAAGATCTTGGACAAGTTGGAATTCCGGATTGATTCAACAAATATTTACGGAGTTTTACACCTAAAATATGTTAGAAATGACTTGTGAACGTGATAGAGACCACAGTTGTGGTAGGAATTTAATAAACTTTTGTGTGTAGGATAATATCCATAAAATCTTGGACAAGTTTGAATTCCAGATCGATTCGACAAATATTTACAGAGTTTTATTAGTTATGAAATTAGATGCTTTATATTAACGAGATATTGGATGAATTCAAATCTGAACACCATCCAACAAAAATTAAGATAGTAACATTCCTTGATATATTGACAATTTATGTAGTGTAAGTGGGCGTATATTGCTAGGCAACCACTTGTTTTACACCGCATAGCTGCAAGGCCCATAAGTATATGCTGACAGAGGAATCGGAATTAGTCGCTTATCGCATATCTTTGTTCTAGGGAGATGTTAGATGCAAAATGTATATCTATGTTGTAGCCAGATGTTAGGTGTTGGAAACAAAGCGCATATCTTTGTTCTAGGGAGATGTTAGATGCAAAACGTATATCTATGTTGTAGCCAGATGTTAGATGTTGAAAGTAAAACGTATATTGTTATAGTAAGATGTTAGGTGTTGGAAGCAAAACGTATATCTATGTTGTACAAAGATGTTAGATGTTGGAAGCATAACGTATATCTATGTTGTAGCCAGATGTTAGATGTTGAAAGTAAAACGGATATTGTTATAGTAAGATGTTAGGTGTTGGAAGCAAAACGTATATCTATGTTGTACAAAGATGTTAGATGTTGGAAGCATAACGTATATCTATGTTGTAGCCAGATGTTAGATGTTGAAAGTAAAACGTATATTGTTATAGTAAGATGTTAGGTGTTGGAAGCAAAACGTATATCTATGTTGTACAAAGATGTTAGATGTTGGAAGCATAACGTATATCTATGTTGTAGCCAGATGTTAGATGTTGAAAGTAAAACGTATATTGTTATAGTAAGATGTTAGGTGTTGGAAGCAAAACGTATATCTATGTTGTACAAAGATGTTAGATGTTGGAAGCATAACGTATATCTATGTTGTAGCCAGATGTAAGATGTTGAAAGCAAAACGTATATTGTTGTAGTAAGATGTTAAATGTTGGAAGCAAAACGCATACTATGTTGTACAAAGATGTTAGATGTTGGAAGCATAACGTATATCTATGTTTTAGGAAGATATTAGGTGTTGGAAGCAAAACGTATATTGTTGTAGGAAGCTGTTAGATGATTGAAGCAAAACGTATATCTTTGTTGTAGGAAGATGTTAGATATTGGAAGCAAAACGCATATCTATGTTGTAGGAAGATGTTAGATATTGGAAGCAAAACGTATGTCTATGTTGTAGAAAGATGTTAGGTGTTGGAATCAAAACGCATATCTATTTTGTAGAGAGATGTTAGGTGTTGGAAGCAAAGCGCATATCTTTGTTGTAGGAAGATGTTAGGTCTTGGAAGCAAGACGCATATCTATGTTGTAGGAAGATGTTAGGTGTTGGAAGCAAAACGTATATTGTTGTTATAGAAATATTTTAGATGTTGGAAGAAGAACGCATATCTTTGTTATAGAAATATTTTAGATATTGGAAGAAGAACGCATATCTCTGTTGTATGTATATGTTAGATGTTGGAAGCAAAACGCATATCTATGTTGTAGGAAGATGTTAGGTGTTGGAAGAAGAACGCATATCTTTGTTGTAGGAAGATGTTAGTAGTTGGAAGCAAAACGTATATCTATGTTGTAGGAAGATGTTAGATGTTGGAAGCAAAACGTATATTTTGTAGGAAGATGTTAGGTGTTGGAATCAGAACGTATATCTATGCTGTAGTAAGATGTTAGGTGTTGGAAGCAAAACGCATATCTTTATTGTAGGAAAATGTTAGGTGTTGGAAGCAAAACGTATATTGCTGTAGGAAGATGTTAGATATTGGCAGCAGAACGCATATCTTTGTTGTAGAAAGATGTTAAATGCGTCAAGCAAGTCGCATGCCGTTGTTTTTAGGGAATGTAGCATGGTTGAATAATGACGCATACCGTTTTTATAGCAGCGTGTGAAATGTTGGAAGCAGGTTGCATCATGTTGATGTAAGAAGATGTTGCATTTTGGAAGAAAGTCTCATATCGTTTGTGGTGTAAGGAAGTTTCCTTGATGGTAGTAAGCAGCGTTTCGTTTTATGTTTGAAGAAAAATGCGAACCATGCTTGTAGGCGGTTATTCAGGGTTAACGGAAGTAAAAGTAATCTTTTTAAAAGTACCCTATACTTTGTGTTCGCAGTATGATACTCTCAATAATTGACAATTAGTGCATGTTTTGAATTAAAATAATGTGTTACGAGACCTTGAACAAAACACTAATTAGAAACCTACCTAAATACACTCCACCAGATTTCTGGCACATATGACTGGTAACACCAATATCTACATAAAACACTATTACAAGGTGACCAAAATTAGCTCGGGGGTACGGATCCACGACCATCACTGCTTGATGTAAGTGATGCCTGGACAGAGATTCATCTGGTAATATAGTTTTATATTTACCGTAAACAGACGGTAGTGCAACATGTATGTTCATGGCAGATTTTGGTACGGAAACTAGACTGCGACATTCTTTCGTAGTCGTAAAGAAAATACTGTCACAATTTAAATTATGCACGTAATGGAACGCTGCATTCGACCACCTTTTGAGTCTGTTACCCGTTTCATAAACTTGATTTGTTTGAGTCCATGGTTTTCCTCTATGATACGAGGACACAACCCCTGCCACAATGGCAATATGTATATATATCACACAACAGAATTGAAGGACAGTTCTTCCGTTTAACAACATTTTATCGTTTTTGTTAGGACGAATAAATTTCCAATCAATCAAGCCTGTTTTTTAGTTTGGTATTGAATGGCTACTTGAGTGTGGAATGCATTGAATCGGTGTGAATAATAGTTTGTTGGTACTCAAACACTTGAAATAAGTCAAATAGTGCATAGAAAACATCCCGTCAATTCTCTAGCCATAAAAACACTATAGAATACTTCTCTTTAACAAATATTGAATATTTTTACAGGCAATTCTCACAACACTTCATATTATTATCTTTTCTACACAATTTTAAACGCCTTCGATTTACACAAATATCACAATAAGTGAAGTAAAATGACACCCAGTGGTTTCATAACTAACTCTCTTATAATATTCATACAATTCCGTTTTTACACGACGTTCAAATATTCCAAATCACAAAGACTAATGATGAATATTATAAATCCAATCCACCTGAACGGGAAGCGATATACTTTGATGTTTTCTGTCGTCTGCTTAAATCCTTGTTATATGTTTCACTATTTCCGTTTTGGACAGGGAAATCTTAAACGAATGTGCAGTGTATGTTTAGTTAAAAAATTCAAACTTATTCGATCAAATCTTTTTCTAATCAGCTATCTTCACGAAAAATAAAGGCTTTAGATTTTAGTGCTATTTATATTCTTTTTTTCCATAAACTAGAAAATGAAAAGCAACTGTTAAATATAAACACGTGTTGTACCTGCACGTTACGAGTCGGTGAATTATGGTATATCAAACAAATCTCAAGATAATCTCACGTGAACCGCTTCTTATAAAGCTTCCACCTTATTGGTTAAAAACTCACCTGTCTGTCAAATATACGGCGTGTTGATTGGTTAACCGTACAATCAATGAAACTAGTTAATTGACGATCTTTGAAGTCGTCCTTACACACTTGGACACGAAAGTAATTTTTGTTAGAGCCCTTCAATTACCGTGTATAAAAGGCAAAACAATAAAAAAAAATGAGGAAAAAATTGTTAATATTATAATGTAAAAAAATGTGAATGCAGATGCCTTTGATATTAACATTAATTGAATACACCTGTTATTAAAATCAACGAACGAACGAACGAATGAATGAATGAATGAATGAATCCCTTCAATTGATTAGCTACCTATAGTGTGCCCTTTTACCTCGACATAGCATACCCTTTAACGTTTCACCAATGATTATCTACGTGCATGTACTATATAGAGTAACATAATAATATACCATTTCTAAAGTCAAATTTACATGTATACTCTGGGGAGCATCCACATAATAGATTCTTACACTTTAAGGCCCGTATTCTCGAACGCTGACTAAATTAACGGTTGATTAAGCTTAATCAGTGATTAGCTATTCGCTGATTAGTCAAAATATTTAAACCGTATTCTCAAAAGGAAAAATAGCTAATCAATATTTAAAAAAGTTCTTAGTCAGTGATTTTATTTAATCAATGATTAGCACTGTTTTTTTCTTTGTTGTGAGGGGCCCCCAGCAGAATATTGTAAGAAATTAGGCCTGTTCGACAACAGATCTGTCGGCTTCTGGGCAGTTGTCGTTTGAGAGAACTATTTAGGGTAAAAAAATTAACTTGGCAAAGCATTTAAACATGCTACTATTTCAATATATTCAACTTATCAAGCCAGTTTGATCTATAATTTTGATGATAAGCTTTAAAATGGCTCAGTATTTCTCGTTGAATCCTATAAAATACCTGGAGAGATCTCTACAAGTGTTAATTTTACTCAAATTCGTACAGAAGTTTTGTAGCAGCTTCCAAAACGCGTAACAAACTTAAAATTCTTGCGTTTGTAAGTATTTTGAGCGATTAAAAATAACAGGTGAATTTTTATAAGTTTAGTTAAGACAGCCCCCTTCCTTGAAATTGAATTGTTACCCATCATACCGGTTTTCTTTATAGAGGACGTGCATGGCCATTGGAAGCCTGGAAACAAAATTGATAAATTTGAGGGTAAACTGAATGGGGACTGTGAGACCTTCTCAATAAAATTTAGAGAATTTGACTTCATGAAATGTGATTTCTCGATATTTCCTGAAAGATAGCTTGCCAGGCAAGGTAACATATGCCTACTCCAGTTAATTTAAATATTCCAAGTTGATTGCACCATCATCGCACTTATCTGAGCTGATATTTAGATGAATAAAATCGAATGAAAACTCTAGCCTATATCGTGTACACAAGTCAATCGTAACGTTTTTTTTCACTAAGTCAAGGGCAATAACCCAAAAACCGACTACTGAAATCGCGTCAATTTCGAACTTATCCGAGATATTATCAAGATGAATACACATACCAAGTTTCATTCAAATCCGATGAAAACTTTAGCTTCTATTGCGTACACAGGTTAATTTTTACTTTTTTTCACTAAGTCAAGGGCAATAACTCATAAACCGACGTATAAAAATCGCCATAATTTCGAAAAAAACTCTGGTCTCTAACACGTACACAAGTTAATTTTAAAGTTTTTTCACCAAGTCAAGGACAATAACTTTAAAACCGACGACTCGAATCGCGCCATTTTCGAACTCATCCGAGATATTATCAAGATAAATACACATGCCAAGTTTCATTCAAAGCGGATAAAAACTCTGGTCTCTATCGCATACACAAGTAATTGTTGACGGACAGACGGACGGACAGGGGTGACGGCAATATAAAAATGTGAGAGTAATTTGAATATATTATTTGACTGATGGAACACCACAAGAAAATTTGAGAATAAGATGCCTGGAAACATGATTTCCTGACTATTTCAAGCGAATTTAATTTTCAAAATTATTTGTATAAAATCAGGTCTGAGGTATGTAACCCAAGACACGGATTTCTCAACATTTCAGGGCCAATTTAACAGAATTCTGTGATTTTACACAGGTCTTGTGGGATTTCTTCAAGTATGGATCAAATACAGAAGAAGATGCCAGAGTGTCATTGTCCCACCTAGGCCAACAACCTGACCTCCTGACTATGGGTCTGCACTCAACTTGGCATGATTCTTGACGGATTTTGACTAAGCTTGTTGTGAGTGTTCATATTCACCTTAAGGATGAACCCTATTGAATATCTGTAAAATAATCAAAGAGTGGTTGCCCTTGTTCTTTGGAATATGTTCTATTTTTAGCCCTAAAGGTTCAAAAGAGGTGTATGACTGAAAGTTGAATATCTTTTTGTTCTATATTTTTCTAAAGCTGCAGTGAGCGTTTATTACCTTGCCTGACAATCTATCTTTGTCATTTTCGGGGGTTTAATAGAAAAAAATACAACCCGTGTAAGTTTATTTTGTATGAATCTTTGCACATTTACCATAGTTCAATTTCCTTTTTTTTTTTTTTTAGTAAAATTCCTTTTTTTTTTGTTTAGTAAAATTAATTTTCTATAAGCACAGTGGTTCTCAACCGACAGGATTTCCTCCATAAGGCAGATTACCGAAGTAGTATGGGAAAATTACCTGAGGTGGAAATAAGGAGAAACATTTGAATACATTATTTGAACCAAATATTAATCAAATTTATTCATTACTGTGCAGAATTAATAAAAATCTTCATCACTCTCTTCGTGTGTTCGTTTGGTTTGGGATGAGGAGGAATGTAATCCCATAAGAAATATGAAGGGAGCACTGTCGAAAAGGTTGAGAACCACTGCTTCAATGTGAGAGTATAACATTTCTAGTGATAAACAGGGAGGTCATATATTTTCATTACCTATCCAGTGATTTATAAATAACTAGGTAAAAATCAATTGAAAAAATCTAAAAAATTTCAAACAAATTCTTAATTGAAGCTAAAAACGGGCAATTTCGGCTGAAAAACTATACATTAAATGAAACAATACATGAAGAATAGATTTTTTCTTCATAATTGTATTCTTAATCAGCCCTTAAACTACCCCCCTGAGGTGATTAAAATTTTGGTCATTTTAAACTAAGATTAAAATTAGTCAGTCTTTGAGAATACGGTTTATTTTTTAACCTCTGTTTAGGCTGATTTTAATCACAGATTAGCTAATCAGTCCTCTAATCACTCTTCGAGAATACGGCCCTAAGAATTTACTGAAAGAATCTAAAGTGGAGTAGGATATTAAACGTAATAAATGACCACCCTCACCAAATATTTGATTGATAAAGAAGGCCACCATAGTTTTATGATATTTACAGTAATAATAAGTGATAAAGTTATGAAAGTTGTTAACAGGAAGTCATAATAATAAGTGGTGTTAGTGGTTCCTCTACCTACATGACGGTATAATATCTACACTTTCAGATAGTTAGTTAACTACTCTCTTAGTACTATGACATTTAACACACTAAAAGTATTCATTTTATCAAAGATAGTATTTGATTGATGCTTAACCGTCCATTATGAACATTCCGGTAGTTAAGAACACTACACGAACCACATCAACTACACATTTAAGTAATTGGAATTGTCAGAATATAAGAATTAAGACAGCAAAGGCTTAATGCACGACGAAGATCCATGTTGAGCCCAAACCGCATTGAAGAAATCAATCGGTCGATTTATTTTCGATATTATTACGAGAGCTTAATTTTAGCTACCCATGGCACTTGACAGAAAAAAAAGTCAGATGTGGCTGTGATCTGAAATTATATAAGAAATAACAGAGTATAAGCTATGAAGGGGAAGACTATACTAGAATTGTTTTCTCTTGTTATTGTGAGCATGAAAACATGAAAACATTTAAACATGAATGAAATCGCTTGAGAGGAGTAAATGGAAAAAGTTGTAATTCGGGCCATTCACCCAGTCATTCATACTCCCACCCGTGTAAAAAAAAGCTCTCTCAAGCTCACCGTTGATTTATAATGCCCTATACAACATACAAGTCATGAACATGAGCCCTCGCTAATTTAACACATAAAAACTAAATTATAAAACCGCTTTAAGGCGAATTCTGGCATTGAAAAATGTTTACAAATTATAAGTTCAAATTACTCAATAGACTAATCTATGATGAAATAAAAATAAACTCTTGTACAATTTCGATTTAAAATGGTAAATTTATTGCCATAGGTCGTATTATTGGGGTTATTAAGTTTTTAATTCATATAAAGAAAAGGGTATTATAGAGTTATTTTGATGAGATTATATCTATGTTATTATGTTAGTATGTGAAGTACCTATACAAGATATACTTAACAATAACACCGGATCCCCTCCCTAATAATCACTTCTTTTATATCAAGATACTTACAAAAAACCTGACTATACCACCCACGCAATTTATCATGAACATCCCCGTGTCTTAAATCACATACGGTAATGATTTGCTCACGTAAACTTTCTTTCAAAATATAACCCGAATTTAATGTTGGACCAAGAATCTCAACAATTTCTTTTATACTTTAATACCTAACTATCACTCATACTCAACTAGTAGTTTCTATTTCTAATATTAATACTTACCTGACAATCACTAGTAGTTTCTATTTATAGTAATACTTACCTGGCTATTACTAGTATATATAACTTTATTTCCTCCAATCGTGAAGATTATACATGTTACAAAAAGAAAAAGTAAAAAAAAAAAAAAAAAAAATATATAAATTACATTGATAATAAATTAGTCAAAAAATTTAAAAAAAGATAGAAAAATATATATATCACAGAAAATATTGGCTGCTTTGTACAGGTGATAGTTTCAAATGTTTAGAGATTTTCCATATGAAGTTTATGATACAAGATTGGTACGAGAGAAGGTCTTCAGTAAGCAGATAATCCGGTGATTTTAGGCTAAACAGGGTTGTTAAAACATCTAAATCTCTAGAATATCGTAAATTTGATAAAGGTATGTAAGTAAACATTTGAAAATCTGACCAAAACTTATTTTGTGTCTCTAAGAATGAATCGCACTTAAGAAGGGCATGGACAATAATACAATTAAAGAATTGCCCGCACTTTTCACACAATACCATGTCAATCTCCGGCGTTTTAACTAAATTTACCAATGAACAGCACGTAATGAACAGGAGGCAACTATGTTTATAAGAAGGCATCAAGCGCCAGAATTCCAAAATCGGATGGGGTGAGAGCTCGGTATGAAAACTTCTAAAAAGTTCGAATTCGTGAACAGAGATCCGAAGTTTCCATTCTCTTTCTTCACGGTCTCGAACTGATTGCCGAACATTCTTCTTCCACTGCAATTTTGATGGAAAAAAGCTTGTATCAAGGAAAACATTGGCATAATGCAAAAGGTTGTATTTGACAAGTAAATTGAAAACATCGGGAATAAAGCCACGGCACTTTTTGGTTACCTGGTGCTTGTACTCTAGTAATCTGGTAATTGTAAGCTGATGAGGTAGAGATGAGTGGTCAAGGTTTAACAGCTGTCCAAGAAATAAAAGCTTCTGAGTATCAATGTATGCTTCAATTGAGAACCACCCAAGTAGACCAAGGCATATATCAGATCGACTGCGTACATGAAGTTTTAGAATACGTTTGCATATAAATCTCTGTGCTCTCTCAAGGGACATTGTCTCTGCTGCTGATAGGTTGGACCATAATTGACATCCGTAGAGTGATTTTGGTAAGATGCATGCTTTAATCAGCTTACTGGTGGTTAAAGGATTTAACTCTTGTGAGATTTGGAGTAATGTTGAAAACGATCTGAGAGATCTACAGGAAGACGCAGTACGTTCTGATGAGTCGAAGGTTGAGTTGAGTAAAATGCCAACATGCTTTATTGTCTCGTGTACGGGTAAAACGGTATCGAACAGTGAAACATTCTGAACAGTGTCCCTGGAACGACTTTTATTACAGAAATGAAGGACCACACTTTTGGCCGCTGAAAAGGAGAACCTCCATTTGCTGCTGTATACTTGACATGTGTGAAGTAGATCCTGTAAACCAGAGATGCTGTAGCTAGCAACGGCAATGTCATCTGCTTGGGTTGGACAGGTACAGTTTAGACCAAGTACTCTTGCACCATTATAGGAATCTGATAGCTGATCTAGTAGCTGGTTGATGAAAAGCAGGTACAGTTGTGCAGATAGGACACCACCTTGGCGAATACCTCTTTCTAGCACGAAATTCCTTGAATATGATCTGCCTAATCGGACGCAGCTTGTCATAGAAGAATACATCGAATCCACTATATTCCACAGCCAAGGTAAAGTACCACTCTGATGAAGTTTTAGGAGCAAACCATCATGCCAAACAGTGTCGAAAGCTTTAGTGCTGTCTAAAAAAGCGACGTATAAATCGCTAGAGCGTTCTAGGAAGTGACTTATTGATTCTTGAACAATAAATGAGGCATGAACAGATGACAGTCCCTTCTGGTAAGCAACTTGCAGAGGGTTTGGGAAATGATTCTCTTTCTTGAGTGTTTCAAGTCTTCTTTCCACGACTTTTTCGAACAGTTTTCCAATACTTGGTGTTATTGAAATGCCCCGATAAGAATTGGGATCACTACGTCTTTTGGTGCCACCTTTGAAGATTGGGACTATGAAACTGTGTTTCCAATCATCTGGAATGCGACCAATAAGAAGAACAGCATTAAACAAGTTTGCTAAATGTGTATGTAAAGTTCTGCCACCGTACTTAAGGTGTTCGTACGTAACGTTGTTGATGTCACCACATTTGTTATTCTTTAAACCAAAACACAGCTCGGCTACCTCTTGGGTAGAAGTCAGAAGGTGTGGAGGGGTTGGTGCGCTAAGAAATGAAGTTCGAAGGCAGTTTACTTTCTCTGTCACCTGACAATGAAAAGAGTTATCAAAAGAGGGATCATCCTGGCTGCTAAACACAGTTTCAAAGTGGGAAGCCAAGCCACTTAAGATAGAATTAGCATCACTGAGGGTTTCGCCATTAACATCAAGAACTTTTATTCCATCATCCACAGTTCCTCTATTTGAACTTTTGATCAGAGACCAAAACAGTTTATCATCAATTTCACTGGCATTATCTATTTTGTTGAAGTATTCATTTACATGGTTGGATGATGATTTTCTTAGTTCTCTCCTAAAGTTGGTTTTAGCTATCTTATAGTGTCGAAAATGTTGGTCTTCATCCGCATGACTTCTACCACTAGACAGCCAAAGTCGTCTTGCAGTGCGCATTCGATCATGGTAGTTCTTAACAGCAGACGTCCAATATGGTTTAACATGTTTCAGAAAGGTTTTCTTTGGTAGAAATTCTGATGAAGCTGACGTGATAGCATTGGTAATGACTGCCAGACATTTCTCAATAGACGTGAGTTCTTTTAGATTGTTTGTATCAAGGGTCCAAAGAGCGTTGGATAGCCCAAAAGTATAATCATTTAAATAGTTGCCTTCCTTAGCTTTTGACCAGGAGGTTATATGATTTGTAGGAGACGATACAGGAGATTGACATGGATCAGAGTGAACATTATAACTAATTGATAAAAATACAGGTAAGTGATCTGAAAGATTAAAATGGTTGTGTGGTATTATGGTACATTTCCTAACAAAGTGTAACTGGTCCCGTGGTAAGATAATGTGGTCAATGAGTGCTTTTGGACCTTGACTGCATGCCTGGAATGACCAGTTTGGATACTCCCCAGAGCTAGCGTTAAAAGCAGAGCATAAGGATAGCCGGTCCAAGAACAGGCTCAATTTGTGTACTCTACTACCACGATTTGTAGATAGATACTTTTCGATTGCACAATTGAAGTCACCAAGAATAATAACATTTCCAAGAGAAGAGAATGTTACATACAGTTCTTCTATGGTATTTAAAATCAGATCAAAAGCTGCGATTCCCTTTGAAGCATTAGGGACATAAACAGAAAATACAAATATGGGACTTGAAATTGGATTTCTTATCTCAATTCCGATAATGTTATCACATTCAATCTGTATTTCAGAAGTGTAAGGCAAAATACTATTCTTAACCAAAATAGCCACACCCCCAATATAATTGGCTCGAAATGAATTACCAACATTTGGAGCTTGGCTTCTACAGAAAGCATGATAATCTTTGTTAATGTTTGAAAGTAAGAATAAAGAGCATTCATTTAACCAATGTTCATTTAAGCACAGGATGTCCAACTCGTATTTATGCAGACACTCCAGAATATATGGTACACTTGTGAACAGGCCACGACAGTTCCACGTCATGATGTTCATGAATGTGATTGTTTCTGTTCAGTAAACCTTTTCCATGAGAGCCATGGCTTGATTATGATGCCTTGGGGCCAAACTTCAGAATTGTTCACGATATCACTGTATTCACTAATAACATTGACTTGTGCTGCAGAATATCGTTTATTTGGGTTTTTAAAGTACCGAATGAATGTCGTTTTCACTTTTAATTGTGCTAAGAATTCCCTAAGTCCGGCTTCAGAGGAATCTTTGGAAATGCGTCCTATATAGAACCTAGTCACATTTGAGTATTGCTTGCTACGAAAGATTGGTTTTTCGGGTAGTTCGTTAAATTCATTCGATGATAAAGAAGTTTTGCGATTATGACTGATTATCGTTTCTATTGGGTAGGATTTCACTGCTTCGGCATAGGATCCCAAATCAGAATGCCGTTTAGAAGAACTCGTGTTTAAATTGGTGCTAGACATATTGTTCGTTTGTATATTGGTTACGGGACACGGTTGATTATTACAGTTATTTTCAGTTACAGACACTTGAGTTGTATTGAGATTTCTGTTTTCAATGTTGTCTATTCTTGAGTTAATGCCTATTACTGTTGATTCAAAATCGTGTAATTGCTTTCGAAATTTTGTTTTTAGATTATCTACGTCATTAAATAATTCAAGGTCGTCATCACATAATGTTATCATGGTATTTTTCAATCCAGATAAATCTGACTTCATGTCCTCATATTTTGATTGAACACTTATTGACGTATTTTCTTGTGACAGGGATTCTATTTTGCCTTTAGCATCAGAGAGATCTGATTTTAAATGATCCACAACGGACCTCAATTCGAGATTTTGCGTCTTTAAATCACTGATAGATTTTCTGAATTCATTTAAGTCGTTACGAAACTCAGAGCGAAGATTAATTAGTTCACGTTCACACTTGACTAACTGTTCTTTCAAATCTATGTCCACAGGCCCGCTCACTGAACGACTTGGTGAACAGTTATTAAAGCTTTCATTAATAAATATTTTTGTTAGGCAAAGTAAACGAATCTATCAATTCCGGCAAAAAATTTCCATTAATAGCCCTACTTAGATAAAAACAATCTTTTGCCAATTTCATTATCTGAGAGTCGCCCGATTTGGTATTGGCCTTTCTGCGATCTTTAAGAACATAATTCTGATATGGAAATTCAGCATCTTGTATGGCAGTTGAATGCAAGTTGAATCGAAGATTCTTCAGATCATTCACATTATTCTTTGTTAGGAGCATAATGCTAGATACGTATGAGTCTTTAGGTTTTTGAACATACTCGTTGCCAATAACAGTTTGTAGTAAAGATTGTAGACGGGTCATATTTCCTTGAGCGTGCTCAGTTTCTATTAACGTAACACTATTTACCTCTATATGTCTCTCTTGAGAAAGTTGAATCTGACTTGATATAATGTCCAACTCTTTATCCACTGAAAAAGTGTTTTCACTCTGAGAATAATCCTCAATTAATCCTGTAGCATTATCTACGGTAACATTCTGTAAAGTCTGTAAAGATTTCTCGGCGTTATCCACATTATATTCTTGTAAATATATGGCTATCACTGGTAGTTTCTATTTATAGTAATAATTACCTGACTAATACTAGTAGTTTATATTTATAGTAATACTTACCTGACTATTACTAGTAGTTTCTATTTATAGTAATACTTACCTGACAATCACTGGTAGTTTCTATTTATAGTAATACTTACCTGGCTATCACTAGTAGTTTCTATTTATAGTAATACTTACCCATCACTGGTAGTTTCTATTATTTATAGTGATACTTACCTGACAATCACTGGTAGTTTCTATTTATAGTAATACTTACCTGGCTATCACTAGTAGTTTCTATCATTTATAGTAATACTTACCTGGCTATCACTGGTAGTTTCTATTAATAGTAATACTTACCTGACTAATACTAGTAGTTTCTATTTATAGTAATACTTATCTGACTATCACTAGTAGTTTCTATTTATAGTAATAATTACCTGACTAATACTAGTAGTTTCTATTTATAGTAATACTTACCTGACTATCACTGGTAGTTTCTATTTATAGTAATACTTATCTGACTATCATTGGTAGTTTCTATTATTTATAGTAATACTTACCTGGCTATTACTAGTAGTTTATATTATTTATAGTAATACTTACCTGGCTATCACTGGTAGTTTCTATTTATAGTAATACTTACCTGACTATCACTAGTAGTTTCTATTATTTATAGTAATACTTACCTGGCTATCACTGGTAGTTTCTATTATTTATAGTAATACTTACCTGGCTATCACTGGTAGTTTCTATTTATAGTAATACTTACCTGGCTATCACTAGTAGTTTCTATTATTTATAGTAATACTTACCTGGCTATCACTGGTAGTTTCTATTATTTATAGTAATACTTACCTGGCTATCACTGGTAGTTTCTATTATTTATAGTAATACTTACCTGACTATCACTGGTAGTTTCTATTATTTATAGTAATACTTGCCTGACTATTACTAGTAGTTTCTATTTATAGTGATACTTACCTGACTATTACTAGTAGTTTATATTATTTATAGTAATACTTACCTGACTATCACTGGTAGTTTCTATTTATAGTGATACTTACCTGACTATTACTAGTAGTTTATATTATTTATAGTAATACTTACCTGACTATTACTAGTAGTTTATATTATTTATAGTAATACTTACCTGGCTATTACTAGTAGTTTATATTATTTATAGTGATACTTACCTGACTATTACTAGTAGTTTATATTATTTATAGTGATACTTACCTGACTATTACTAGTAGTTTATATTATTTATAGTAATACTTACCTGACTATTACTAGTAGTTTATATTATTTATAGTAATACTTACCTGGCTATTACTAGTAGTTTATATTATTTATAGTGATACTTACCTGACTATTACTAGTAGTTTATATTATTTATAGTAATACTTACCTGACTATCACTAGTAGTTTCTATTTATAGTAATACTTACCTGACTTTCACTAGTAGTTTCTATTTATAGTAATACTTACCTGACTATTACTAGTAGTTTCTATTTATAGTAATACTTACCTGACTATCCCTAATAGTTTCTATTTATAGTAATACTTACCTGGCTATTACTAGTAGTTTATATTATTTATAGTAATACTTACCTGACTATTACTAGTAGTTTATATTATTTATAGTAATACTTACCTGACTATCCCTAATAGTTTCTATTTATAGTGATACTTACCTGACTATCACTGGTAATTTCTATTATTTATAGTAATACTTACCTGACTATCACTGGTAGTTTCTATTATTTATAGTAATACTTACCTGGCTATCACTGGTAGTTTCTATTATTTATAGTAATACTTACCTGGCTATCACTGGTAGTTTCTATTATTAATAGTAATACTTACCTGACTATTACTAGTAGTTTATATTTATAGTAATACTTACCTGGCTATCACTGGTAGTTTCCATTATTAATAATAATACTTACCTGACTATTACTAGTAGTTTATATTTATAGTGATACTTACCTGACTATTACTAGTAGTTTATATTATTTATAGTAATACTTACCTGAATATCACTAATAGTTAGTACATACCAACCTATCACTAACCTTTAATGGAAGAGTGGGTGTTGCAAAGCATACTTTCATCTTGATGATATGGAATAAATCTTATTTATTTACATGTTACTTATCTGAAAGCTTGTATTTTTTATCTTGTTGAACTATAATGATTAAGTTACAGTAATAAATATAACAAAGTCTAATCCGGGGCGACTTTTTAATATTAAAGTAGAGCCTTTAAACCTTTTAATCTTGATTAATATATATGTGGCCCTAGTCTATAAAAATAACTAGATCCTTTTACAATATAAAAAAGATCAATTATGTAGATGACCGATCAAGTCTTCAAATGTTTCCCTCTGTATGATCTCGATTTCTGACTCATTTTAAAGGGGAATGTTCAGCATTTTTTAGGGTCGATTAGAGCCTTTAATATATGTAAATAGCCTTCAGAAGTACCAGAATTGCACAAAATTCCTTCAATTGTATATCCCTTCCTAAACATTTATCTTTCATTTTCTGTATTTGTCTTTTCTATACAAGGCATAGTTTTACTAAACAACGAGTCGTATTTTTGACTTTCAAACGCTCATAATTATGGCTACACAGGTATTAGAAGGCTAATATTTCGATGGAGAGTTGTGAACATTAGCATGGATTAGAATAGCTAGAAAATTACAGGTTCTGAGACAAAAAATGTATTGGTCGAACAGTAGTGAACATATCCATTTAAAAAAAAAACAGAATGAAACATGCAGATCAATGCAATGATCAGTTTGTTCATCGTTCTGGTTGGCGTGAACAAACCTCATGCCCCCCTGAACATGTGGAACAACAATTTTACATCTGAAATTGTACTATTCTATCTGTAAAATTAGATTAGTTATGGTATATATATATTTATATAAAAATTTATTTAAAAATATATAAAGTATACGACAGGATGTATGCGTTTGATTTAAAACTTGGAACTCTGACTATTTTTAAACAAGTTTATCAATCGAACGTCTGTATATGATTAGCTTCATAAATAATGTATTTGTTTGTTTGGTTCCTCCTTTAGATTTGTTTGATCACTTGATACTAAAGAATTATTTTCCAATGTTATTTACATTGATGTCATACTCATAAATAACTTACTATAGCCTCGAATATAACCACATTTTAACACTGACTAATCGATTTAAAGCGATACCAACTCTTAGAAATAACAAAAAAATTAAGTTCTCAAACTTGGTCAATAAGAGCCAACGGTGTCCAAAGTATACAAACAGAATCAAATGAACCCATAAAACAATGTAATTTTCCATACAATTACAGGTTATTATTGAAAAACTCTTAGAATTTGAGTAAGTGTTTTTCAATTATTGTATATAAACATAGTTTTCTGGATTTATCAGATTATTTAGATAATCTGTGGTATAGTTCTGCCACCAGGTAAGTACCCTGATGAATATATACTCCTAATGACCAAGTTTGAAAATTAAGAATTTTTGTTCATTCTAAGAGGTTGTATTGTATTCCTTTAAAGGGATATGCTGGTCTAAATCTTAGACTAAAAAATATTCAAAAATAGAAGAGAAAACACCAAATTACAGACTGGGGGTGAATGGGAAACTGGTGAAAGTTCTCTAGAAAGGTTCCCATTGAGACAGGATATATTACATTTGCTGATTGTCTGAGATCAAACATAGTTGTAATAAACCAACTAAACGAATACATTGACTTGCGTGTAGAGGCAGGGTTAGTCAATATTGATGTATAAATACTCCCCCGCCTTCTAGGCATAGTTTAAATACCTCACACCATCGTGGCTACTACCATGTTCATTCTGGATGATTGTGTATACGAATTTCAAAATATCATATTATTAGAAATTAAATAGAGTTTTATATCCCTCTTCTGTGCACATGTTTGGGCTTATAAGGCGGCCAAACGCCATGCAGTGTGCAATCAAATCCAGTTGATCTTTAAAATCATAAGTGTGTATATGAAATAACTTTTATTACGAACTGTATTCGATTGATAGGGCAAGATCAGTTCCAAGGACATCTCACCTGATATTTTTGGTCATGTAAGCTCGTCAATGGACTGGCTAGCAACCCAAGGAATTAGTGTTGATAATACAAAAAGACCTGGAAAGGATGCTGTATCCGTTCAAATCACAAGTCTGCAAAGTAGACACATTGTACGGTCAGATTAGAGAGGAATAAGACAAGCCTAAATTAGGTTATTAAAACCAGTCTAGCCAAACAATCACAAGCTCTTCTTGAAGATAAACTATATCTTACACTTCATTGCAACTACTTTAGTCCGGGTCATCTTCTTTTTTACCTGACTGACAAATTCCAGTCAATCCTCTGGACTGTCGACTGTCGGCATCTAGCTGGATCTGATAATTCGGAGCGCTCAGGTCGGCTGCGACGCTCCTCGACGGATCTCGAGGGATACAGCGGCAACTGGTATTCGCTTATCGCAAAGAGCGCTCATGTCTACGACTCGTTCAGTTTTCGACGGACATGTGATACATTTCAATATGGCGGCGCCCATGAACCTTCACATTGTAAGTGTTTGTGTGTTCATAAATAACGCAGGTCTTTCCTGCCATAATTCAATTAATTTAATTTCGAGCTCATCCGACCATTCATCAGCCATCTTGACTTGAGATACTAACGCCACCAAGCAGGGACTAAAATAAGCGCGCGTTGATTGGCTATATAATAGCTTACGATCGTCGGCAACTACCTGGATCTCATAGGCCAGAGTAGAACATGCGCGACTCACTGGATCTGGCTGGATCTCAGTTGCCGACAATCGCAAGGAGGCTAGTTGCGTCGTAAGCCAACTCAGGTCGACAGAAACTGTCAGCCTACCGTAGGCCGACAGTTGCGGCAACTGACTGGATCTGCCAGTTGCCGACAATCGAGGAGCGTCGCAAGCCGACATAAGCCTAGCTTAAGGTATGCACAGTGAGTTGCTAGTGATCTTTACTTTAATCTTTACGAGCAGGTCAGGAAGATCTTGGCGGTTCTTGAGGGTCGGGATATGTGTCAGTACTTGTAAGGTCGGGGCTTAATAATCGGGGAACTGAAACAATTGTCCAAAATCGTGACTATAACCTAATAGAAATGGGGCACTTGGATTTTTTTATGACTGTTAAATATTCTGGACTTGTAACACGATCTATCAATGTATAAAGATCTGCTGTATATTATGTTGGAGGACGTGATAGATAAGGAGTTGTGTTGTGGCGCTATCAGAAAAATCGTGGTTCTGGTGAGAACAGTTGAATTTGATGCTACATGTAAATGGGCTTACTCACTTACATGTCTCTTAATGGCAGGGATTGCGTAGTTTGAAAGATTCGATGTCATTTGATGGGTGAATATTCGCCCTTAAATACCAAATACCCAGTATACCCATCGTACTTGACCATTTTATTTCCTCCTTTGGCAATATGATCCATTTAACTAGGTGGTGTATCGGACTACAGGTCTAATGTCATATTGACTGAATGTGACAATTAAAGGGTATGAATAGATAGATAATTACTGAAGCCAATTCAATTTCAGAATCGTTGATACGGCAATGGTGAAATCACTTGCATATTGTTAGAGAAATTAAGAGATGGACTAATATCTTATAGACAAACAGTCGTTATTATTGTAGTAGTGCCTCTATGTTGATATCAACTTCATGTATGCGAATTCTTGGCAACCAATTTTGCACGACACGATGATGGTATCAAGGCAACCTTATAGATAGGGAAGTGTAAGGGTATTCATGATAACAATACATTACAGTACCAATAACTTGTCATGACAAAATAGGCATAATATGATGTCTTAGATCCAAAACATACAATTGGATTGTTGCATGCGCAACGGTGCTCTAAAACTTATCCCTTTATGTCGATTCCACCGACACGCTAGTTATATCATTCATTGAGATGGCCCTTTTTTGGCTTTTGCATGCCCATTTTTTGTTTAGATTTGAATTTTGATGTGAGAAGTTGGCCAGGCTTTCATGTGACATATTGTTTTCAACGAGATTTCTGCCAAAAGTTACAGAAGATTGAATTTCGTGATGGATAGGCTTGACAAATAAATTAGTTGAGATTATTGTGGTCTAAGTCTGGTTAAAAATATGTACAGTTATCTCCCATGTCCCACATTTTAATGTTTTATGCCATTTGAAATGATTATGATTTTATGGCCTGAATGTTGTATTACTCAGTATCCCCTTGAAAAGGTTATGCATTAATATAAAATAAATACTCCACAATACATATTAAAATAAATATATTAGGCTAAAGCTGAATACAATCAATCAATCCAAGAATGATCACAGTTGTCCACAAATATAAAATCACATCACAACAATAACTGTAGTATTCTTCTAACAAATATTCAAACTTAACTACTCCTATATCCAGGAAATTGTCTTTTCTTCAACAAGTCATGTCAACATAAAATCAGGAAGCCTGTGAATCGTGCTGTATATCATTGTCTAGTTTTAATGTCTCATCAGCTTCAGTAGAACTACCAGTAAGTTTCACCTTAGAGGAATCCTTGGGATCATAATAAAATGTCCATCTTTGAAAATGAGTAGGAATTTCTAAATCTAATTTTTCTATATGCCAGCTGAAAGATAAATAAATATATTTCACTATCGTTTAGGAAACAAATGACTATTTTGTTTTCTTTTTGTAAAGTTCATTTCTACCAGAGTTTGAACAATGTAACTGTAACAGGTGGATGGTATTCTGTTAGTTTTATACTTTCTACCTGCTTTTAGTCCAAGACATATTTCAACAGTCAAAAAATACAAATGTATACAATTAGACAAGGTTTTAAAGGATTCAGATCTATACCTTTCCTTTGGTGTCTCCCTACTAGCAAGAACATATAAAGAACCATTAGTTATAGATCCTTTTAATGGTATTTTTAACTGAAATATAAAACCAATAATCAATAGCAATTTTCACACAGAAATATTCAGTACTGTATAACACAGAGTATGTTTTAATGATACATAGGTTACTCCAGTTTCAGGAAAACTATTAAGGCTCAAAATACAGTGACATCTGGTAATGCTATCACAAAGAAGTTTTTTGACTGAAAATAGCATTTCTAGTTTACTTGGGAATGACAATAAATATGATCCAATACACATTATCATATTGCTATGAATACTCATGTGATAGCCATGAACATCATAAGTTGTGTTTACCCTGGCATTTGTTCCATCTGTATAGTTATGATATAATTCACCAATGTTAAGACTTCTGTCTATGATAGGTTTTCCAAGTCTTTCTCCTGCTGGCTCATAATTCTTCAACAATTCCAATGATTTCACGTAAAAATCTTGTCTTTGAAATCTATCTATAAGTATAGACAAAAATATATATGCAAATATCTCACAATGTACAGCATGTAGATTTACAATCAACCCATTTCTTGACATCTAAATTAAATTAGACTCTCATCTTTATTATTATTAATTTCATAATATGGTTCAGCTATGCCTTCATAGACTCTTAATAAAACTAAAAATATGAAGTCCAGGTAGGTTGGTAGATGACAAATTAACGTTCGCTTCAAGCATAATGAAGCACAACAAGCAAGTCATTGAATTAAATCCAAGCAAAAAAAAAAAAAAATAGACAGAAGAGAAAACTATTTCTAACAGAGAAAACTAACTTTGTATGTAATATATCATTCCAGAAATAGAGGACATTGAAAATAGTGCTCCGCCAATGGCTACTTTTACCAAAAATCGGTTTGAAACCATTTTCAATACAAAATGTTGTGAATTTTAAGTAATTAGGCCTATATAGACGACAAAATAGATGGGCATAGTTCAGTTTGTTGACATTTTGTTCAAATTCAAAACAAACCCACGTGGGTATGGTTTATTAATTTTATATTTCGCGAAAATATATGAAACGAAATAAATGATTCAGACGGATAGTCACATAGTTTTTTTATTTATATTATGTCTACATTAATTTAATCTTAAAATGAAATTGAAAACATAGGTATAAATTAACAATGGAAATTGAAATAAAGTATATGAAATTTTTAAAACGTCTAAGATATTTTCGTTTTCTAACTTTAAGAAGTTATAGATTTCATTGGGAAAGTACGAAAATAATACACATTAATATTAAATTCCAGTTAAGCAGCCTAAATTTTTTTGTTAAATTTGAGGAAATACAAAATTTTGATAATAAATAATTTACAATTTATAACATAAAAAATAGTTTCATAATAAAATTATGAAACTTATTTATCTCCTAAGCGTCATGTTACCTAGCAACATAGCAACTATCCGCCATGTTTGATTGTTTATGGCCAGATCAAAAAAGACTCCCTTAGTAATTTTGCTTTTTATTTAATCACACCTGGCTGAATGAAGCCGAAACTGTAAATAAGAAAGTGAAAGGAGTTTGGGAACATGGCTGATATACAGGTAATTTTATAGCACCTTTTACATATGCAATAAACGTTGACAAGAGTGTGTAGTCAATGTAAACAAAACCAGATACCCACTACCGTCTACAGTACTAACTAACTAGGCCTAGCCTATACCTGCTCTCTTCTCCACTGGCAGCAAACTACACTTCGATATATTTTGACACCATCAAATCATTGGAAATGGAATCAAATAAAGAAATAGTATGAATCTTTATTAAGGAATTTGGACAATTACTCTCAGACCACTTTTAAGAGTTCTGAATTCTCATCGACTCGCGTCTCGTGTTACAAAAATACGAAAAAATGGTATAAGATTGTCAATGTCATTATAATGTCAGTGCCATTTCATTTGTGTTTCAGAATTCAGTGTGGTCAGTGGTCAGTAGTTGCGTTTAGAACCTTGATGGCTTTTAAAACAACTAAAGTCAAAGATATAAGATAATATTATCTTCATAGTTCATGATGGCGTTCAATAACTGACAACAAGCTAATTAAATGATTAAATATTTATAAGCTAAATTGATTAAAGTCTGTGCGGCTATAAGTACCGATACCTAACAATATAAATTATTCATAAGCAAGATTGTCTACTTTGATATTTTATCTATTTAAACATTCCTTTAATATGGCATTGAAAATTGAATCTCTTAAAGAGACATGTTCACCAAACTTATTACCGGTATTGAAAGTTGAGATTTCTCATAGATGTTAACCATAATTATCTACATTAGAAAGTTATATTAAAGGAATATGTTCACGAATCGTTCGACAAAAAAAAAAAAATTTTAGAACTGAATTCAGTCATCAACTTTTAACGTTATTACAAAGCTACCAACTGACGGGATTTTCGCCATTACTATTCTGAAAAGTTGCCCCTACACTGCCCCCCCCCCCCCTCCTGCTCCTTTAAAATAGAATGGAAACAATATACATGTAGTCATATTCTTATACTATCCTTCATTTACCTCAAGTTTTTAAGTACTCAGATTTTGAGGCTTAAATTCCCATTTTGGGTCATAAAAATTCCTATCTATGTTGGCAGAGCTATGTTATTAAACACACCAAATTATTATTCCCAACTAGTTGTTATGCATTTGTATTGATTCTGAACCACAGTATAATTGCATTGAAATGCAAAACATCTTTAGGTTGATCCTTAATTGGCTTAATATATTCTGTATGTAAATATGTAACAATATTTACTGTATGTGACATTGGTTATATAATTTTTAGACAACATCATTGCCAAGCCGTGGTGGGAACAAGGGAAAGGGAACAAATGATCCAATACGATTTCTACCAGTTTTACCTGCTAAACGTAGTAAACCATCATGGCAGTCTGACCCACCAGCATTTATTTTATCTGGGAAAGTAGTAGAAGAAGATGACCAGAGAGATGCTATTGATTTGGTTGGAGAACTCACACAAAGTAAGTTTGAAATGAAAGAAATTATTAGGAATTTTAACTGAATTCAATGGGAATTATTAGGAATTTTAACTGAATTCAATGGGAATTATTAGGACTTTTAACTGAATTCAATGGGAATCAGAGTCAAAATCAAAATTAATAGCATAATCAAGTGTTCTATGTTAAGAGAAATTGATCAAGTTGTATTCTCTTAAGTTGAATATTTTGAGCTTTGTTTTATATCTCACAATTTAGATTTAGATTTATTGCTACTGTAAACTCTCCAGCTGCTCATACCCCATGTTTTGGTTTCTCAAAATGAGAAATTTGACTTGTTATCAATATTCAAATTTGATTTAACAGGAGAAACCAGGAGAAAGAAAGCCAAGAAGTCAAAACCTGTTGATCATAAAACAGGAAATATGGCACAATTTAAACAACCAAAGAAAGATAGAGAACAGTTTCGAAAAGCTCTTGTTGATATTATTATGTAAGATATTTTTCTTTTTTACATTTTCACATCTTAAACCATTGCTTCAAACTATATATTATAACTTTTAGGCTTTATTCCAAAAATTTCATGTGTGTTTATTTCATTTCACAAATGCCTGTTATTTCTTAATGGTTTTGTTCTTTATGGTAAAAATACAAGCCCATGATAATCTGACAGACAAAGGCACACAAATTTCTTTCTGTGATACTTGTTTTACAACTCCAATTCAGTTTTGAGACTTTGTTTAAATTGTACTTTGATTTACATTAAAGGCAAGAAGAAAGTTTACCAAAAAGTAGTACAGCATCAATTAGTGGAGAGTTACCTCCCTTATCACGAACAGGCTCACCGACTACTGCTGAAAAAGATATTTTACGTTATTATTATTATATACATAATGGTATTGATACGGAACATGTGGCACCAATGGAAGATTCCTGGTTAGAGAATGTCTTGGAATTGGTGCCATTTAATCTGAGAGGAGGTCATGAAGAAACTATTGAATCTTTATCAGATGAAATGAGAGAAGATTATTTATTGAGTGTTAAAAAAGCCATTGGTGAGAATTTTCAGCTTCCAAATGTCTTGGTTCAGTATTGACCCACATTAGTAATGAATATGTGACTTTTTTGCTTCGTATACAGAATTCTGTTGTCTAAAATTTTCATTGAAATAACACACTCATATTTTATTCAAGCCTTCTGAAACTGCTCCTCATAGGGGAAAAACAAAAAAGAGAACAAGTGACAATAGCAAAAATGACTTTGGTTCACAAATTCATCTTTTGTTTTATTTTCAGTTGATTTTGTGTTGAAAGATCCCCGTGAGAAAGATGAAGATAAGAAAGAGAAATTACCTCCCCACCGTGAAGAGTTAGCTGTAGTACCGAAACCATGGAATAGATCATTCTGTATCTCTAATGATCTTATATCACACAATCTATTTGTTACTAATCCTTGTATGATGCAAGTTTTAGATTTATGGCACGTCTCTTTCAGGTAAGATAATTTGCTCTATTTATGTAGAATTCATCAAGTGTAATTAACCATGCTATAGACCTAGTTACTCATGCGTCAGCCATCTTGTATCCATATCGAGGCTCATAGCGCAAACACCAAAAGCAGCGTCTTGCCACTGCAGCAAAATCACCCCAAAAATGAAAGGAAGTTTTTAGCCCATTTTCTTGCTGTTGATATGGTGTTTAGTGACTTTTCATTCATTTGACGTCATATTTTATGATGGATGACGTCATTTGCGTTATGAACCTCGGTTTCAAAGCGAGGCATGAATAAGGTCTGTATTATAACATTTTAGCAGAAAATAACATCCATCATTTCAAAGATAATAATTCAGGTTTTGAGTAGTTGCTCTTTACATTGATATCACCAAGATACTCAAACTAAAGATCAACTCCGTGCTTACTTAAAAACCAGTATCTTTAAAACTGTCAATATATTTTTTCAGTGGACTAAGATTTATAGATATTGAAGAATTCCACAATAGAGAAGAATCTATGGAACTGCAGACGTTCCAGAATTTATGTATGAGACACATTGATGCTGCCAAGGAAAGACTGATGAAAAAGTAAGTATCATCATAGAAGAGTTGTTATTAGCCATTCAGAGTTTGTTTGTTCTTCATTTTGTACATCATATTGTAGTCAAGATGTATTATTTAGACAGTATATTTTCTTTTTAAGATCATTTAGTTATAATGACTTTTGGTCAGACACCTAACACTACTTTCTTTTTCGGTACATGAGCAAATTATCCTGAAACCAAAAATCATAAAGCACATTCTTATTGGGTTAATTAGGAAGTAAGAAAGATCAAGGCCTAATGGCATTATTTAAAGATGCTTTCCCTTATTTTCATTTATATTCCATAATTGGACCAATAATACTTGTATAAATAGAAAGACCTATCGACTAAGACTAGTCACATGATCAAACATGGAGTCTAAATTTCGCGTTTCAAAGCGAGTTGAGTCAAATGGATTATTCAAGCCTCTCTACGTCCACATATGGTTTATTAACTTATGAATATACATGGATTATTCATTAAAAACACCGATTAATCAATTAGTAAGCTTGATTTTACCCTTTAAACAATGCGAAAACTCATATTTTAAATTTGATGATATATTTTCAGATGGTTTCCAGAAGTTCAGACTATATTTTACCAAGGTAACAAAAGAAAACAAGTACCAAGTAATCAAGACCTAGATAAATTAGAATCCTTTTTTAACTGTGCAGCTACTTTAATGACAGAAAATCTCCAACAGTTAACATTGAATTCACTGAATGATTTCTCAGATTTATTAGTTCAACCTCCTGTAAGTGATTTTTGTTTTTGTATTATTGTTACAGCTTTAAGGGGGTTTACTTTTTTCAACCTGATGTGGAAAAAGCGTTTAGTCGTTTGGATGGGACAATAAACCGAGGTCCCGTGTGCTATTGGCTGTGCACGTTAAAGATCCCTCGACAGTTGGAAATCGAAAATAAGAGCAGAGCTAGTGCCGCTGTCCTGGCAAAATTTCCCTCATTGCACACTGCATGGCGTTTGCCCGTCCTCAATTAGCCCATATAGGTGCAGAAAAGCATGACGTAAAAATCCATTCATTTCTTTTCATTTTAAGGGGGTTTACTGAACCATGTGAAACTTATTGCAATTATTGCCATTAATAGTCCTGGATAGAAATTGGAAAAGCAACATTTTAAATGAGTAAAAATTGAATGCATATCTGTTATCGGTATATGAGCTATCAAGGTTGAAACAATGGAGTTCTTGGCTTATATAATTTTGATAACTAAAATCTCAATTTTATTTCAAACTAAAATCTATTTTATCTCTCTCTTTCAGACTTCCACTAGAGCATATGAACATTCAGGTTTTATTTTACGAATGATATTAGATGATACAACTATTAAATTTGAACCACAGTTTAAAGATTTTGAAGTCGTATTATTAAATGTGTATGATGTGATATTGAAAGCATCTTGTGTTATACCTAGAGTTGAAACTAAGTTATATTCAGAATGGGTAAGTTTACTCTTTATTTTACCTGCAGACAAAATTAACTTTGTCCTATGCGTATCTTTGTATATCTCCTGGACTAATTTGTTAAGATATAAGTTTTGATAAATCAAATTTAGAAAAGCTAAAAATATTGCAATTTATGAATGGATCCTTATTTTTTATTTTCAGAATGGCAATAAATCCAAACCTGTATTGAAGCCAGTGGTATTAGACTCCATTTTGGAACGTCATAAAGAAAAAGTTCGAGAATTAATCAGGACAGAATCTCAACTACCAGTAGAACATTGTAAAGTTTATGACAAATATAATTTCTTGATCAGTAAACAGGTAAAAATATATATTTAGTTCAGATTTGAATTCTTGAATTACTCCTTGAGAGCAAACTGTCTTATTTTCATTCTTAAAATTATATTAAGGCATCATTTTGTAGTAAGGATTCCAAACACAAGAACGCAGAGATATTTTCCAGCGATATTCATATTAAAGTCTTCTCAGGGGGGTTATGTGGCGCATAATATGTGCATTTGGAATAATGGGATTAAAGTCATGAACAAAAACTGGAATAAAAAAGAACTTTACAGCCCCAGTCCAATAATGATTCCCTATTAAAAATATTGTTTTTCTTCAATAATACTGTAGTATGGTAGTGTTGTAGAATCAGTTATTTCTGAACAATCTGCTGAAATAGAGGAGGTATTGGTTGTGTACAAATCACAAGCATGTTCACTATGATATAAACGTTCACTGATATATATAAAGCCTTCATTGAATGTATGTTCTCTGAAATAGTGTTTTACTGAATGTATGTTCGTTTTACTGAATGTATGTTCTCTGAAATATAAGTGTTTTACTGAAAGTATGTTCTCTGAAATATAAGTGTTTTACTGAATGTATGTTCTCTGAAATATAAGTGTTCACTAAATATATGTATGTTCACTGAAATAGGGTCATCCCTGAAATATGCTTCTTAATTTTGTAACAATATCTACATATAAAGCATTTTGATGCTTATCGATGTTTTCACTATTTTCTATGATCTTTTTATGGTTATTTACTTCACTAAAGTTAAAGATGAAATCATTGAATGATCTATAACATTATATAACATGTATGTTTTAGATACTCGTACGAATAACGTAGATCTATACATATTAGGACAAGAATTTCTAGTTATCTTGCATTTAAAGGGATACAGACTTTGTAAATCAAGCTGGAATCTTTTGAAATTTCCACGTTAATAGAGTTTTCCAGTCCATTGTTGGTGTATTATTTGACCTTCTTTTTGGCTGTCCCGCGGCTGACAAACTTGAATGTAGAAATATTCTTTATGCTTCTTCTTGACATGGCTGCTTTTAACTAGTTTCTAATAAAAATAAAAATAGAATTGATCTAGTAATGTATTGGTAGATTAACATTTCACATAGATAACTAACTTAGACAGTAGACATTTACTTGCGTCTGTATCTAAATTGAGCCAAAATAGTTGTAAATAAATGAATAGTTTGAATAATTTTGAGAAATATTTGTAGGCTGATACAGATGTAGAACAGTTTATGACAAAAGAAGAACATTCGTTTGATGATTATGCCAAGGAGGTTGATAAATATCATAAACTGATAGAAGATGTGGCGTATAACTCACAGAAGATTGTTCGTGTTGGAATGTTCGAGATCCATAGTGAAGAATTGATTAGAGCTCTGGCTAAACGAGCAGACGCATTAAAAAGTAAACTGCTCACGAGAATGTGTAAAGACCATCAAGAAGCCAACAAAGCGTAAGTTATCTTATTTTCCAGATTCAAGTCTTATATAATGATTATTTAAGTTGTAGTTAAACACTCAAATGAGGGGTTAAAATGGATAAAATCCCTTATTTGAATTTGACCAATTCAGAATATTTTCCTTGAATGAATATATGTAAACATAATAATATATGCAATGCATTGGTAGCCGTCAATAAACTTTTTATATGAGAAAGTATATCATTAAATGAGTAAGCTTGAATATGAATGTACATATCTAATATGACTTCTCTTCGTATTACAGATTATGTAATGATTATGAAACTATAGCAGAAAAAGCTCTAGCAACCCCTGCCAATACTGAAGCCTTGATGGAATTAAAGGCATATATAGAGAAAGTGGAATCAGATACAATATTTGTCATGGAGAAACGTCTTTCAGAATCTAAAGATCGGCTCACCTTTCTGTCTGATTTTGCTCAGTTTTCACCAGCAGAAATGAGATTAAATTCTCAAGTATTTACTTGGCACGGTAGAATGCCAGCTGTGTTTGAGGAACACAAATTGATTTGTTCTGAAAAGAAAGGACAGTATGAAGAGGCACTGCAGGTTAGTTTGTGATATAATTCCTTCTCCTTGTGGTATGCAGTAGTCCTACTCTACATGAGCCTAATCTGGAGCAAAAAAACCCTTGTACATAAGATCGACTGACCCAAATGCTGCCTGTGATGCAATGCTCATTAACAAAGGTTTCTTTTAATGCAATGCTCAATCTAATACTGCCTGGAAGTAATTTTGTATAGTAAAATATCCTGTGATGTTGTTTTCAGTTGAAGCGAGAAAGATTTACAGAAGAATTAGAAAGTTATCAGAAACAAGTTGAAGAATTCCAACAATTTGGTGATATGACAGATATACAGAAATACCTACGTAAAGCACAAGCTTTAGATACTAAACTACAAACAGCAGCAGATAAGGTAGGGTTTATCTTGGTGAATTACTTAGAGGGAGCTTGTACAAAGTACATAATAACTATGATTGCCTTGAAGTATCTACATCATCATAAATTAATGCAGTTGTTCAGCATCAAATTTGCAAAAGAGGCTGATTGGATGCCAATGACCAATGCAAAATGTTGCCAATTGTTTTTGCAGTGCAAGGGCAATGTCCAAAATAACCCTTGGTAAAATATGTCATGTTCATTCATTAAGGTTATTGTTGTCTGTTATTCTCCCTTATCTGATTATCTTACTTTGAGCATTGTGATTATATTTTTTAAATAACTTGTTGAATATTTCAGATTGAAGCATTTAATACGGAAGAGGAAGCGTTTGGCTGGGAGACAACGATTTATCCACAGAGACAAACCGTTATCAACACACTCAAACCTTATCTCACTTTATATGAAACTACCGTCGACTTCAATACTAAGTATAGGTAGGTATATTTTTTATTTTGGAAAAAAACATTTGACTGAGAAATTCTTTGGAACATCTATTTAAAAACTTTCCACATTTATGGAATGTGTCTTGTTTAGTCTGATCTTAGAATAAATTAGACCATTCTAAACCAATATTAACAAGATATATTGTAATATTACAGGGAGTGGATGGATGGTCCAATGGGTGGAGTCAATCCTGATGATGTTGATGCTGAAGTAGGAAATATTTGGAGAGGATTATATAAATTAGAGAAAACATTTGAAAATGTTCCTGCAGCTAAAAAGATTGTTGGAAAGGTGAGCCCCATTTTTTCTAGAATTTTCAATGATCTGTCTAATGATTTTGTGCTATCTTTTAATACATATTGTTTCTAAGGTCATAATTTTGAAGTAAGGCAGTCATCTAACTTTCCATTTTGTTAAATTTCAGGTTAAAAGCAAAGTGGATGAGTTTAAAGGTCACATGCCATTGATACAGACTCTATTTAACCCTGGTCTACGTGACAGACATTGGGAACAAATCTCGGAAATGGCTGGTTATACCATTAAACCTGATGAAAACTCATGTTTATCAAAATTTGTCGACATGAACCTGGAGCCATATATTCCTAAATTTGAAGGAATAAGTGAGGCTGCTAGCAAGGAATATTCTCTAGAGAAAGCCTTGGAATCCATGAAAAATGAATGGGCACCGGTAAGTAGGAACTAAAGATTGTTTTTTAATAAATTTTTGATAAATCACTTCCATGTTTGATCAACTGATGTTTTTTTTAATAGCATTGTTAGTCCGAAGACATGGTTATTCCACTAGAAGAGTACTTAAACTTCTTTTTCTTCTTATATTGGAAATATTAACCCATATAGCAATCCATATAAGTTGTGAAACATTCATGTATGTATATATATTATGTGAAATAATGTAAAGAATTGTTCAATTTCAGTTTGAGTTTACTATTATACCATATCGAGAATCTGGTACATCTATCTTATCATCTGTTGATGATATACAACAAGTTCTAGATGATCATATTGTTAAAACTCAAACAATGAGAGGTTCACCATTTATTAAACCATTTGAAGCTGAGATCAAGTAAGTACTTATCTTATCTGTGTTCATATACACCTTTAGAATCAGATATCTTGTAAGCAAATATAAGATTATCTAAAACATATGATATCGAAAACTCAATATACAGTCAAACTTGTATGAACAGTCACATATATTCAGCGTGACCCTTCAATGAACAGTCACCAATAATACCCTCATACAATTTTCAAAATCAAAATCATACTACTAGCTCTAACTCAACCAGGCTTTCCTTGAAATTTACCTTACAACATTAAGCAAACACCTTCAGTTCATGGCCAATTTTAAGCATTCCTGTGGATGCTTACTTTAAAAAAGTTTGACTGTATAAACATGTAAAACTATACAATCAAATGTATGAGATTTTTTTTTTCACAGAGAATGGGAAACCAAGTTGATGTTATTACAAGATATTTTAGATGAATGGTTAAAAGTACAAGCAACATGGCTTTATTTAGAGCCTATTTTTAGCTCACCTGATATCATGGCTCAGATGCCTGAAGAAGGACGACGATTTTCTACAGTAGACAAAAATTGGAGAGATATCATGAAGTCAGCTGTAGTAGATAAACATGTTCTCGCTGTTCTCAAGATCGACAAAATGCTTGAAAAATTCAAAAAATCTAATGAACTATTAGAATTGATTCAAAAGGTATGATGGCTTCAAATTTCTTTTTCTATATGGTATATTTTTTGGAATGGGTGTCCTTTAAAGTTATCCTTGTAGCATCAATTAGAAAAGGCCCACCGATAGTTTGGCCACATCCTACATGAAGGATTTTATAAATGTTATTATAAAGAATATTGGTTGTATTTCAGGGTTTGAATGAATATTTAGGAAAGAAAAGATTATATTTCCCTCGATTTTTCTTCTTGTCTAATGATGAATTATTAGAAATTCTCTCTGAAACTAAAGATCCAACCAGGTAAGAAAACCCCTTTTCCTTTTGCTCCATTTTAAACACATTGACTTTAAGAATGTATATAACAAAACACAAGACAATATTATGGAATATAACACACTTCTTTAATACAGTTAAGCACATAATGTTTCAACACAATACATGTGTCGTCATCAGATGTAATGGTGAGAGAATAATTACATCTGATGACGACACGTGTATATTGTGTTGAAACGTTATGTGCTTAACTGTATTAAAGAAGTGTGTTATATTCCATAATATTGTCTTGTGTTTTGTTATATGTGCTCCTCGCTTCTATATGTCGTTCAAATCTTATTTAAGAAGGTAATCTGATAATTAGAGCTTTCTGAGATCTTATTTCACTTCAACCTGTTTGCCTTGTTTTTTTTAAATATCTTAGGGTGGATGAAAGTTTGATGTTTTTATTTACAGAGTACAACCACACTTGAAGAAATGTTTTGAAGGTATTGCTAAGTTAGAATTCACTGATGTATTAGATATTACCCATATGAAGAGTAGTGAAGGTGAAATTGTACAGTTAAAGGATGTTATTTCTACATCCAAGGCTCGTGGTCAGGTTGAAAAATGGCTACTGGAGTTAGAAGTTAACATGATAGGATCACTACATAAGGTACCATAGTTTATTTGATATTATATAATTGGATAGATATTGTGTAAGGAAAGACAGATATGTGTCATATTTTCATTTGGGTTGTGACTCTTTTTTAATGTCTTTTATGCATGTCAGAGGACAATAAACTGTCAAAGGTAGTGCCTGTACTTTTCAAATAATGGTTTGATAGTTCAAAAGTTTTAATATTTATTATTTGACTTTTCCAGGTTATTGGTGAATCAATGGAAGCGTATAAAAACACCAAACGTATTGAGTGGGTTAAGGCTTGGCCAGGTCAGGCGGTTCTCTGTGTCTCACAAGCTTATTGGACAACTTTTGTTAATGATGCTTTAGAAATTGGTCCAGAAGCTATGCAGACTTATCTTGAATTGAACAATTCTCAGATCAATGATATTGTAGAGTTAGTAAGAGGTAAATTATCCAAACAGAACCGTGTTACCTTACAAGCTTTGACTGTACTTGATGTACACGCTAGAGATGTCTTGACATTATTAGTCAAAGATGGTATCCAGAATAATTTGGATTTTAACTGGTTGAGTCAACTTCGATACTATTGGGAGGTAAGATATCTTTCTAATGACTGTTTCAGTACAAATCTGAAATGCTTAATGATATGTTTTGTAGTCATCAATTTAATGATCACCATACAATAAAAGTAAAAAATTTAGATCTATAATTGCTAACCCAATACAACATTGATGCCTTTTTATTCTTTGAGCTGATCTCAGCAAGTTCAAATGTTAACAAGTATGAAATAGTTATCATGTTTTTAATGATTTGTTTACAGGAAGGCAGTATGATTACCAGGATGATCAACTCTATGTTGAAATATGGTTATGAATATTTGGGTAATTCTGGGCGTTTAGTCATCACCCCTCTAACTGATAGATGTTATAGGTAAGTTGTTTTATACGGTGTCTCTTAAAGATTATCATGGGTCATTGTTTTAGATTTTTTGTCCTGTGAGTTCTGAAAGTGTACTATAAAATGTATTTCTAATATGTCATTTTATTACAGAACATTGTTTGGTGCTCTTCATCTCCATCTTGGTGGTGCACCAGAAGGTCCTGCTGGTACTGGTAAAACAGAGACAACTAAAGATTTGGCTAAAGCTGTGGCAAAACAATGTGTTGTCTTCAATTGTTCAGATGGTTTGGATTATATTGCTTTAGGAAAATTCTTTAAGGTCAGTCTGATTTGTTCATTTCAAGTATATTTATTTGAGCGATATCCTCACAAACCCTTATCTTAAGATTCATATGGATTCTACCTTTTCTTCCTTTTACCTGATGGGATGTACGGTGGCCCATATACGACATTCCTTTTTTTTTTAGTTTTCAGTTAAAAAAAAATTCTGAAGGCTGGGTGAAAACCTAAAAAATAAAAACCTAAAACTTATTTGGGGTTTTGGGTTTTTATTTTGAGTTTTCACCCGCTCATTTAGTTTTTAGTTTTTATTTTTATGTTTTCAGTTTTTATTTTTATGTTTTCAGTTTTTATTTTTATGTTTTCGTTTTTTTTTTTTTAGTTTTTAGAAAAAAAAAAAAATTCTGAAGGCTGGGTGAAAACCTAAAAAATAAAAACCTAAAACTTATTTGGGGTTTTGGGTTTTTATTTTGAGTTTTCACCCGGGTGAAAACAGTTTTCACCCAGGTGGAAACTCATTTAGTTTTTAGTTTTTATTTTTATGTTTTCGGTTTTTAATTTTTTAGGTTTTCACCCAGCCTTCAGAATTTTTTTTTTCTGAAAACTAAAAAAAAAAAAAACTGAAAACATAAAAATAAAAACTGAAAACCTAAAAATAAAAACCGAAAACATAAAAATAAAAAATAAAAACTAAATGAGTTTCCACCTGGGTGAAAACTGTTTTCACCCGGGTGAAAACTCAAAATAAAAACCCAAAACCTCAAATAAGTTTTAGGTTTTTATTTTTTAGGTTTTCACCCAGCCTTCAGAATTTTTTTTTTAACTGAAAACTAAAAAAAAAAGGAATGTCGTATATGGGCCACCGTAGGGATGATCAGTTAATCTTAACTTCAAAATGATATTCTCAAAATGTATTTCAGGGTCTGGCATCTTGTGGGGCGTGGTCCTGTTTTGATGAGTTTAACCGAATTGATCTTGAAGTATTGTCTGTTGTTGCCCAACAGATTCTTACAATTCAAAGAGGTACGTTTTTTTTCTTTCCTTCTCAATAATTGAATAGATTTCTTCCTTATTCCGAATCTAACGATGATTGGTGTTATTTTAAAGCATGTCTGTTGGAAGTTATTTTCTTATTTAGATTTAATCCTTATAAGGTTCATACCTTTTCAATCCTTTTCCATGTCAATCTTTTTGTATTGCAGGTATTAGCTCTGGAGCAGACTCTCTCCTATTTGAAGGGACAGAAATTAAACTGGATCCTACGTGTTCTGTCTTTATTACTATGAACCCAGGTTATGCTGGACGTTCTGATCTACCTGATAATCTCAAGGTAAGTAACATTTCATCACTTTTTTCAGTATTATTTAGGCAATTGTTGTCCGAGATATTTTCAGAATGGTTTTCTCCTGTCAGTGATATAAATAGGAGAGACTGGCGTGGAGAAAACAAGTTTGCGATATCAGCTGCGGCTGGGAGCGAACTTTAACTTATCATCTACCAACCAGCCATGGAGAAAATATTTTGACATTTGGATGGTACAATAAACCAAGGCCCTATGTACTACTGACTGTGCATTAAAGCCCTTGGATATCTAGTTTTTAAATAACATGCGATTGTTCTAAATAAAGTTTTGATAAATGAATTTATATGATCATTGCAGGCCCTGTTCCGTACAGTAGCTATGATGGTACCAGATTATGCTATGATTGCTGAGATATCCTTGTATTCCTGTGGTTTTGTTGTGGCTAGACCACTGTCAGTCAAGATTGTAGCTGTATATAGGTTGTGTTCAGAACAGCTGTCTTCACAACATCATTATGATTATGGTATGAGAGCTGTTAAATCTGTTTTAACTGCAGCTGGTAATCTCAAGGTATTTATTTTCATATATTTGTATGAAGAATCATAAATTGTAATTTTCTTACTTTTATTTTATTCCTCTTTTTTGACTGATTTTTTTCCAAATTTGTCAGATGATCTGCTAATAATGTTTGAATGCATGTCAAAATATTTCCATAGAATGTTATTAACTAAAATTGCCATCTTTATTTCAGTTGAAATATCCAGAGGAAGATGAGAATATATTGATGTTAAGATCTATTATTGATGTTAATTTACCTAAATTCTTGAACCACGATTTACCACTATTCCACGGTATAACCTCAGATCTTTTCCCTGGTATTAAACTACCAACACCAGATTATGAAACACTGAACGAAGCCATCAAAGAAAACTGTATCAAGATGAATCTACAATGTACTGATTTCTTCTTGGAAAAGATACAACAGGTAAGTTTAGGGTTGTGAAACTTCAAACACAGTTGATAAACTGATAGATTGATAAACTACCATTTTAAGCAAGTGGGCAACTTTTTTTGGTAATTGCAAAAATAGCTTGATGTGCTCGTAAAATATCAATTGCACTCTGGACCCACCAGATTTTAAAAAGAAAATTTGGATCATTTTGTGTTGTGTAGATGTGTATAAATTAAATTTTCATTTGATTTTTATGTCTTCAGATCTATGAAATGATGATAGTACGACACGGTTATATGATAGTAGGAGAACCGTTTGGTGGTAAAACTGCAGCTTATAGAGTACTAGCTGGTGCTCTTAATGATATTCATGAAAAGGTTGGTAACTTTTGTCACATCAGGGGGGTCCGTTAGCACTGTCACCTTAGAAACAAAAGTAGTAAAGTTCTTTTAAATTTAACCATGTTTATTTTATCATAAATTTTGCACACAACTAGACACCATTATTACACAACTTAATTACAGGGAGACAACTCTCTTTTACACTTGGGTATTATTACAACATACATCAGACCACAGTTACATAGGGTAGCTCATGACATTCTCCCCAATTTTTACAATATAACGTCCCTGTTATTGTAAAATATTTCTTAAAATATCTCTAAAGGCTCATGTTCACTCATGATTTAACACTTAATAAGGTTCTTCTGCACTAATAAAACACTGCACTACCTACATAATGATAATCATCTGCACTAATAATAATAAGAAACACTGCACTTATCACTTACAAAAAATATGAATTAGAAAACACTTAAACAGGATACACTTAAAATACACTAATATATATTGAATTAATCTCAATACATGAACTTAATGAAATATAAAAGGCACTTAAAGAAATATGAAAGATATACATTCATTTAAACTGAGTACATTTAGATGCATCACCATAAATTTGATAATCATCAAAACTCTTAAGCACTCTCTGTCTTTGTGATCTACGAGGTTCCACTAAATCTTTATCTAAAGACACAGATAAATCTACTAATTCCTCGTTAATAGGTTCACTAACTAAAGATTCCTCTATAGGGTTGTCACTATCAATATTATCATCTAAATCATCATTATTATTACAAACATCATTATTTGTTTCAACAAATTCAACATCATCAGGTTCGTTAACATAATAATCATATACAAAATCATCATCTTCATCTGAATATTCTACATCTTCACTATCAGTATATAAAATATCTGACTTTTTAGGTTTAATAATCTTAGGTTTAACTTTCTTAGGTTTAACAATAATATCTTTATCATAATTGACAAGTTCACGATTACATAATTTCTTCAACTTATTGTGATGTAAATTAACTCTTATACCATAATTTCTTAAAATATCATAAATTACAGGATTATCTTTAAATAGTGCCACTACCTCTCCCTTCTGATCATATTTTAAACTTATAGGATTCTTAATTAAAACTGTATCTCCTAATTCTAATTGTTGGAAATAAATGTGCTTTTGTCTATTCTGTATATACCTATCATGTGTTTTTCTTAAATTCTCATTTGCAAACCTAATAGCTTTATCTAAATTCTTAACTAATTTTTGTGCATATTCTTCCTTACTACATATCTTATTATTTGACTCTACACTTGGAAACATTAATTCTGCAGGTAATCTTGACTCTCTACCTCTATGAAGGAAATTTGGTGTAAAACCTGTAGCAGAATGCACTGTTGAATTATGAGCTAAAGACAAAAATGGCAACATTTCAGGCCACTTCTTATCTTTCTCTAAATAAGATTTTAACATAGTTTTAAGTGTATTATTCCACCTTTCAATAGCCCCATTGCTACTTGGAGAATATGGCAATGTAGTAACTCTTTTAATTTTCAAAACATTACACATCTCTTTAAACAACTCACTAGTAAAGTTACTCCCCCTATCAGATAAAATCATTTTTGGAATAGCCCCTTGTTTACAAAAATACTCATTAACTAACACTTTAGCAGTCTCTTTTGCAGTCATAGATCTAAGTGGAAAAGCTTGAGAAAACTTAGAAAAATCATCCATAATACATAACCCATATCTATACCCATTTGATGATTCTAAAGGGCCTATACAATCAATACAAATCTTTTCATCTGGTCCTGAAGGTCTATAAGGTTCACACAAAGGAGGCACTTGTATATTTCTCTTACACTGAACACAAGACTCACATGATTTTACCCAATTTTCACAATCTTTCTTCATTCCTATCCAATAAAACTTATTTCTCAAACGTCTTAAAGTATTCAATACACCTCTATGTCCTACCGTTACATGATCATGCATTAACTCAAATAATCTCCACCTTAAACTTTTTGGAACAACTAATCTATATATCTGATCCTCTAACTTCACATACCATAATAACCCATACTTCAACCTCAAATTAGGAAATACATTCCAATATGACCTCAATTCACCTTCTACTGACTTCATATCTTTAAATTCACCTCTATCACCTTTCTCTATCCATTTTATAACCTCTTTTAAAATACTGTCATCCTTCTGAGCAAGTTCCATTTCATCTCTTGATATTGCAGATAACCATGACGAATCTTTTAAATCTACACTATTTACACTAGCTCTTCTAATTTCTTCTGAACAATCAGAACACTTCTCATAGGGTGGAAATCTGGACAAAGCATCTGCTACCATATTAGATTTACCAGGGTGATGTTTAATATCAAACTCGAATCCTGACAACACTTCAATATATCTTGCCAAAATAGCTGACTGTTTAGATGAAGTACACATTAAATATGTCAAAGCTCGACAATCTGTTCTCAAAATAAACTTCTTACCAATTAGAAAATGTCTAAACTTATTTACAAAATAAACCATAGCTAAAGCTTCTTGACGATGTGAAGAATAATTCTTCTCTGCTCCATTAAGTTGTCTTGATCCAAAGGCTATTGGGTGTTCCATACCATTAATTTCTTGTGACAAGACTCCACCAATTGCAAATCCAGAAGCATCAGTTGTCAAAATAAAAGTTTCACTAAAATCTGGGTGTGCTAAAACAGGTGGTGTTATCAACAACTTCTTTAATGCTTGAAAAGACTGTTCTGTTTCTTCGTTCCAAATCCATTTCACTTCTTTCTTCGTTAAATTAGTCAAAGGTGTTGAAATTAAGGCAAAATCTTTTATAAACTTTCTAAAATACTGCAGCATACCAATAAAACTACGAACATCTTTTACACATTTTGGTTGAGGCCACTCTTGTATAATCTTAATTCTGTCTTCATCTATCTCAATACCTTTTGTAGAAATCTTGTATCCCACAAATGAAATCTCTCTTTCAAACCATTTACACTTCTCTGGCTTAATCTTCAAATTATGTTCAACTAACCTTCTTAAAACTTTATCAATAGCTTCAAAATGTGATTCTTCATCAAGACTAAAAATAATTATATCATCAATATAAATGAAACAGTATACTCCCTCTAAATCCTTAAGAACGGTCTTCATCATCCTACAAAAACTACCTGGACTTCTATTTAACCCAAAAGGAGTTCTGCAAAACTGAAAATGACCCTCTGAACTAACAAAAGCTGTAATAGGTCTGGATTCTGGATGCAAAGTCTGTTGGTGAAATGCTGCTTGAACATCTATTGTAGAATAAAATTTCATACCATTCAAATGACTCAAAATATCTTCAATATTGGTTATAGGGAATGCTTCATTATACACCTGGCAATTCACTTTTCTCAAATCAACACATATTCGAATACCTCCATCTTTCTTTTCACAAATAACCAGTGGACTGGACCAGCAACTATTACTCTTCTCTATTATACCAGCTCTTAGCATCTGTTCTAACTCAATTTTCAATCTATCTTTCAAATAGTAAGGCACTCTTCTTGGTAATGATTGTACTGGTTTGGCGTCTGGTTTGAGTTGAATCACATGAGGTACAACATTACTCTCCCCCAGGTCCCATTTATCTCTGGCAAATACTTTATAATTCTTCTCAAGTATATCTTTAAGTTTGGCACCAGTCTTCTCAGATATCTTGGAATTAGGAAACTCAAAATTATTCTCTTCTTTATTAGGTATATTCTCTTCTGGTTTACTTGTGATCACCTCTCCTACTTCACATATAACTCTGTTTACTATGGTTACCATATTTTCATTTGAATGGGCATATTCATGGAAAAAAGCTTCTACTTCTTCAATCGATCCAACTTTAACTCCTTTCTTTATCTTACAACTGCTATCACTAACATTACACACTAAAATATTAACTACATTATTATCTGGTTTCACAAAACATTCAGCAAACTTTAAATCTACATTTCCATCAAAATTATCATATGGCACAAAACTGAATTGTTTTTCACTTAAATCTGGACTCTGACCATCTTCCCAACAAATTTTCACTGGAATAATTCTCTCACTATAAGGAGGAATATCAAGAGTTTTAATAGTAAAGGCACGATTACTTGGCAACTGTTTTACAGCTTTTAAAGGAACTCCATTTCCTGATAATAAAGGTAACTCTATCGAATCAACTGAAAAAGTATTTCTATTTAAATCTATTTTACAACCATATCTTCGTAAGAAATCAGCTCCTATAATGACATTACAATTTAACTTTTCTGCAACTAAAAATAAATGACTATATACCTCATCTCCTATTTTAACTTCACCTTCAAAATATCCAACCACAGGTAAAATCTCTTTAGAAGCAACTGACAACTTAACATTTGATGGCTCTAACTTCTTATCATTAACATTAGCTCTAAACCAATCATAACTTGTCATACACAAATCAGATCCTGTATCTAATAAAGGTTGAGAATTAGTATCATTTAATACAATATCAATGTAAATACCTCTATCAGGAATAAAAGAATTATTAGCAGTTTTAAATACAGAGTGATCATTACTAATTACATAATTATCAATACTTTTAGAACTACAATTTGGTTCAGAAAAATAATCATTTAAAGATTGAAATAAATCATTCACTATTAATTCTGGTTCTGGTTCATATTGTTCATTATCACCATTAAAAGTTTCTTGAACATCAGTAGTAGACACCATATTTGTAGAACGATTCACATATTTAGGTTTAGTTTCATCTGTTGACGATTTATATCTGGATCTGTTGACAGTTGGACACTCATCTTTGAAATGGCCCCAGCCTTGACAACCATAACATTGCACTTGATTTCTACCACCATTCAAATTCTGCTGATTATCTTGAATACCGGTACTCTGTTGAAGACTATTAATAAGGGTTCTCTTCGATTGCTGTCGAATATCTTGACTTCTCTCAGGATAACGATTTTCTCTAGGATTCGGATAATTATATCTTTGGTTAGAGTATCTTTGATCTCTTGGTTTCTCTTTCGGTCTAACTTGATCCGCATAAGTCCAGGGTGTTGTAGGTCTAAAACTAGCTTGATATTCCGGTTGCAAACTATTAGTTGAGTAATTATAATTTCTCCGGGTACGTTGATCTCCACTATTTGTGTTCATACTGGTTGATGTAGGATCAAAATCTCTCAATTTCTGTTCGGTTTCATCCGCAAAACGGGCCACAAAATCAGGATTTGTCATCAATTTCGGATTTCTATTAATTTCACCAATGATTACACCTTTTAATGTTCTATCCTTTATTCCTTGTAGTAGTCTTTCTGTGATACGCTGATTCACTTCTTCTGATTGATTAAACTGCATGTTACCATCAAAGTTTATAACTTCATGAGAAAAAGCTTGATACGTGAGACTTCTTATACGATCCATGAACGTCCAATATTTCTCCTCCCTCTTCATCTGCAATGTAGATAACATCTGGGCTGCATAGCTCTTGTCTGTGTCAGTGCAAAATAATCTCATAAGCTCCTTACGAAAATCTACCCAACTGTTCCAATCACTAATAGAGGATCTAACTAGAGACCTGGCTGGCTCGATGCACTGTAGAAGAAATAAACTGGGTTTAATACTGTTGTTAATTTTTCTCACCTTGCACTCCTCTTCAAAAGTTTTCAAAAAATATACTATGGTGAAACCATCCTTGTCCAGTGAGCCCGAAAATGTCTGTCCTGGCAAGATACAATAAAGTCGAGGTTGCTCATGTGTACGTACTCCTGTATTAGGCCGCAAAATTGAATCAGTTGATCCATGTGCTTGGTTTTCTTCTTGGACCCTCACCACACGAGCTACTAAATCTGTCGAGGGGTTTATATTTTCTGCCAGCTGATTAAATTTTTCATTCACTCCATCAGCAGCTTCACTTACTTCATCCCCACTTGTATTATCTTCTTCTCCTTTATCCATGATAATTAACTATATGTATGTCTATTAATTCTATTTTGTTTTTCAATTGTTCAAGAATTTTCTTCACTGGAAAATTTTCACCAACCACGTTTTTCTTCACTTCGGTTTTTTTTATAAAAAATGTTTTCACCTATTTTTCCTAATAATGTCACTAAATTATATATTCCATCCACTAATGATGAAATAATCCCATCCTCGTCGCCAATTTGTCACATCAGGGGGGTCCGTTAGCACTGTCACCTTAGAAACAAAAGTAGTAAAGTTCTTTTAAATTTAACCATGTTTATTTTATCATAAATTTTGCACACAACTAGACACCATTATTACACAACTTAATTACAGGGAGACAACTCTCTTTTACACTTGGGTATTATTACAACATACATCAGACCACAGTTACATAGGGTAGCTCATGACAACTTTCTAAATAAGAGTTCTAGCATCGACTAGGCATCGTTTTGTTTCTATATAAATATTGTTTTAGCTTCTATGAATTGAATTAACTGTTCCATTGTCACTGTCAAAAGATTATTAAATTTTCACTATTATGATCAAGGAATCATGATTCTTATTATTGTATTCCAGGGTCTTATGGATGAAAATAAAGTACAGATCACCATCATCAATCCTAAAGCTATTACTATGGGTCAGTTATATGGTCAATTTGACCCTGTATCTCATGAATGGTCTGATGGTATTCTAGCTGTATCATACAGAGCCTTTGCCTCATCTACAGTAAGTTACTTTGAAATATTTTTGTATTCATTTGTTGAAGTACTTTTCACTCAAACTATTAGACAAAATAACCCAGAGAATTGTCCGGAGCAAGCACTGGAATGGTCATACTTTAACCTGAGCTTCCACAAGCCACACGATACACTAGCAATGAGGCCAGCTACTCTCAATACTTAAGAAGAAAAGGTAACATACCTATTTTAATCATTATAAAACAACATGTATTTGATATCTATTAGACACCAGATCGTAAATGGTTGATATTTGATGGCCCAGTAGATGCTGTATGGATTGAGAATATGAATACTGTATTAGATGATAATAAGAAACTATGTTTAATGAGTGGTGAAATTATTCAGTTAGCTAACACCACTAATCTTATGTTTGAACCAATGGATTTAGAAGTTGCTTCACCAGCTACTGTAAGTTTTTTTATAACTGGAAATTCAGACAACAATTTTCATAAAAGTTTAACATCAACAAGCAAGTTTTTGTTGTAATTTAAATAATAAGTTCATTCTATTTATCACTCTTGATAATCTTTACAGTAAATTATAGAATAGGCATACCGTATATTTCCGAATATAATGCGCACCCATGTATAATGCACAAGACAAGTAAAGAAGCATAAGATATATGGTTAGGCCTACTATTTCTAAATTTACTTTTCACATGCTCATACAAGCAACAATTTAAACTTAAGTCATGTTAACATCCTGTCTCATAAGATAAAGGTGAAATTAATGAATATGTATTTTGTAGGTGTCTCGATGTGGTATGATCTATATGGAACCCTCCTCTCTCGGATGGAGACCACTAGTTAAATCATGGTTACATACACTATCCTCTACCTTCACCGAGAATTATAAAACAGTTATTAATGATCTATTTGAAAGATTTACTGATCCATTATTACGTGTTGTACGTAAAGGAGGGGTTAAGGTAAGATAATTTTGAACTTATGAGACATTGAAATTTGCAATTCATTTCTTTAGATTATTTTAGGGGAATTGATAGTGAAAATAAAATGAATGGAGCTTTTCTGCACCTATATGGGCTAATGAAGAAGGGCAAAGGCCATGCAGTGTGCAATGAGGGACAGGGGCAATAGCCTACTTTTATTTTTGATATCTCGACAATAGCAATAGCACACAGGGCCTCGGTTTATTGTCCCATCCGAACGACTTTCAACAAGTTGGACACCCAAAATTCATACAAATGTATTGACGAATATCACTTGAAAAATACTACTCTAAATTCACTTTGATGGTTATAATGAAACATGATTACAGCAAAAACTTCTCTTGTATGAGAAGCCAAAGCCTTTCTTTAAAAGTACACTAAAGCATAATAAAATTAGTCTATTTGATTTAAAAACAGGAAGTGTTAGTGAATTGTCTGATTTATTTTGTAGGAATTATCACCAACCAATGATTCTAGCTTAGTGAAATCTTTGATGAATTTAATGGATTGTTTATTTGATGAGTTTCAAGATGAGGCTAAGATTGCTCAACTAGAAGAAAGGGAGATAATAACCTGGCTTGAGGTAAGAACATTACACAGATATTGACATGTAATAGACTTCTGATAGGAACATGTCTAGATATATTGTTATTTTGTATTTGTGGATTTCTTCATTCGCTATTTTACATTTGAAGAGAACTAAACTTTGAACCAATGATGTCATCACTATTCTAACGCACAAAACAAATTTAAAAAGTAAGTGGACATGTAGAGTCAATGACACCAGTTATGGGCTTTTCACTAAATAGTTTACAATCTAATGGATAGATGATATTTCAGAATGAATATAATTTTTTAACTATTTCAGAGTATATTTTTCTTCGCTACAACTTGGTCAATTGGTGCCAGTTCAGATGATATGGGAAGAGTTAAATTTGATAAAATCTTCAGAGAACTTATTTCTGTAAGTCATGGAACTTATTTGTTGAAATATTTTATGAAATGGTTACATAGTTCTTTGTAAATTAACACTGAAATCTAAAATCTGAATATTAGATAATCTTTTCCATACAAACAGTCCTGATATTATGTACCAATGTTTTATATAATTTTTCAGGGAGGTATGACTGAGGAAACTAGAAAGATGTTGGTATTATCTGACCTTGTTGAACCACCTATGAAACCCTATTTGAACCCCTTCCCACCAAAAGGAAAAGTTTACGATTATAGATTTATTAAAGAGGTTAGTAATATCTTTGTTGATTAAGAATTAAAATATGCACAAAATTACTGGTGGGCAAAGATATCTACAAAAGATTTTAACACATCAATTCATTAAACTATATTTACTCTAAATTTGGTTATTTTATAACAAATGGTACTATCTATATTTAGGGTGCTGGTAAATGGGTATTGTTTGCTGAAGAAATAAAAGACAGTCCACCAATACCTAAAGATGCTGCCTTCAATGAAATAATAGTACCTACTATAGACACAGTACGATATACCTATCTCATGAATTTACTTATATTACATGAAAAACCCAGTTTATTTGTGGGTCCCACTGGTACTGGTAAATCCTGCTATATCATTGTAAGTATTGCTGACTTTTGTTTTTTTATGCTCTAAAGGGATGTTTTTTACATGTAAACTGGTAGCTCTAAGCTATAAAGTTTTGTCCTCCTGAACAGGCTTTTTTCAAAATTTGCACAGAACAATAACTACATTTGATTATAAATTTTGTCTTGCTCTTGGTGGATTTTGTTTATTTTGTCAAACTTTTATCTCGGACATGATCTGAATATAATTGAATTGGTTTTTTTTCAGGAATTTTTATTGAATAAGTTGGACAAGACTTTGTATAAACCTAATATTATCAATTTCTCAGCACAAACCAGTGCTAATCAAACACAGAATATCATCATGTCTAAACTAGATAAGAGAAGAAAGGGAGTGTTTGGACCTCCTCTTGGTAAAAAAGCTGTAAGTATAAGGATCGTCTTGATATATAAATAGCTTAATGTCTCGTAGATATTTGATTTAAAAATTTTTTTTTTTTTTTTTTATCAATATTTGCCTTAAAGTTTAAACCATCAGTTTCAAATATTTTCCTGCCAACTACACAATTTGAAACATATTTGTCAAATCATTTATCATTCAGTCAATATTTAAATATATTTTACCAGGTTGTGTTTGTGGATGATTTAAACATGCCTATAAGAGAAGTATATGGTGCCCAACCACCTATAGAATTAATACGACAATGGCTTGATCATTGGAATTGGTATGATCTAAAAGATACTACAGCTATTAAACTTGTTGATATACAGTTTATGGGCGCTATGGGACCTCCAGGTAAGTCTTGCTGAAATTATTTTACTTTTCAAAATGCCTCAGTTAATGTTTATAAGAAAACAAGGCCCTGTTCAATGTATCTAGGTAACATCTATTGCCCCATTGTTAGATAGATCTTGCCTTGATTAAAAATAATCAAATATCAAATTGTTATGCCCTTTCAGAACTATTTCAGTGTTTCTTATGTAATCAATTTGTTACTATTATAGGTGGTGGTAGAAATCCAGTTACCCCCCGATTTTTACGTCACATGAATACAGTAACTATCAATGAATTTGATGATGATACTATGATAACTATATTTAGACGTATTATGGATTGGCACATAACATCTAGGTAGGTTATATTTGATAATAATTCTATAGGAAACTGTACATCTGCGATAAAACTTGTATCTACTTGGGAACTAGACCTGTGGCTAGATAACTTTGTATACTATACAGAGATTGCCATATTGAATAAATTATAGTTCAGCCAATCACAATCATTCTTCGGAAAGTATCATCTTCTTTCGCGGAAAAAATAGCCAATCAAAAACAATCTTCAAACAAGAGTTGTCTTTTCCTGCCCATTTACCGGGCAAGATGTCCGCCTATCATGGCCGAGTCATTATAATATCAAATTTGGAATGAAAGAAAAGGTAATTTTTTTGCTTGAAAACAAAAAGTCGTTGAGTGGTTTTTGATGCTAATGAATTTGTGTTAATTATTTTATAGAGGATTCAGTAACGAGTTTAAACCATGTATAGACCAGATTGTACATGCCACATTACAAGTTTATAAAGAAGCTATGGAGAACCTTCTACCAACACCAGCTAAATCACATTATCTATTTAATTTACGAGACTTTAGTCGTGTTATTCAAGGGGTATTACTCTCCTCTCCTGATACTATGGAAGAACCTAGCTCTATGAAACGACTTTGGATACATGAGGTAATCTGAACTTTTCGTTTAGCTTCTATTTTTGTCTGGAAATGATTCATTATAGGGCAGGCCTTCTCAATTAATTTTTGTAAAGGGCCCAATGCATTTTATGAAAAAAATATAAGGGCTAAATAGAGCTTAGCTAGCATAGCGATCAGAGCATTTTAGCGGAAGGAGTCACTCGTGAGGGGCCATTCTAAAGGGCGTTGCGGGCCGGATTTGGACTGCAGGCTGCCATTTGAGAAGGCCTGATATAGGGCATAGATGAGCATTTGATTAAGGCTAAGCACTGAGTGAAAATTTTAATTGACAAAGTAGTTGAATGGTTTGAAAAAAAAATTTCATATTCATATATTTGGAAAATGACTATAACAAGTTTATTGGTGATATTTCAGGTATACCGTGTATTCTATGATAGATTAGTTGACTCATCAGATCATACCTGGTTCTATAATCAACTACGTGATGTCTCCAAATCTAAACTGAAAGAAGACTTTGATCAATTGCTCATTCATCTGGATAGAGATAATGATGGAAAACTGACTGAAGATGATCTCCGAAGCTTAATTTTCTGTGATTTCTCTGATCCTAAATCTGATAAGAAGGACTATTTAGAGGTTCATGATTTAGAACAGCTACGTCATGTAGTAGAAGTTTATTTAGAAGAATTTAATAATATGAGTAAAAAACCTATGAACCTTGTCCTCTTTAGGTGAGTGAAATTTTAACTTCAAGGCAATTGTCTTAAGGCGTCCAAATCTAAAAATCTAACATTATGTGACTGTATGTTATTGTCATATGACGTTGATTTTGGTGTGTGGATATTTGATCAATTCAGTGATAAATTTAACTTCCATGGTACCTTTATAATGAATGGCTAATGATTAAGCGTTGATCATATTTTTAACTGTATACTTTTTATTTTAATATAGATTTGCTATTGAGCATGTATCAAGAATTGCCCGTATAATGAAACAACCTAGAAGTCATGCTTTATTAGTTGGTGTAGGAGGTTCTGGTCGTCAATCACTAACACGTCTGGCAGCTCATATGGCAGACTATGACTTATTCCAGGTAAGGGCTATTCATTTTCAAACTTATTTTATTAAGTTCAATTACTACTATTAGAACAACTAAGATTGTGTCGTTAAAACCCATTTAATTCATAAATAATCTATGAAAAAATCATTGTGTGATCTCAACTGAGTGTTTTCTTGTTTTAGGTTGAAATAACCAAGAGTTATACACAATATGAATGGAGAGAAGATTTAAAGAGAATTTTAAGAAAATCAACAGAAACTGATAATCATGGTGTATTCCTCTTCTCTGATACTCAGGTATGTTTCACTTCGAAATACAATGTTTTAAAATAAATAAGTTGGATTTTGTTTAGCTCGTAGCTTACATTTTTAAATTAATATGAGATACAGTTAATCTTAAGGTCAAATGTAATGCAGAATGTATATTTATTCTTTAAAAAGTAATTCAAAAAAATAAACGTCTTATGTATAAGTGTATAAGTAATTGCTAATAGTTGGAGAGTCAATGCAATTTTGATCTTTTGTCTTCAGATCAAACAAGAATCATTTTTAGAAGATATCAATAATTTATTGAATGCTGGTGAAGTACCAAATCTTTACCCATTGGATGAAAAACAGGAAATCTGTGAGAAGATGAGACAAATTGATAGGTAAGTTTGGTTGGGTTTAACCCTGACTGCTATAAAAGTACCATTACTACAGATTGATATTGATTATTCTCAAGAAGTTTGCAAAAAAAGCAAGAACAATGATGAAAAACCATGTCTTTATCAGTGTATTTCACAAAATTCATTTGCAGATAATAGTACAAAGACAGATCTTGTTTGATTAAGTCCACTCTTCACAATCAGCTTAGATGTTAATCGAACTTATGTTTCATTATGATTATCTTCTCTTGAATATTTAAATTAATTTCTATGTTAATAAGGAACCCCAAGTACAGGTGTGTAAGATAGAAACTACTTTGTTTGAATCAGTGAACCCCCATACCTCAATCCTAAGTCAGCGCTAATATTAAAAGTTGCTGTCATGGATCACTCCCTAATCTCAGACACTACTTTATAAGTGTGTTCCTACTTCCATTCCCTTTGTAAAATTCATGTTGTTAAGACATATTTACTATTTATTATTGCAATTCACTTAATGAATATCTTTATATATTTTTTATCACAAAGCTCAACTATCTTTTGTTATATGGTCACTTAATCACTGCATGTCTGCCTTTTCCTTCAATATTGGTTAATCAGGGTGCTCAGAAGAGTGAAAGGCAAGAGTAAATAACAAACTGTCAATAAAGGGACATTACTCTGGGTTTTGTTACAGACCACAAAATATTTTTGTATTTATTAATATCTATTTTTCAATCATTTATATACATAATACCTTTAGGAATCTGTATTAGCTAAAATACCAGTATAAAATTGAGATGCTGATTTCATTACAGTACATAACAAGAGTGACAATTTTTGTTGTTGACGTCATCTAATGCTGCAATCACACTAGTGACCTTTTCAACATTGTTCTTTAGGAATGTGTGTTATATTGAATATTTTTCTGTTTTCAGACAAAGAGATAAAACAAAGCAAACAGACGGCTCTCCTGTGTCTTTATTTAACTTCTTTATCTCCCGAGTTAGAGATCAACTTCATGTTGTGTTGGCTATGAGTCCTATTGGTGATTCATTCCGTAATAGATTGAGAAAATTTCCTTCCTTGGTTAACTGCTGTACTATAGATTGGTTCCAGGTAAACTATATATTCTTATATTTTCTCTTTTATTAGTAGCAAACGGGAAGTAATGTTAATATTCTATGGCAGGCCTTCTCAAATGGCGGCCTGCAACGCCCTTGAGAATGGTCATTCAAGAATCATTTTTTCGCTAAAACTCTCTGCTCGCTATTGTAGCTAAGCTGTATTTGGCCCTTTCCAAAAAATAATTGAGAAGGTCTTATTTATCTCCTACTCAAACATCTCTCCATGATCACAGAATAATTTTTCTTTTACTCTTTAGAATATTGTTATCTTGATTTATATGAAAGAAAATCATAATAGTTTTATGCCATATTATTAAGATTTTCTATATATTTGTAGTCCTGGCCAGAAGATGCTCTTCAAGCTGTAGCCAATCGGTTCCTAGAAGAGATAGAAATGCCAGATGCTGAGAAGAACGGATGTACCTCTATGTGTATTGAATTCCATACCTCTACACGAGATTTATCTGATAGGTTTTTACTGGAATTAGAAAGACATAATTATGTAACCCCTACCTCCTATCTAGAGTTAATTAATACATTTAAAAATTTACTTGATAAAAAGAGAGGGTGAGTTAATCTTTTCTATCTAAAGATATAATATGTTATGAACTGCTGTCAATTTGAATCTTTCTGCATCTGTTTACCAGTGAATTATCTCCCTTGGTAGGATCTAGTTTTGAATAATAGTGACACAGTTGTATAAAGTCAGTCAAAGGCAGGCTTTAAATCAAAAGATCTGTGGTAGAACTGGCTCTTTTTTGCATTCCATCCTGATGCACATGAGTACCAGATATATTTGTTATATTTTGCTCCTAAAAGTTATGTAAGTTATTTGCCGTAAATGATATTTGACATTGTTTATTTATTTTGACTAATTGTTAATAACCTCTATAATTTCTATATTTAACAGTGAAGTTATGAAGCAGAAACAGAGATATGAAGTAGGTTTAGAGAAATTAGACTCCGCTGCATCTCAAGTAGCTGTTATGCAGAAAGAGTTGACAGATCTTCAACCTCAGTTAGTAGAGGCCAGTAAAGAAGTAGCAGAAATTATGATAACAGTAGAGAAGGAATCAATTGAAGTTGCTAAAGTTGAAAAGGTATGTACAAACATTAGCTGAGCACTTTAAAACTCAACAGTATGGTTATTGAACAAGGATTTTTGATGTGCTTAATTTCAATTAAATTACTGGCTTCCCTTAAGACCACAACATAGCTGTTTAGATAAGAGGAAGTAAAGTTATATTCCAGTACTGATTTGTTCTTAGTTCATGTCACATTGTAAAACTGACAGTAAAATATTGATGTTCGTGTCTTACAGGTTGTAAAAGCTGATGAAGCTGTAGCTAATGAACAAGCTAAAGGTGCTCAAGCTATCAAAGATGATTGTGATAGTGAACTGAGTGAAGCTATTCCAGCTTTAAATGCTGCTATTGCTGCTCTAAATACTCTCACACCACAGGTTAGTTATTATTTTTACACAATTTCAATCTTTATTCTGGATTTTATATGGACACACGTTACAACTCTATACCTGGAGCCTCATGGTAGCTAGACACAACAATATACATAAAGAAACTTGAAATTGTGGGCTGCCTCCAAGCTTATGTCGAAGTCTTAGCCCAATTTCAAACTTCAGTGACCAGATTGACTTGGATCTGAGCATGTTAATGATTTAAGCACAATGCTACTCTGTAAACTAGGATCTTGGACTTGGAGTTGGATTTTCAACAATTGAGATTGACTAAAAAATTAATTTACCAAAGACTCTAGTCTATACTAACTCTATCATAATCTATTTCAGGATATTACATTAGTTAAGAGTATGAAGTCACCACCCGCTGGTGTCCGTCTGGTAATGGAAGCTATTTGTGTATTGAAAGGTGTCAAATGTGAAAAAGTACCTGATCCATCTGGTTCAGGAAAGAAGATTGAAGACTACTGGGGTCCATCTAAAAAATTACTTGGTGACATGAAGTTCTTGGAATCACTATATAATTTTGATAAGGTATGAAACAAAATAGTGCCTTCCAAGTTGATAATCTATTTATCTATGGTTTGTGAAATATATAAAACTAAATTTATATTCCAATAAACATTAATCAGAAATGATGCATTTTTTTTTTAACTTACCTTTATATAAGCTTAGACTTGTGGCATCCAAATTTTTACTAATGACAAAATCTATATTTTCATTTATTCTTTTCAGGATAATATCCCTGTATCTATTATGAAAGTAATTCGATCTAAATATATGACCAATCCTGATTTTGATCCTGATAAAGTAAAAGTAGCCTCCACAGCTTGTGAAGGTCTGTGTAAATGGGCTAGAGCTATGGATGTCTATGATAGGTATGTGTTGAGCTATTATTTATATTTTGAACACAGGCATCATCAAGTTTGACCCTATAATCATAAGACCATTACTTCAGTAGTTCTTTTTGAGTAGAGATTATATTTCAATGGAGACTTCAATGTAATTGTTATTTAACTGTCAGTTTTATGTGCTGCCTTTTTAAATGATACTCCGTTTTTGTCTCTGAATTGGTCATTTTTTGTTAAAATTCAAACCTTTATCATGGTGAAGATTTATGTTACTTTATATTAATTTCTAACTATTTTAGAGTTGCTAAAGTTGTTGCTCCTAAGAAAGAAGCTTTAAAGAAAGCCCAGGGTGAGTTGAACGTTGCCATGATGTCCTTGGAGAAGAAACGTGCCTCATTACGAGAAGTACAAGAAAAGTTATTTAAACTAGAAGAACAACTGGCTAAGAATAAACAGAAGAAAGTAGATTTAGAAAATGAAGTAGATTTATGTTCTAAGAAATTAGAGAGAGCTGAACAGTTGATTGGTGGACTGGGTGGTGAAAGAGACAGGTAATAGAACCTAATATTTCTCCTTCCTATTTTAAATTGATCTTCAATCATTTGCATCAAGTTTTCAGTAAAATGGCTGCACGTTAACTTGTAGATTATATATTACTTGTGAAGGATTCTTTAAATTTTCTTATAGTGGGTATTGGATGCTTAAACGAGCTACTCTCAGCTTTCGTACAATTCTGAATTATCTCTGTTCTTGATGCAAAAGTTTTCTATTCTGCATGGTAGCCTATCCTGAATGGTTAAAACTAAGCTATTTGATATTTATCTATGGAATACTGTTTAATGAGAAGTGATATTTTATAGATGGAGTGTAGCTGCTAGAGAACTAGGTAAAAAATACATCAATTTAACAGGTGATGTGTTAGTATCTTCTGGTATAGTGGCTTATCTTGGTGCCTTTACATCAGCTTTCAGAATGGTAAGTTTTATTGAAAATATTACATCAGAAGTGATAACAGCTTTGTCTTCAAAAATCCATGGCCAAGCTTCTTATTAAAGATCTTTTCTGCTTTTTCAATTGACAAGTGTATGAAATAAATCTAAATCAGTTTGTGGATAAACCTGATTTGAATGAGAAGTTAAGGTTTATTGTTTTATTGTAGGATCAAGCTACCCAATGGATAACAGAAATTAAGAAGAATGGTATTCCCTGTTCAGATGATTTCTCACTGATATCAACTCTGGGTGAACCTGTTAAAATACGAGCCTGGAATATTGCTGGATTACCTACTGATAACTTCTCTGTAGAAAATGGTATCATTATAAGGTTAGTTTTTCGATTCTAAAGTATAATCATAGGTCTACTATAAGTTTGTTTTTGTCTTGTTTCCATACTTCTTTTAACTAGGATTCGAAATTAGCTGGCATGGAAAACAGGGTTGTTACAATGGGTTAGAAGATACTAAATATCACCTATAAAGTTCACTGAAAAATGCTGAAAATATCATACTCAAGAAAGCTTTTTTTGTATGCATTTTGCTGATTTTGATCTGTTATTTCAGTAATGGTCGACGATGGCCATTGATGATTGATCCCCAGGGTCAGGCCAATAAATGGGTGAAGAATATGGAGAAAGCTAATAATTTACATGTGATAAAACTCAGTGATGCAGATTTTGTAAGAACTCTGGAAAATTGTATCCAGTTTGGAACCCCAGTAAGTATTGAAGTTTTTCCCTCATATAAAAAGATTGATTTTTGAATTAACAAAGTCTAGATTTCAGCATAATTAATGTTTTTAAATGGCATTTAGCAATTGTAAGCCCAATATATAGACACAGCTTTAAGTGCAAGAGGACGACGGGGGAAACACGTCAAAACGTTGCATAAAACTTTAACCAGTGATTGTTGTTCCATAAAGCTGTGTCTATATAGCATAATTAATGTTGTATACATGGGAATTGATGAGTTTAAGAAATAAATATTTTATTTTTTCTCAGGTATTGCTAGAGAATATTCAAGAAGAATTAGATCCCCTATTAGAACCTCTACTATTAAAACAGACATTTAAACAAGGTGGAAGTATATGTATTAAATTAGGTGACAGTACTATAGAGTATTCACAAGATTTTAAATTCTACATCACAACTAAACTACGAAATCCACATTATCTACCAGAAACATCAGTTAAAGTAAGTTTTTCTGAACTTCTAACTTTTGAAAATGATTTTGATCATACCTTGAACCATAATGTTGGTCATTTTAATCCTAACCTGATGGCCTGATAATTTTATATTTTTATTTATTTGTAAGGGGTGGAGATGATATGAAATTATTCCACTTTAATTTGATTTGGTTATTCTGTTTCTGGATTAGTTTATTATCACAAAACAAAAACATTTTGACAATTGGACCTGAATTGATATATCCTCAATACATTATAATTTTTACTTATATGTTCTTTTAGGTAACATTATTAAACTTTATGATCACACCAGAAGGTTTAGAAGATCAGTTGCTAGGCATTGTGGTTGCCAAGGAAAGACCAGAATTAGAGGAAGAAAAGAATGCTTTAATTATTCAATCAGCAGAAAATAAGAGGTGAAACTGCTATTTCTAAAGATATTTCTTTATTTTCCAAGATCTGTATTGTTGATTACATGTTGAAAATTTGATGAGAAAAATGCTGAGAAATATTACATCAATCAATTTGTTACCATTTTTGTTTTTATAATTTTTCAGACAATTACAAGAAATAGAAGACAAGATTTTAGAAGTTTTGTCAAGTTCAGAAGGAAACATTCTAGAAGATGAAACAGCCATTAAAGTTCTATCATCTTCTAAGAAATTGGCTAACGAGATTTCTGAGAAACAAGCCATTGCTGATGAAACTGAAAAGAAGATTGATACAGCTCGTTTAGGATATAAACCAATCGCCATTCACAGCACCATTTTATTCTTCTCCATAGCAGATTTAGCGAATATTGAACCTATGTATCAATATTCATTATCATGGTTCATTAACCTTTTCGTCATGTCGATAGAAAACGCAGAGAGATCAGAAGACTTAGATACACGTCTTGGAAATTTACATAATCACTTTACATATTCTCTATATTGTAACGTGTGTAGATCACTGTTTGAAAAAGACAAGGTGAGTGAAGATAAAAGATTTGATGCAATTTTATCTGGTGGAAATGGTATGCAATAGTGTTTGAGCAATAGTTGGTATAATGAACTTTACTCTTACTTTATAAGCTCTAAAAATATACATTGCTAAATTAAAGACATATCTAATCAAAGTAAAAATGAATACCGAACTTCAGTTCCAATTAACGAAATATCTATTCACTTTATTTTCAGTTACTGTTCTCATTCTTACTGTGTGTAAATATCTTGAAACATAACAAAGAGGTTGATGATGATGAATGGCGATTCTTACTGACTGGTGGTATCGGATTGGAAAATCCCCATAGCAACCCAACAACATGGTTACCCAGTAAATCTTGGGATGAATTGTGTCGTCTAGATGATATGCCCAGATTTAAAGATATTCGTAAAAAGTTTGTCAACTATAAAGATTCTTGGAAGGTTCTTTACGATAGTCCAGTAAGTTTAAGCTCTTCATTATTCATTTTCATCATTATTCACGTTGGCTATCTCTGATAAGAGTTTCTTTGAGCTCTCAATATATCAATCATTTCTATCTTGATCAGAATTCGAAGTCATAATATCAATCAATATATAGTTATTCTCTTTGTTTTAGGAACCCCATCATGAAAAGCATCCAGGAGAGTGGAATGATCGTCTTGGATTGTTCCAGAAAATGTTAGTTTTGAGATGTCTACGACCAGATAAGGTTTGTTTTTATAACAATAATAAATATTTAGATGGAATAGGAAGCATACAAAAAGGAGATGAAAAATAAAAGTAGAGACACTTGATAAAATAGATCAATTGTCTGAAGATTGCACAGCGTGAAACTCTGAATTACAATATCTTCAGGTTTTGTTTTTATTTTTGATGACTCTATAACTGATGAATTGAGTGCTATTTTAACAGTTAAAATATTTTATTGGGTATATGATGTATTATAGGTGATACCAGCTGTTCAAGAATTTGTAACAGAGAAAATTGGTAAAAAATTCATTGAACCTCCACCGTTTGATTTGGCTGGTTCCTATGGTGACAGTACCTGTATAGCACCATTGTTATTTATTTTATCACCTGGGGCTGATCCTATGGCAGCTTTATTGAAATTTGCAGATGACCAGGTAGGTGGCTCATGTCAATTAAAATCTGATCACGTGGCATTAAGCCAACAGGGGGAGTGGTGATGACAGAAGATCCGGTTGTCAAAGAGACAGACACACTTCCTGTCAATCATAGAATTCTTTCTTGGGATAAACCTCTCTTAACGATCTAATGGCACGTCACTATTGGACGTCCAGCATCATCCACGTCACAACCACACCACCGCCCACTAGGCCCGCATCTAACAGCCTTTGACGATATGGTTACATCTTACAGCGGACATCTTGGAGATGATTTTGACCTCTTGACCGCACCATCATTACTCAAGCACTTAACCTTTGACCTCTCAGACCACCGTCATGAATACGAACATTGTGTTGTGGTCAAAGGGAGGGAACTCGATACTTCATCAACATCATGCTAATTAGGTCATAGTTTGACCTTTCACCTTTTCAATTAAAGTGGTAAATTAGTTTTTGTAAACAGACCATTATATTTATAAATTACAAATTCATGGTATGAATCACAACATATATAAACAATATCTTATTGATATGTTGAGGGGAATCTATTTCTAATAACATTTTCTAACTTTCAGGGCTTTGGAGGTGCCAAATTTGATTCCCTATCCTTGGGTCAAGGTCAAGGTCCTATTGCTCTGAAAATGATAGAGAAAGGTATTAAAGAAGGAACATGGGTCATGTTACAGAATTGTCATCTGGCTGCATCCTGGATGTCTACCCTTGAGAAGATTTGTGAGGTAATGTTATTTCTAAGCAACTTTTTGTCCAAATATTAAAAATGTTCTTTACAGATTCCAATTATCCCTTCTATCAATGAGTATAAATAATCTCACAAAGTTTACTCAGTTTGCAGATTGCTCCAAAGTTTATGCAGCTGTTGAGAGTTTAAATTGTTGTCCTTGTGAATTATAAAATCTCTGAACATTATAAATTATTGTTTCCATTGCTGGGTTTCATGTGATTTTTTTGTTCAATATCAATGTAACATTACAATTTACTTATATAGAAGATGTATAAAACTACTCAATGTAACATTACAATTTACTTATATAGAAGATGTATAAAACTACGGTAATGTTTTTGACAGAATTTCTATCACAAGTTATTAGGAAGGTTCAAACATGCTTTTTTCAAACAAACTTGACTGGTTTGTTCTGACTTGCACACATGTATCACAGTTAAATCACTTGTATCTACTTCGGAACTAGACTAGTGGCTAGATAACCTCGCATACTATACGGTAGTCGCCATATTGAATAAATTATAGTTACGCCAATCACAAAAAAAATTCAGAAATTATCGTCTTCTTTCGTGGTAAAAACAGCCAATTAAAATCAATCTTCGCACAAGAGTTGTCTTTTCCTGCCCATACCGGGCAAGATGGCTGCCTATCATGGCCGAGTCATTATATAGTCTCGAACAGTCTCGAACAATGACGAATGGTTGAGCCGAATGACAGTTAAATGACAATGGTGAATGGACAGAACAGAGAAGACATTATCATAGAGCTTTGTTATAGACATAGTGTTTTAAAATGGATTCACTCTTCTTCCACAAATTGCATCTAATAACTTCAGTCTAGTTTAGTGAATGATCAAAATAGTTTTTCACACACTTATCATTCTATTTTATATATCTCAAAAGATAAACTTTCAAATGCTGAACAAATGGTGCTTTAGTTTGACTAAGCTCCCTTCCATCTACATACATGATGAATATACCGGTTTTTTTTTAATCATAGAAAACCTGCTTTAACAAATTAAACTTTTGTTGACTAATTTAGGAATATGAGTTTTAGTGAACTAAATCACTGGAAGATACTATATAATAACATAATGCTAAATATTTTGCTTTTAGGAATTAAATCCTGAAACAACCCATCCTGATTTCCGGTTGTGGTTGACAAGTTACCCATCAACAACTTTCCCAGTCTCCATCTTACAAAATGGTGTCAAGATGACGAATGAACCACCAAAAGGATTACGATTTAATATTATTAAATCATACATGTCAGATCCTATATCTGACCCCGAATTCTTTAATGGTGTCAAATTAGCGGTAGGTAAAAATATATTTAAATCCAAATATTAATATTTGGTAGATTACAGTACGGTTTTCAATATTGCACTTGTAGCTTGGCAGTGGGATATCACTTGTTTGGCATGCACTACGAACTATTTACTAGCATTTACAACTGATTACTAGTTTTAAGAACTGATTATTATTGGTTAGAACTGATTACTAGTGATTACATCTGATTACTAGTGATTAGAACTGATTACTAGTGATTAGAACTGATTACTAGTGATTACATCTGATTACTAGTGATTAGAACAGATTACTAATGATTACATCATTACTAGTGATTAGAACTGATTACTAGTGATTATAACTGATTACTAGTGATCAGAACTGATTACTAGTGATCAGAACTGATTACTAGTGGTCAGAACTGATTACTACTGGTTATAACTGATTTCTATTGATTAGAACTCATTACTTCTGATTAGAACTGAATAATAGTGGTTATAACTGATTACTAGTGATTATAACTGATCGTACTAGTGCTTATAACTGATTACTAGTGAATAGAACTGATTACTAGTGATTAGCACTGATTACTAGTGATTACAACTGATTAGTGATTACTAGTGGTCACAACTGATTACTGGTGGTTAGAACTGATTACTAGTGGTTAGAACTGATTACTAGTGGTTAGAACTGATGACATCTGATTACTAGTGGTTAGAACTGATGACATCTGATTACTAGTGATTATAACTGATTACTAGTTATAACATCTGATTACTGGTGATTATAACTGATTATTAGTGATTAGAACTGATTACTAGTGGTCAGAACTGATTAGTAGTGATTAGAATTGATTACTAGTGATTAGAACTCATTATGAGTAATTCAGTTCTGACCACCAATAATCAGTTATAACCAGTTATAACCAGTTAGAACTGATTAATAGTGGTCAGAACTGATTACTAGTGATTACATCCGAATACCAGTGATTACTTTGGTCAAAACTGATTACTAGTGGTCAGAACTAGTGATTAGAACTGATTACTAGTGATTATTACTGATTACTAGTGATTAGAACTGATTACTAGTGATTAGAACTGATTACTAGTGGTTAGAACTGATTACTAGTGATTAGAACTGATTAATAGTGGTCAGAACTGATAACTAGTGGTTATAACTGATTACTGGTGGTCAGAACTGAATTACTAGTGATTATAACTGATTACTAGTGATTACATCTGATTACTAGTGATGACATCTGATTACTATTGGTTAAAACTGATTACATCTGATTACTAGTGATTACATCTGATTACTAGTGATTACATCTGATTACTAGTGATTACATCTGATTACTTTACTAGTGGTTAGAACTGATTACTAGTCTTAACATATGATAACAAAGGAGTACTAATAAAAATATACAATTGATTACTAGTGGTCAAAACTGATTACTAGTGGTCAGAACTGATTTTAAATATTTGATTTTCTTTTTCTGTTTATAGAAAGAATTTAAAAAGATGTTGTATGGTTTATGCTTCTTCCATGCTTTGGTACAAGAAAGACGTAAATTTGGTCCACTAGGATGGAATATACCCTATGAATTCAATGAAACTGATTTACGTATCAGTACTCAACAAATTGCTATGTTTCTCAATGACTATGATGTAAGTATGTCGCAAAGAATACATAATTGTAGGAAAAATAAAAATACATCAAACATCAAAGAAACATTTAAAAGACAAGTGAAACATGCTTCAAACATATTATGACAATGGGCTTACTGCATTTCCTGATCATCAAAGAAAGGCTCTTGAGCATTCTCTGCTCTGTATAAAGTCTGTTTTTAAAGTTAAAGCTTGATTATGATTTTTTATAAGTGAAATGATATATCAATATCTTTATTATTAAGAAATAAATTTGAATTGTGATTTCAGACTGTACAATTTGATGCTTTACGATATTTAACTGGTGAATGTAATTATGGAGGTCGTGTAACAGATGATTGGGATAGACGTACATTATTAACCATACTAAATAAATTCTACTGTAAAGATATAACAGAAAATCATCAGTACTATTTTGATGATTCTGGTATTTATTATGCACCACCAGATGGAGATGTAAGTCAGGGGGATTTTCTTTTTAATTCATTTTTTTATTAAAAAATGTTATGTCTTGAAATTTACACCTTATAAATTGTGTACCACTCTTTTTATACGCCCTCATCTCTCTTGCGTATATGGCTGTGGTCCACTATCTTTGATACAAGTTAAGATGTTAATGATTAATCTCATTTATTTGTAGAATTGAGTTGTTGTTTTGGCAATCATTAGGTGTACTTTTGTATTTTTCAGCATGAAAGTTACATTAATTACACCCATAATCTACCACTGAATCCCTCACCAGAGATATTTGGTATGCATCCTAACGCTGATATTAAAAAAGATCAGGCAGAAACACAACTATTGTTTGATAATATTCTCTTGACACAGGTAATATTTTACTTCTTTTTACTTCAGTTTATTAGCAAATTAAGCCATGTCGTTTTCGATTTGTCTTAATTGGATAATGAGCAGATTTTTATGTATTATTAAATCCCTAGCTAGGGTCAAGCAACCAAGGTAATTGCTAGCTGTGTCTTAACCCTTTAAACCCTGACTTTATTTTGGCTAAAACGTCATACCCTGAATTCCCAGCAACATTTCCTAAAGTGTATTACGTTAACGTTGTATGACGTCGCTTGACAACAGCCGGTTTTCCGGTCTGCTTATGGGATAAATATATATTAGGGTTGAAAGGGTTAAACTGGAAACATCTGAGTAGTCCTTCAAATTGAGACACAGTATAAAACCGGGACTAAATATATTGATGATTAACATATCAAGAGTAATTGGGAATAGTAATTGATTGAGTTATTGATTGACTTTTTCTATGTACAACATGTATGATTTTAATTGATCTAATGCCTGATCTAATCCAATGTTTCTATATTTTCAACAGAAAAGGGTAAGACCGCTATCAACAAGTCCTAAAAGCCTTAAAATTTCCATCTTGTAGCCATTTAATCAATTCCTAATAATAGATCAGCCTAAGCTAATATGTATCATTCCAATTCCTAGTGGCTATATTTCCTATATACAAAGATATAACAAAATAAAATATATTTGAGTAGTTATCAGAATTGTCATAGAAATAACTATTGAACATCTGTGTTTTTTTGATAATATTTTAATCTAAAATTTAAGCAAATTTGCTGATGTTTCTGATAACTGCTTCTTTTTCTCTTCATTTATACTGTTCTATAACATGTATGTTACAGTACTTCAAACTGAATATAGATTAGATTACTCCTTTTTTTCCTTTATTTATTAAATACCTTATTTCATATCTTCTCTTATATAGCTTGTGATGGTTTCAACTAATTAATGCTTTCTATATTTCTTGTATTAATGTAGCGTATAATAACCTTTGAACATTTGAGACCAGGTTATCTTACAAAATTTCTCTATAATAATGAGTATAAACAGGTATTAGGGATAAAACACATCCCTTATAATTCCCCCTAAATATATTATCACATTATATAATAAGCTTATGGATTATTGAACACAATATAATCTGATATCTCAACACGTAAATGAAACAAAAATGGAGCACATCCTGTTCCCATGATAAATAAAAAGGCTGTTAAAAATCACCAGCTGCCACACATTTCTGATTTCTGATTACTGTATTCCAATGAAATTTTTTCAGAAAAAGAAATATAACTATTCCAGTGACTCTCTCCTTCACAATCCGACGGTATTGCCAAGATTTCAACCAGAACATTATCTTTTATTCAAATTTTCATTGCAATGGATGTTTTCACTTTTTTCAAATTTATCACATAGAAGTAGTTGTAAAAGAATTTTGAAAATTTCAGAGATTTTTAGATTTACTTTTGACTTTATACAAATTGACATATAAGATACTTCAGTTCTCTGGAGAAACAGACTGGACAAATTTTACAAATCTAGCATGTACACTATATAGTTAACTACATTTCCTAACCTATGTTATCCCTACTTGTATCCCTTATTTTATCCCCACTTTTATCCCTTATCCTTATCCCCACTTTTATTCCTTATCCTATCCCCACGTCTATCCCTATTTTATCCCTGTATGTGTGGCTTTATGTGTTTGTTCCTTCTCCTTGCAGGCTGAAAAGCAGTTCTGGGTACAAACTTTTTTGAATGACTTCCACAGAGCTAGTCACATAACCTGTCAAATATTTTCACATCACTATACAAATTGCATGATATTATATATATATTAAATTGACATATAGGCCTTCTGTAAAAATACAAATTCAAATATTTATCAATGCATGATTAAACATAATGTTAATAATAAAGATCAAATTGATATCTGTGAGGTAGTTTTAGCTCAGTAGTATAATGTAGTTAGTTTATAGTTCTGTTATATGTCATGTATCTAAACACTGAATACTCAATAATCTTTATAAATTCTATGAAAACTATAACACTAAATTTTTTTCACACAAAGTTTTTGACAATTTTTTATTGCTAATTTGAAAAAATATGAAATGTATAATAGTTTTTAATTTCCAAATCAATCTAATTATAGTATCCATAAACACAAAACAAAATATCAGATTTTTTGAAAAACTCATTGTGCTTAACAAATACTTTTCCATTAAATTTCAGGCTAAAGCATCATCAGAAGGTGGAAAATCAACTGATGATGTAGTAGATGAAGTAGCAGCAGATATTTTAAGTAAATTACCACCTAATTTTGATAATGATGCTGCTCTACGTAAATATCCTACATCTTATAAACAGAGTATGAATACTGTATTAGTCCAAGAGATGGTTCGCTTTAATCGTCTTGTAGAAGTTGTCAGATCCAGTCTTTCTAATATCAGAAAGGCCATTAAGGTTGGTACATCTTTTAATCATTTACCATAAACCATTTAGTTTTAAGATTAGCCTACTTAGCAATAGAGGTTTAGTTGTAATGATTGTATGACTAATTTCAGGGTCTAGTTGTAATGATTGTATGAATAATTTCAGGGTGTAGTTGTAATGATTATATGATTAATTTCAGGGTCTAGTTGTAATGATTGTATGAATAATTTCAGTGTTTAGTTGTAATGATTGTATGACTAATTTCAGGGTTTAGTTATAATGATTGTATGACTAATTTCAGTGTTTAGTTGTAATGATTGTATGACTAATTTCAGGGTGTAGTTGTAATGATTGTATGACTAATTTCAGGGTCTAGTTGTAATGATTGTATGACTAATTTCAGTGTTTAGTTGTAATGATTGTATGAATAATTTCAGGGTCTAGTTGTAATGATTGTATGACTAATTTCAATGTTTAGTTGTAATGATTGTATGACTAATTTCAATGTTTAGTTGTAATGATTGTATGACTAATTTCAGGGTCTAGTTGTAATGATTGTATGAATAATTTCAGTGTTTAGTTGTAATGATTGTATGACTAATTTCAGGGTTTAGTTATAATGATTGTATGATTAATTTCAGGGTCTAGTTGTAATGATTGTATGATTAATTTCAGGGTGTAGTTGTAATGATTGTATGATTAATTTCAGTGTTTAGTTGTAATGATTGTATGATTAATTTCAGGGTGTAGTTGTAATGATTGTATGATTAATTTCAGGGTGTAGTTGTAATGATTGTATGATTAATTTCAGGGTGTAGTTGTAATGATTGTATGATTAATTTCAGTGTTTAGTTGTAATGATTGTATGAATAATTTCAGGGTCTAGTTGTAATGATTGTATGACTAATTTCAATGTTTAGTTGTAATGATTGTATGACTAATTTCAGGGTCTAGTTGTAATGATTGTATGAATAATTTCAGTGTTTAGTTGTAATGATTGTATGACTAATTTCAGGGTCTAGTTATAATGATTGTATGATTAATTTCAGGGTGTAGTTGTAATGATTGTATGATTAATTTCAGGGTGTAGTTGTAATGATTGTATGATTAATTTCAGGGTCTAGTTGTAATGATTGTATGACTAATTTCAGGGTCTAGTTGTAATGATTGTATGATTAATTTCAGGGTCTAGTTGTAATGATTGTATGATTAATTTCAGAGTGTAGTTGTAATGATTGTATGATTAATTTCAGGGTCTAGTTGTAATGATTGTATGATTAATTTCAGGGTCTAGTTGTAATGATTGTATGATTAATTTCAGGGTCTAGTTGTAATGATTGTATGATTAATTTCAGGGTCTAGTTGTAATGATTGTATGATTAATTTCAGGGTCTAGTTGTAATGATTGTATGATTAATTTCAGGGTCTAGTTGTAATGATTGTATGATTAATTTCAGGGTCTAGTTGTAATGATTGTATGATTAATTTCAGGGTCTAGTTGTAATGTCTGTATGATTAATTTCAGGGTCTAGTTGTTATGTCAGCAGAATTAGAAGAAGTTGTATTAAGTATATTAAAGGGTAAAATACCAGGAATGTGGATGAAGAAGTCTTATCCATCATTAAAACCACTGGGAAGTTATGTAACTGATTTCTTAGCCAGATTAAAATTCTTACAGGTAACTATTTTTTTTATATTTTTATTTTACCGAAACGACCGACTGGGCCTCATTATTGCAGTGCTGTGGAGTTGAGATTTGGCTATAAAGCTACTTCAGATGATCTCAGTGATGTCATTGTACCATGTTAGAGTGTGCAAGCTAGTGAGCTACTTATGATATACTTTATTGGTGCCATCTTTGAATGCAAGTACTTGATTATTATTGTATGGTATTTGTTAATATTGACAAAAAATATCAAATGCATATTTATTGATAGAATAACCCTTTGAATTGATCCATTGTTGATTAACCCATTTTATTTGCCAAAATCTTTGAATTACAAGATTACATCTCGTATCAATTGGTTGACTTATTCAAGGCCACGAAACCTATATTTGCCACAATTAATAGATAACTTTTGTCAACAAATAATCATGTTGTTTTTCTACTGTAGGATTGGTATGATAATGGACCACCAAGTACCTTCTGGATATCAGGATTTTTTTTCACACAAGCTTTCTTGACGGGAGCTCAACAGAATTTTGCCAGGAAATACACAATACCTATAGATTTACTAGGTTTTGACTATGATGTATTAGAAGATAAAGAATACCCAGAAGCACCAGATGATGGTATGAAATTATACTGAATTAATCTTGATAATATTGAAGTGACTGGATCACAATCATGAAATAAACGAAAATGAATATCAAATCCTTAATGAATATAGGATTCTCTTAACCTAATTAAGTTCATATTTTCTCAACACACACCATATTTTTTTATTAAGTGCAAGATGGGATGCACATTATATATTTTTGTGCACTATATCTGTAATTATATAGTATCTTACAATATTTTAATTGTTAATTTGTTTTTAACTAGGTGTATATGTATATGGTTTATTCTTGGAAGGAGCTCGATGGGATCGAAAAACAAAAAAATTGAATGAGTCTCTTCCTAAAGTTCTTTTTGACAGTATGCCAGTGGTATGTATTTAAACCTCTATTTTAATTAGTACTAAACTAAATTTTTAAAATGATTTGAATGTGTTTGTGTCACACTTAAGGCAGATAAGCTAACAAACTGATGGTGTGTCATTGGTTAACTATTGCCTGCCGAATTGTTTGTCATACTAAATGTTTACTGAAAATGTTTAATATCTATTTTTAGATGTGGATAAAACCAATCAAAAGATCAGATATTGTGGAAGATAATTCGTATAAATGTCCAGTTTATAAAACAAGTGAACGTCGAGGAACATTGTCCACTACTGGTCATTCTACAAACTTTGTTATTGGCATGATGATTCCATCAGATAAACCACAGAAACACTGGGTGGGGCGTGGAACAGCTCTATTATGTCAATTAGATAACTAGAACAGTTTTATTGGACCAAATCTCATTGTGATTATGAGGAAGTGTTTCCTAAATTATTTTAAAAAAAGTCTTCAGAAAGGCTTCTTTAAATGTATATCATCTTTATCCGTCCAAACGTTTCTCGTATTTAAATCAATTTATTTTAGAGTGTCCATATATGATTGATATTGTTTCTCAGCATTATTCAGGCTGCTAAATTCTTCCAAATTCACATTATGTATGCATCTGAAACAATGTGATAAAACATAAAGACTGTTTTCTTTTTGTATTCTACTGCTGATAATTTCATTTTCTATTTAAAAAAAAATGTTATTGTTTTCATCTGAAATTTCCAAAATACTGTTTTCCAAACAACTGAAGATATTGTCAGGATGAGGCGTTGACAAACAACTATAGGATGTCAACTATTAATTTATCTGTCTTGTACATAAACAGTATATACTGCTGCTGAGTGTATAAATATATCTGTGATAAAAATATTATTGTATATATATATGATTTATTCTAATCAAACATAAATATTTATTTTTATTTATTTATTCATTTTTGAAATTTTTATTTTAATTAAGCTTTTGTGATTCCCTCTTAAAATTGTATCATAAGAAACATAGCCTACATCAGTAAGATTGAGAGTGCAGTCAGTAACAGCACCGGTAGTAGACCCTATTTGCTAAAAGTTTATATTGAACAGGATAGCCAAGTATCTTCAAAACAATATGAAATAGGCAGATATTTCCATAGCATCTGTTTCATAAGTCATTTTTCTACGCGTTTCTTCTAATTTCTAATAAACAAACAAGATAAGGAAATCAGAACATGTAAACTTGACAGCCCTGCATGTACAAATATACATATTTATTTTCAATTTTAAACTAGTTTACAGATAAGAACGTTATTAATAATTTAATTTATAAGAGTCCAAGATTTCCAAGTGCTTAGAATTATCTAGATTTTTTATTACTATTTATTGTGGTTTGAGATCTAAAATAAAATATATTGTTAGAAAGAAGTGATTGTTTTATTTATATGAAAGAAATATCTATGTTTTAAGGCTCACAACTTAGGTTTCTCCCAGCTGATCCTTGGCCAAACCTCTTTGCATTATATCTTCCCAAGATTATCTGAACCCATTGGGTTGACTGGAATTATGAGTTAGCTGACTTATTCAAGTTCATTCCGATCCAGAACCAAACTATCAAACACAATTTGCTTGTATCCAAATAACTGATATGTTTATAAAGAACACTCTAAAATGATTGAAAATATTGGCATTCATTTTCAATAGCCTTTAGCTAATATAGTGCCCATTGTATTACAGAGAATTAAACTTTTATGTTCATTCTTTAAGTGGTAGTATTTCTTTAAGCATTGTTTATAAGCCCCACCCACTCTTGATTTCATCCAATCAAAATACTCGACCTTGAACTCTACACTATATAAACAAACAAGTAGGCTAGACATGGTTGTGATACTATATAAACTATAGATTTTATTCAGTAATACTAGTTAGAGTTAAACCTATACTTTATAAACAGAAAATGATTTTGATTGAAGTGAAAAACTTTATCAATGGTGAATTTGTATCAACTGAGTGTTCATTAGATAGTTTTGAACCATCTACTGGAGATGTATGGGCCACAATACCAGATAGTGATAAAAATGATGTAGAACTTGCTGTTGAAGCTGCACAAAATGCTTTCTTGGGGTAAGTTACTAACCCTGTAAACTATCAATAGCAAAATTGTATTTCCTTCTCCTGTATTTGTTATTAACAACAAGTTTACTCTTTGAACTCTTATAAGGTGTTAATCTACTGATAAAAATAGGGGGAATAATAGTTCATCACCTTCCAAATATCGGGTGTCCCAATAAAAACGTCCCCAAGTTTGACCGTAAGTATCTCAGCTGTTGGTGAGTCAATCTCTGTCAAAATTCTCACAGATTTACTTCAATATGTCTGTGTCAGACCCTGAAAATATGAAAGTCATCGAATAAAAATTGTATAAGTACTGCCTCGAACAAAATAGCATGTCAAAAAATTCAATATCAGAGCAAACTACACATTTCAACCTGTGTCTATTGTGCTTTCACCACATCGACCACCAATATCATTCATTTTCAATCCTGAAATGCTCTCACCGATCTCATCTTAAGATATTTTCTCCCAAAAAGTAACCTTCCTGCCGTTCAGTTACTGTTCATCCAGTTTGTTCCACTTGTGATGGTAATGACTCCGAGCAGTATGGGATTCTCTTAAGCATCAGGTTTACTGCACTTGGGTTAGAGGGACACACTGATTAAACAAGAACTGAAATGCAGGATGGTCGCTTCTCGAGTGGTACCCTTAGATGTGATCCGAGAGAGTTTATCAGGATGGAAAATGTTGGATATTGATGGTTGTGGTGAAGGCAAAATGGACACAAATTCAAATATGTTATTTGCTCTGACATTGAATTTTTTGACATGCTATTTTGTTCCAGGCAGTACTCATACAATTTTTGTTCGATGACTTTCATATTTTCAGGGTTTAGCAAGGACATGTTGAAGTAAATTTGTAAGAATTTTGAAAGAGATCGGCTCATCAGCAGCTGAGATACTTTTCGTCAAAGTTGGGGACGTTTTTTTTGCGACACCCGATATATTAATGGTAGGCCTACCTGTATGAAATTGAAATATAACCCTAACTGTTACACAAATAGCTGTCATCTTATCTTTTTGATTTCTGCATCTATATCATATGACAAAGATCTGTAGATGTCACTGAGAGTGATCTGCGTAGATATCAATAGTAGCTTCCGGTAGATCACTGTCAGTGACGTCATAAAGCGCGTTAGTTTAAGTGGAAGTGCAAGAACCACAGACGTTGGAATGAAAATTGGAATGGCACAAATTGATGCTATCAGTGTCCCGGATACACATACAAAGTTTAGAAATGCTCTTTACAATCTCTTTAAAACCAATATAATAACTTTCATGCATATTATCTTCAATATTATCATGATCCTAAAAGATAAACAGCATCAAAGAACTTATTCTGTACATTCTGTATGATATAAGCTATTTAATCATGTATGATTGATATAATTCCTTATTTGAAAAGTTCAAAAGCTGTTACCTATGTTTCGTCAAAATGTCTTTTTGAATTTCGAGTTTCATTTTGTGGTTTGGATCGTTAGTACTTGGTTTCTTTCTATAATACATGTATTTTGTAAAATAAAATCACAATATTGATAAATATCATAACACATAGTTACTAATAAGTCTATCTTTGGTGAATCGCTTTACACTTGGTGACGCCAGTTTTTTTTATCACATATTTGTAACTTTTGATTATTATTGTTCAGATATTTCTCAACTTAAAGGGAATGTTTGACTACTTTGAGGTTAGAAAACTTCAGTCTTAAATTATTGAAAGTTATTGACCAAAATCTAAAGAAATGTGTACCTTTACATTATTTGTGAGTTGCTGTGAATGCCTAAAATGATTTAAGCGTATTAGAATTTTTAGACTTATATTTGATGTACGGATTAAAGCTAAATAAACTCAAAAATGTCTCCTACTTATTCTGATCTGGTTTTTAGTATTTATCAATAAGCCACTCCATTTTAGTAGTGAACCTAAAAAATTAGGTTGGGCAGGTAAATAGACTATAGATGAATTTCATATTTCACAAATCTTTTTTGTTCATGAACATTCCCTTTAAGAAACATTAAGACCAAGATTTTAATCGTGCTGCAAAGCTCATTAATGTCATAATAAATACAATTATACCTTATTCAACTGTTACCTAGTTATCTCATTTTAATCTGTTATAATCTTTTTATGTTTTAATTGTACATTGTTGTGCTATAACTCCCTATAATCCGTTTTATATCAATTGTTAATTAATTAATGTCAATGGACAAACTTTTGTATAGATATGGATTGATATGATATCACGGGCATCTTGGATTGACCAGAGCGTCCTATACAGACGGACAACGCCGATGTATTTGTAAATATTGTATCCGGTTATTATTAAACAGTTTCAAGTTCCTTATCATAGTTTTAGTGTAAAATCTCACTGCTACAGTATAACTTTTTTCAAACAATATTGGAATATTTTGCCTTTACTGAGGCTTTAAAATAGCATTATTTGATTATAAGCAAAAATCATGTAAAGAAATTGTTATTTCATTTATTATAATATCATATAAGATATCATTGTTTGAAATTGAATATATTTTTGAAAGAGTTGTACTATTATTGTCTAACAACAATTGAATAGTAAACAGCAGAAGCAGGCTACTAATTATGCTCACTTCCTCAATGTTAGACGTTTTTAGAGATTTATTTGGCGGATCCAGGGAGGGGGGTTGGGGCATAGAGGGCGTACGCCCCCCCCCCCCCTTTACTTTGTTTTTTTTTGGACAATACAACATCAAAAATGTCTATATCATTAACGTTTACTACAAAACATACATGGTCCATGTCAGAAACTGTTAAATTAGTACAATTTATACTTATATTCTATGTTTTTAAGCGAAAAAAAGGGTCAAAAAGTTTTTTTCTTCGCTCAGCTTGGCCAAGGTATAGATGCCCCCCCCCCTCCCCTTTCGAAAAACCTGGATCCAACCCTGAATAGGGCTAAATAAAGATTGAAAGATACGATTGTACTCATCTTATCTTTATAATACGGTTATTGATAGTAACAAGATTTTTCTAGAATATTATATAGGTGACATAATTGAAAAAGAGTTTATCAGTTAAGTAAATAATGGTGTCATTTTAAGATAAGAAGTTAAGTTAAGCTCAGGCATGTAGAAAAAGGATACATCAGAAGCTTGTCATTGTTAATCTAAAACACCTGATTCAGATGGATGTTTAATTTATATTCAGGTTGTAATCCCAAACACCTTAAAACTTAATCAAATACTTAAACTATATTCTCAAACAGAAACACATATTCAGTTCTTTGGACTGTATTCCCAAACATGTTGAAATTTATTCAGATGTATTAAGACTGTACGTATTCTCTAACACATTAAAACTTATTGAGATCTAAGGCTGTATTCTCTTATACATGTACATTAAAACTTTTTCAGTTCTTTGGACTGTATTTTATCAAACACAAACACATTTAGATCTTAGTGCTGTAGTCTCAAAAATTAACACATTTAGATCTTTGATGCTGTATTCTCAAACACAAACACATTTAGATCTTAGTGCTGTAGTCTCAAAAACGAACATGTTAAGAACTTGGGGCTGTATTCTCAAACACATTTAGATCTTTGGACTGTATTCTCAACCACAAGCATATTTAGATCTTGGTGCTGTATTCTCAAACACAAACACATTTAGATCTTTGGACTGTATTCTCAAACACAAGCATATTTAGATCTTGGTGCTGTATTCTCAAACACAAACACATTTTTAGATCTTTGGACTGTATTCTCAAACACAAGCATATTTAGATCTTGGTGCTGTATTCTCAAACACAAACACATTTAGATCTTGGGGCTGTATTCTCAAACACAAACACATTGATATCTTGGTGCTGTATTCTCAAACACAAACACATTGATATCTTGGTGCTGTATTCTCAAACACAAACACATTTAAATCTTGGTGCTGTATTCTCAAACACAAACACATTTAGATCTTGGTGCAGTATTCTCAAACACAAACACATTGATATCTTGGTGCTGTATTCTCAAACACAAACACATTTAAATCTTGGTGCTGTATTCTCAAACACAAACACATTGATATCTTGGTGCTGTATTCTCAAACACAAACACATTAGATCTTGGTGCTGTATTCTCAAACACAAACACATTAAGATCTTGGGGCTGTATTCTACACAAACACTTTTAGATCTTGGGGCTGTATGCTCAAACAAAAACACATTTAGATCTTGGTGCTGTATTCTCAAACACAAACACATTGATATCTTGGGGCTGTATTCTACACAAACACATTTAGATCTTGGTGCAGTATTCTCAAACAAAAACACATTTAGATCTTGGTGCTGTATTCTCAAACACAAACACATTGATATCTTGGTGCTGTATTCTCAAACACAAACACATTAGATCTTGGTGCTGTATTCTCAAACACAAACACATTAAGATCTTGGGGCTGTATTCTACACAAACACTTTTAGATCTTGGTGCTGTATTCTCAAACACAAACACATTTAGATCTTGGTGCTGTATTTTCAAACACAAACACATTAAGATCTTGGGACTGTATTCTCAAACACAAACACATTAAGATATTGGTGCTGTATTCTCAAACACGAACACATTTAAAGACTTTTAGATTTTTACTCAAGCACATTTTCTCAAGTATATGATTGTTTATCTTTTAAGATGGTCTGCAACATCAAGACAAGAAAGGTCGAGTATTTTGAGTAAAGCAGCAGATATCTTAGAAAGTAGAAAAGATGAATTTGCTGAATGGGAATCTCGAGATCAAGGCAAACCTTTACGACTGGCCAAGTTAATAGACATTCCTAGAGCTGTGTATAATCTGAGATTTTTTGCTACAGGTATTCTACATGATGTTAATTGGTAAGTGATGACTTCTTCTTCTTCTTAGTTCATGCCTGTTTTTTAAAAAGTTACTTTAGACAACATGAATTTTTTTTCTATATTTCTTCCCTAATTTTGCTAATATGTTGTTGTAAGAGAAATAGCTCATTTCACATGACTTCCTCATATCAGTAACATGCACTGTGGAATTTGAATTTGAAAAGTAGCCTACTGTTATGTTCAATGTTTTTGATATTAAAGGAATATTAAAGAGGTTTTTTTAACTTTCTATGTGTACCGGGGACACTGATAGCACCAATTTGCACCATTCCAATTTTCATTTCGATGTCTGTGGTTCTTGCAATTCCACTAAAACTAACGAAACTGACAGTGAAAAAACACTTTACAATTCCTTTAAGATTATGATAAAGTTGTGTTATTTTAGCTCCACTACTCTAGAGACAGCCAACGCCTTCAACTACACCATCAAACAACCAGTAGGTGTTGCTGGTCTTATCTCCCCTTGGAATCTACCATTGTATCTGCTAACATTTAAACTGGCGCCTGCCCTGGTAACTGGTAACACTGTGGTAGCTAAACCAAGTGAAATGACATCGGTTACTGCCTACAAATTCTGTGAAATTTTGAATGAAGCTGGTAGGTACCACTAAGAGGCTCGAGTCTGAATCAGATTCGTTAACTTTGAATGTAACAAGCTATTTCAAGGTGGTTTGTCTTAATTGATACATTTAATGTGAATAGAACACTCCTCTCAAATTTAATTCATTTTTCAATTTTCTTTTAATTATATAAAGTTATTATAGAAGATAATCTTAATTGGCAAGCTAAGTTTTACCTACCAAAAAAATCCAAATTAAAGATTGTAATTGTGAAGAACAACTCTTATTTAAGAATATTAATTTAATTCAGTATTCTATCAAATTAATAGACATTGTTGGTGCTAAAACATTTCACAAATTGAAGACTGGATGTATGAGATGATTACAGTTGGTTTAATGCTGTGGAATAGATGTTATTCACTATATAATGACTATCTGATTACAGACATACCACTCTGTAGCTCTGTTACGTTCAGAATTATGAATTTTGAGGAGGACCAGAGCCTGAATTCTACTCAAACTTTACAAATCTTATTTAATTCATATATAGTTTAACATATTAGTTTCTTAAACACAAACAATAACAATTTTTTATTTTTTTTATTGAGTTGGATAGATTTGAAGTTTTGTCAACTAATTTGTGTCCTAGAGTATAAATTTATATATCATAGTAGTATATTCTGGTATTTGAAAACAACCGGTAATTTATTTTTTTCTCAAAAATAAAAACAAATTTGATGCTCATGTCATTGGCCACACATGTTTTAAAGGTTTTAAACAGACAAAACTTCAGGTCCTGGGATATTTGCCTTATAAATCTTTTTCAATTTACAGTCTCAGTAAAAACTCCTAGAAAATATGGCAGGAAAGGCTGATAAAGGCTGGAGAGTAGAGGAGGTTTTCATATTTCAGTGGGGCTGAATGATAGAAGTATAAGGAAGAACACAATGGTGATACAGGTGTTGCAGAATAGAACAGTAGTCGATGGTCCTTGGTCAATTAGCTACTACTAGGATATTCTTTTTCCTAAATCATAAATCAGTTTATTTTCAACAATAAGTACATTACGACTAAGATATTCAAAATAAGTATGGCCCATTTCAGAAAATGTTCACTATGAAATAAAGGAATTTGAAATTTGATAAAACTGAAGTTTGAAATGAAATTTATTGTATTGACTGAAACACTTAAATTATCAGATATATATTCTGTGGCATGTCTTAAGACAATAGGTAAAGTTGTATATTATAAACATTGTGACTGATTGATCAGGGGCCAAGTGAAAGCAATAAACTGTCTCGAGGTAGCAAAAGTGATAAAGAAATACTGTGCTTTTAGTCTTAAATACTGTGCTGTGCTTTTAGTCTGAAATGCTGTGCTGTGCAATCAGTCTGAAATACTGTGCTCTGCTTTCAGTCTGAAATATTGTGCTGTGTTATTAGTTCAAAATACTGTGCTAAATAGCCGTTGGAGACAAGGGGCAGCTGCCCCCCAAATTTTATGTTTTCGGGCAAAATATCATTAAGATTCGGGCAATAAGTCGGTCTTCCCCACCGTGCTGTGCTATGATTAAAGTTTGTATTTGATGGGTATTTAAATATAAGATTGGATGTTACAGGTCTGCCACCTGGTGTTGTTAATATGGTGTTTGGTTACGGTCATAAAGTTGGTGAAGCTCTAGTATCTCATCCTTCTGTACCACTAATATCATTTACTGGCGGTACAGTGACTGCTGAACGTGTTAGACTAGCTTCCGTTAAATATTGTAAAAAATTATCATTAGAGGTAACATTATGGTTTATTATTTATATGTTAATGGGATTGTAAAGCATATTTCTAAACTAACTTGTTTTATGACGTCACTGACAGTGATCTGCATAGAGCAGCTTGCGGTAGATCACTGTCAGTGACGTCATAAAACTTGTTAGTTTTAGTGGAATAGCAAGAACCGCAGACGTCAGAATGGAAATTTGAATGGTGCAAATTGATGCAATCAGTGTTCCTGATACTAGTACACATACAAAGTTTAGAAATGATCTTTACAATCCCTTTAACATTGCCACAGTTAGCCATAGAACATATTCAATAGTATCAATTACAGAACTAGACTAACGTGCTAGATAACCTTGTATACTATTTACCATCGCCATATTGAATATGTTTTAGTTCAGCCAATCACAATCATTCTTCAGAGAACGTTACCTTCTCATGCGTTATATCAGAAATAAATTGATCTCCTAACAAGAGTGTCTTTTCTTGCCCATTTACAAGGCAAGATGGCTGTCTATTATGACCGAGTCATAATGTTAGTCGAACAAGGACAAATGTTGAGCAGAATGAGACAATATTGAGGTATTCAGTATATAAGTTTATCTTTCATTATTAGATAAACCAACATGAAAGCTACACGATATAAAGTCTGTAGTGTCAGCACAACAATGTACCCAGCAATAAAACTTAGTTTGGGCTTAATAATGAATTTCATCATTGGGCCTTTTGGTTTGCAATTTTTATATTTCTGTTATGTATTCCAATTATTGTGTAGCTTGGAGGGAAAAATGCAGCAGTTGTATTTAAAGATGCTAATCTAAAGAAGTGTATCTCAAACACTGTCAGGTATGATATTTTTAACACAGAATAAGCTAAAAATCATGAAAAGTAGAGTGTTAAAGCTATCAAATGACACATTGAAATAGATCTCTAAGGCTAAAGATGTCCATTACGTATACCAAATATTCCTAGACAGTTCTAATTCACTGGTCTTGTAACTTGGCGATGCTCATAATAACATTTCCATATTGTGTTTTTTGGCTTAATAGTAGGAAATAAAATTTCATATCATTTGGTATATTTTATTTCAGATCAAGTTTTTTAAATCAGGGAGAAATATGTTTATGTACCAGTAGAATTTTTGTACAGAGACAAATATTTCAACAATTTATAGAGTCATTTGTTCAAGAAACCAGGTAATAATTCAGTTTATCCTATAACCGATATGAGAAATAAAAATTTAAAATTTGTTTCCAATGAATTTTTTTTTCATATTCTGTGTCTGTGATGCATTCTAGATAAAAAAAATATTTTTTTTTTTTTATGTCGGATAAAAATGATATCCCCCATTGAATAAATATGGTATTCAATGGGTGGCATAAAAACCATATCCATTCGTAGCCATAGGATAACCTCTATTTATACTTGTCGTGTATGATCAAGACTCAAGAGTACTTAAATACTTTCAATAATGAAATGGCTTTAATTCTTAATTTCGCAATTTTCTGCTTTTGTGATAGTAGCATCAGAGATTTATGTGCACTACTTGTACCCTAAAATCAAAGTGGACCTCTCTTGTGAAAAGTTCTAATGTGAAAGTTTAGGGTTTCATGCATTAAATATGCTCCCACAAATTTTAAGATATAACTGTTTGTTTTTATTATGTGATTAGAATGTATGATATTTTTCTCTAGAAATCTGAAGGTTGGAAATTCATACGATGAAAAGTGTATAATTGGAGCATTAATAAGTAAAGAACATTTGAATAAAGTAAAGAGTTATGTAACTTTAGCTGAAAAAGAGGGCGCTAGTATATTATGTGGTGATAAATCTGATGGTTTAAATTTAGCAGACGACAAGAAAAATGTAAGATACTTTAACATCATTTCAACTACAGGATTACAAATTATCTTTTTACTTACATGTTGATTTTTATTTGCTGTTTAGTTTACAGATGATCCTCATATACTTTAATTCAATAATTAGTTCATTCTGCTTCTTTGTGAGGTTCTATAGCACAGTCTGTTACTGTGTCGTTCTTTACAAACATGACGTCATTTGCTTGGATAAGAGGAAATTAAGGTTGTTATGTTTGAGAGTTCGATTCTCGATCGAGGTGTGACAGTCCGATGACCTTGAATAAGTCATCTTCACTCATAATTCCAGTCAACCCAGCTGTAAATGGATACGGATAATTTGGGAAAGATCAATGCCAAGAGGTTTGGCCAAGGACCAGCTGGGAGAAAGGATCCAAGTTGTTATACTTGTAAAATATAGATGTTTCTTTCTTTCTTTTTTTAGTTTGAAATCTTATAATACATGTTACATAGCAATGTTACTATTGAAGTATTACTAAGAAATGTATAATACATACTGTGTTTTTAGGGTTATTTCATGAGACCAACAGTAATAACAGATATAGAGGATGATTCTAAACTAATGACAGAAGAAATATTTGGTCCTGTTGTTTGTGTTGTACCATTTGATGATGAAGAAGAAGTTATTTTTCGAGTAAATAGTGTTAAATATGGTCTGTGTGCCTCTGTATGGTCACAAGATGTTTCCACTATACATAGAGTTGCACAACGCATACAGGTATATCTATATTTTTTATATAAATGGCTTAAGCCTGCCGCAGACGAGAGCCAAATGCTGATTTATCAGCCTCAAGTAACTAAAAATCTCACCGTCTGCATGCAATTTTTGTTGCGTTTTTCGTCTCATGAGGCTGTGAGTCAAATATCTATCATCTCTGCGGGGAACATAAGCTGTCAGCTCAGCCAAAGATTTTAACAGACCCATAGAAAGGCGTAAATTAACCATGGTTGTGCGCCATTTTTTTTTGTACGATAGGTCACATGATCTACTGAACGACAGTGTACTCAGCCAAATGCTTATCATCTGCGCTGAACCATTCAGCTGAGGCAACGGCCTCGCAAGGTCGATAGCTCAGCAATTTGCTCTTGTCTTTAAACTCTTATATGATTATTTAGTGGGAAGTCAATATGAAGTTTAATTGAAAATTGATTATATGCCGGTAAAGTGCTCTTAAATTTCATCAATGTCCCCAGTTCACAAAATCCACATAAGGAGTGTTAGTTTTGGAAATTAATGTTAATATTTCCAAAGTAAACTCATGTTCTAAAAATCTTTTGAAATGTTTTAGGTTGGTACAGTGTGGGCTAATTGTTGGTTGATAAGAGATCTCAATGTACCGTTTGGTGGAATGAAAGAATCTGGTGTGGGTAGAGAAGGTTTAAAAGATTCCATACATTTCTTCACAGAGGAGAAAACAATATGTCTGCAGCTCTGATCACAACTGAAGGAATCAACTACTTGGATCACCTGACAAATTGAATGTCAAGGGCTCTTGTACACAATTCCAAACATAAATATGATCAATTTATTTTCACCTCAAATAGTGTAAGTGGAGAGGATCACAATATTGATGTAAATGACAAGAATCAATCTACCTCTACTAAGATCCACTTAGTTTCAAAACGTGATCAGATAGATAAATGTGGAAAAGAACACACTAAAGTTCGATTGATCTAGATAGTTTGATAGCCACTCAGTCAATCTGAGAACAAAATTAACTCTTTTATGTCTGGAAATGTTCCCATATCTGTATTTTTGTAAGCGCATACCACAATTGTTTATATGTATAAATAATAAAACATATAGTTTATGATAACTGTATATATTATGGTTTTTAATGTGCAAGAATGAAACAAAAGTAAGAACATTTAGGTTCTAAATAAATGTAAAAAAAGAAAATAAAATATATCAAACAAAACAATTCTTATGCTTTCAATAAAAATGCTTCAAAATTAGAAAATAATTGAGAAATCATAACAAAATAAATTGAACACTGTCCACCATCTTGAATTAGGAACTAAATATGGATGGAGCAAAAAGTATATATTTAATATAATTATATGGATAACAATGACTGTATATTTCATATCATAGACATACTTCATCACACTGGGTGAGGTCAAATCTCGTGTTAGCATTCCGTGTTAGTGTTAACATGAATTTAACACAACATTTGAACTAATTTTTCGTGTTAATGTAGTACTTTTTGGGAGTGAACACGCGAAACCAGTACATCTTTTACATAATTAAGTATCAATCAATATCAATCAAATAAGGCAATATTTGCATTTGACCCAGTCCAAATTCTGTGTTAACACTAACATAGATATACTTCATCACACTGTGTTCAAACTATTTTTTGTAAATGGAATGAGGATTACAATATGTATTATTTGAACTATTTTAGGATGCCAAAATGCCTATAAAATTGCTATGTAGCAGTCACATTGTTATTACATATTATAATTACATGACACACTTCCAAATATGAGTAGATTTTGCTTAATACATTATGATGCGGAGCTGGGGTTTTTTTTTTCCACAGAATAATCAGAAAATAAAAAGTGAAACTCATTCCATTGTGATTCTAAAAAACTATCAAATAAAACTTATCAACACAAATCTTAGCACTTTTTAAGAGACAAGTAAACAATAATATCTGATCACTAAATTTTGGCAGCTTGACAGACAATTGTAGAAGAATACTAAATATTATGTTGCCTCTATTCCTAATAGTTTCACGGACCTATAAAGGGGTGGGGGCTCCCGGCTCGAGCTTGTTTTTAGCCGACTGAAGTATGCTATATTTCAGAGTCCCTCGTTTCTCTAAATCCTGGATCCGCCCCTGAAGGTTGATTATTTATAAAACTTGTATTGAATGTTTCTGGTATTTCGAACCAGTCTTATCAACATATTTTAAATCTATAATAAACTAGGTCAACAATGTATATAATATAAAATACAAGGATATTGATTCAAATAAATCCAAAACTGAATTATAAATTTCTTTTTGTAAAATAAGTAAACAAATTTCTAATTTCAACAAATAATCTACATTAACATGTTTATACAGGGTTCATACAGATCATCTGAGCAAATTTTCCATGACATTTCCATGACTTTCCAGATAGTATTTAGTCATTTTCCATGACCAATTTAATAAAAATCATGAACGGAAGGGGTAACTTGAGACTATTCTGGATCATGATTTTTTTATTTGATAACGCAAAAATAGGAGAATGGTATGAAATATCATTTTTTTCAGGTTATTTTGACAATTTTCCAGAATAATCATGATTTTCTCTGATATTCCATGTCTGGAAAAGCTTTTTTAAAATTCCCTGATATTCCAGGTTTTCCATGACCTGTACGAACCCTGTAAACTTAAAACATTTTAGATGCTGTATTTGCTACTTCTATATATTTCTAGAGAGTTTGAATTATTATGCAAGGTTTCAGATTAAGCAGCCAGCACTATATTTCACTGCTATATAGGTCACTGCTTAATGTAATGAACATTCCTAATAATTTAAACTATCTAAAACTAAAACATTATAGTTATATGGTTTATAAACTTGGTTTAATATATTCACAAAATACAAGACAACTTCTAAACACAGATACAATATACATAAAGATATATGCCTGCATACATCTTAAATTAACAGAGAAGAGCCAGCTCTTAAACAATTGAACAAATTATCTTTTAATATATTTCAATCACTTCAGTTGAATGTTATACTCTCAGTCAAGGCCATTGGTTTTGGAATGATAAGCTTAAAACATAAAATAAAGGCCTTGACTCATATTAAGTTAATGAGAAAATCATCTGAATATTTACTTTAATTTTAGCCAAGCATCACCCTTTTCAGTATCAAAATCTGATGCCATGTTCTCCTACAAACATAACGTGCCAATTTATACTGACGTCACCACCAGGCTGTTCTCAGATAGACATCCTAAGTAAATACTCCACAAAAAGATGTACTGCATTTCTATTGAATTGATGCTAAAAGTGCTTTGAATAGCTGAAATAATTGAGCTCTGTTAATGCAACTATTAAGACAATAACACCATTTAGTTAGTCCTGTAATTTTGACTTAAGGGTGTTAATTGGGCTATTTCACGTTATGAAAAAATGGAATAAGTATATGAAATAATGATTTCTTGAGACTTGTTGTGCATTTGTTGATGATTTGGGGTCCTTCTCGATAGTTTAAGGTTGATTTCATGTCAATCAGATTTTTTTAATGAGTTGACAGCCCTTTCAAACATGTCATAAAAATTGGACATTTCAAACCTTTGATACAAGTTTAAAAAAATGTGAATGGATCAATCTACATCAAACTTGGCATAAATGTAGACAATTACATTGCCGAGAAACGTACAGAGCGATTTTCCAAAAATAATTATTATTTTGGTGGTTACCATGGAAATACGAAAATTTACACGTAGGTACGGCAAACATTTTCCAGGGGCCAAACTGATTAGAATTTTCGAAAAAAACTCTCTGTACGTTTCATCCTTATTGAATAAGCTTTCAATCAAGACCAAGATCGTAATTTTCCAATAAAAAATGGCTGAGAAATCTTGTACCAACCGGGACACATTTTGCTACTTTTTCCTAATTTTTTAGCAAAAACTAACGAAATACCTAATTTCTTTTCGTTTTTTTTCATTCTATATAGTTTACAAATAAAGTAATAATAATTATCTACAATCTGAGCCCAAAAATAATAAGTAATTCGCAAAAATTCCATCTCGTTTTTTTTTTCTCGAACGCTAGCCCAATCAATACCCTTAAGTCAGCTTATTTCAAATTAAAATCACATCTTCGTTCTTCGGTTGATTTAAATTTTTTCTTAATTTTTCATAATTACTTTACTATATAAGGCATTGGAGTTCAGCCATTTTAAATATATTTCAAATTTCCTTACTCTTGAACATTCTTATTTATCTTAGTCAAAATTTAAAAAAAAACTTGATATAAAATATGATACGAGATAAAACATAATGCCTATCAATATTGACAAATATGCAGCAAATTGTATTATATTAATACAATAAAATAATATAATTTACCACATATTTCTTGATTAACTTATTTGAATACTCAAAAACAGATCTAGTTTTACTTTTTTATGACGAAATGTTATCGATACCACATCTTAGAATGAACAAAAAAATTCTCATACTTGGCCAATAAGAGTATATATTCATCAAAGGTGTTTACAGTATACAAACTGGATCCAATAAACCATAAAAATAAGGAATTGTCAATAAAATTACATTAAATAATAGAAAAACGCCTAATATTTTGTAAGTGTTTTTCAATCATTATTTTATACATGTTTTCTGGATTTATACAGGTTATCTGATGTAAGTTTATGACAACAGGTAAGTTCACTGGTAAATATAACCCTTTTTGACCAAGTTTGAGAATATTGATTTTGACTCGTTAAGAGGTGGTATTGTTTAAAGATTCAAGAATAAAGATCTGAGTCAAAGAGAATGATAGTAATAGTAATAGATGGAGACATTAGACATTAATGAAGCTCAAATACCGGTATACCTAATAGGTCTAGAGTTTGACCAGCAAAAACCATTCCCCAAAACAAAACAATAGCCAGTGTTACAGAATGGCACATTTATGCTTTTTACGTCTGCCATGTCGTCTTCTGTGATTATTTTTCAGATCTTCTGGTTGATCTCTGCAAAAAAAACAAATTGAAAATTATAACCAGGAAAATCATGTACATTTGTCTTGTGATATCTGTATGAAGTTTCCTATTACAGCACTAGTCTCGATCATGAGCATAATTGGTCCTAAATAATATGTCACAAAAAAAGAAATCTGATTTCAGCAACAGACAACAGTAACAACCTCAAATAGTCTGTTTGTATTGTATTCTGTTTTATTACTGGATTTGCCTTGGTATCTTGTCTCGACCATATTGCAATATAATGTTTTACAACAGAAGCTACCACCTTATGCTATAAAATACAATACCTGATGATTCGGACAACATCGTGAAAAGCTTTATCAACATTTAATGGAGGGTCTTTAGCACTTGTTTCAATATATTGGATCTGAAATATACATTGAAAGAGTTAATAAAATAACCTGTTGTATTATAATTCCTCATGTGAAAAGTTCATAAGCTGTTACCTATGTTTCATCAAAATGTCTTTTTGGATTTCGTGTTTCATTTTGCAGTTCGGATCGAGTACTAGGTTTTTTTAATGATAAATGAACAATGTTAATAACACCCAGGATGTGACTTCCATGTAACATCTTAAATAACGGAACACAATTTCACCTAAAGATGACAATGAAGATTGTTGAAACGTTGTGTGTAATAAAACTAAGGAGTAGTATACCATAAAATTGTGTTCCGTTATTTAATGTGATCTCTACCCCTAAATGTCGCTTAAGGATTAAGTAACATCTTGTTTGAATGGTAAGGAAACTATAAGTTAGATGAAGAGAAAACTGTATCTCTTTCATTAACAGCAAAATAGTATATTATATTATATTATAACAATCTGCACATTGTCCAAATCTATATAAGTTGAATAAAATGATGGCATTAGCTGTTTGAATTTGGCCCAAAAAATATAGTTTGTTTAATAATTAACATCAACAGTTCATAGTATTACATACCCGAAGATTAGCTGCTAATTCACGACCTGATTCTTCACTAACTTTTCTCTGATGTACTAAATCAACTTTATTAGCTACTAATAACATAGGATAGGTATCCCTACAAAATACATAATCAGACATAACATATAGGACACATCATCAGATATAACATAGGATAAGTATCCCTACAAAATACATAATCAGACATAACATATAGGATACATCATCAGATATAAGTTGATATAACATAGGATAAGTATCCCTACAAAATACATAATCAGACATAACATATAGGATACATCATCAGATATAAGTTGATATAACATAGGATAAGTATCCCTACAGAGTATATCATCAGATATAACTAGGACTGGGTATCGATTACCAAATCAAAAGAAGACTACCGATATTTTAATCGAAAAATCTTCTGATATTTGTCTGTTGATGTATTTTTTTTGTACCTGAATATTTTGTTTTTCATGAATATCTTGTATCGAAAACAAATGAAACTGAAAAAACTTTTATAATTATCATGTTCAATAATCATGTGAAAGATTATGTTAAAAGAACATTTTAATTTTAATTGATTATAATAATCATTGCATTGAATATTACAAATATTTTACCCAGCCCTAGATATAACATATACAAAAATATTAAAGGGAAGCAAGTCTCATGATACCCCAAATTGAATGAACGTAATTCAGTAAAATATATAGTACAATCTACCAGGTACTTAAATACAGCCTTGTGTAGTGTAATAACAAAATCTTTTAAGCCTACTTACCTATCTTTGACCCGTAAAATTTGTGTATGAAAATTTGGAATATTTTCAAAACTTTGTCTATCTGTTACAGAAAAAACTAATAAAAAACCATCTCCCTTTCTCATATACTGCTCTCTCATAGCACTGAACTCTTCTTGACCAGCTGTGTCCAGTACTGAATTATAACAAATATATACCGGTAACCATTTTAATGATTTTCAATGAATCTAACAGAATGCAATCAAATGACTTGATTTTACATTATTTTAATACAGTAGAAACTGCATTAAACGACTGCTCAAAGGAAAAAAACAAACGGTCTCTTACTGAAGGTGGTCTCTTAGCAGAGTATACGACCAGTAAGGTCATACTAAGCATCAGAGCTATTTCTTGTTGACGATGTAGTTTATAAAACCTTTACAAATGGGTCTAGGCCATCAAACAAAAATATATTCTGTTCTGTTTTCTTAAAAGTAACAACACTATTAGGCTTCACACTGAACAATTGTTATAACTAACAGAACTAAGTTGGTGACACCTTTGAAGCAGGATAATGCTTACTTTAATATTGAACACCAATTGGACTTCATAGCTTCTTAAAAGGGAAATTTTGCAAAACAAATTTTAAATTGTCTAAGGTTTGAACATTTTTTTCTTAAAGGCAAGTATAAACCAAAGGTAAAATATAGTTTACGTCATATTATGTGTACTAGGCCTACTTAAAAATGAAATCATTAAAGTGCTCAGCTATTATTGACTTATACTTATTGATAATAAAAGTTTGATGTTTAGATTTGAGAGATATATAAATCATTATGACAACCATTGACGTCACAGTTTAAATCTTTACATGCTTTAACATACTTCAAATCTTAAAAGAACACAATTCACCATTACATAATAAAATTTCTTTTTTAATACTTTACAAGATGTCCAAATCTTATTCTTTAATTTAAGATACTTGAAAACAGTGAAGTCAGAAAATGCTTTTGTCAATAGGAAATTTCAAACAAAGTCTGACTGGTATAAAATCAAATCATTTGGAGTGATACATTGCACGAGTATATGGCAAACTAGGACTAATACACTATAATATTTTTTCTTGATCTATTACGGTACCTAATAAGCAGCCTAAGTTATTATTTATAAAACAGATTAATAAACTCTTTAATAATAGTGATAAATAAATAAATAAAGACTTGATATTGTTAGTGGCCATCATGTTTTTGAATGATATATTTTTCTCCTTGGACACAATTATTACGGTCAAAATCAGATTTTTGAAAAAATTAAAAAGAGGATTGACTGAACGGGTCAAGCTTCACCTTTAAAAGTTATATATATAGTTACTGACAATATTTGTGAATAATAAAGAGAAAGTAATTTAAATTCCTGTGTAAATATGTTATTATGAATTCACCAGGGAATCAGTCAACCCTAGTTAATATATTCAGTTCATGATACAATACACAGCTTTGTTACTACAGGATATGACAATTGTGGCATATAAAACTATGTCACAATAAATACTTTGGTATAGACCGAATTCCTATGTTTTATTTTAAAGAGAGTATCAATGCACTATAATACAATAACTTTCCACATAAATTTGAAAGATAGGGCAAAGAACACAATAAGTTGACACAATAATGTATACAATTCTACTGTGCAAACTATATTTTTTTATTTATTCTGGAGGTCAGGGTGATTGATAAGCAACAAGTTACTTTCTAGCAGAAGGTGGGGTTTATTCTAGTGTAAGCTTATAATATTACTCCTTTTGAAATTTTGTTTATTGGCCAGATAACCATGTGACAAATATGAGTTCAACCTTCTACAGGCTACATATTATTCAATAGTTTGGAAAGTGTTAGTTAGATGCTTTATAATTTATTCATAACTATATTTACTGAATTAGCTGATTTAGACACAATAATGATGAGAAAATACAAAACTAAATATACCATTCTGAATATTTATACATACTAGTATAAATAAAATCTGTATCGGCAAACAATTCTTTTAAGCAATTATTTTACCAGAATTTTTGCTGTTAGTGAAACAAAATACAAGATATGAATAATGCATTGAACAAAGCATTGCATGTTTCTTGAAATAAAAAATACTTTAATTGCAGATTTTGATATTTTCAGAAGTTCACTCAAACTTTTCTTTAGCCAAAAAACCTGCATATATATTGCATAATATTACATGTGAGGCCCCCAGTAGTTTCTAAAAAAAATACATTGCATTCAGTGTTTTGTCAAATATGTAGCTGTTGCAATGTGTATGAACAACTGACAATAATCTATTTTGTGAATAAATGAACAAATAACAATCTAATTTAGTATTGTCTTCCCATTCGAATAATCAAAAAGGTAAAAATATTAAATTTAAATCTGTATTCTTATATTTTATAGAATAAGCTTATAATATGGTACTTAATTCAATAATCTCTTGTTGTTGATACAGCATCTAATTTCTACATCTACATCATAAATTGAATTAAATCTTTTGGATCCAATTTGATCTTTTCAAGGTACCATTTGGTTTTTTTTGGGGGGGGGGGGGGGACCATTTGAACCAAAATTTGTGACCATTTAGGTTTAGTGCAAAGCTGACTATAACCCAATCTTAGAAATATTTATTACGATTACGATTAGGTAACTAATTGAAATCTCAAGCTGTAGCCTATTAAACATATGGGAGCCATAGTGGCTCAACTAGTTAGATGCTTGTTCTCTAGCCTGAAGGTCTGGGTCAAGATGAAACCTTTTCGATTTTTCAAACTGGTTTCTCCCTGTCAGTGATGCAGGTCGGTGCCCATAGTGTGCTTCAGGTCGTGCAAGTTAAACTTAAGGATCTCGACAGTTAGAAATCGAAAATAAGAGTAGACTTATGCCGCTGCCCTGGCAAAATTTCCCTCATTGCACACTGCATGGTGTTTTCCCATCCTAATAGTCCATACAGGTGCAGAAAAGCAGGACGTTAAACTCCATTTAATGCATTGAATTGTATTAAACGACATAAAAACATTATATTTATATTTATTTTAATACAACTTACCATCCAATAAACAGTTTTGTCCATCAATCTGTGTATGTTGAGTGTACGAATCTTCAATTGTTGGATCATAATCTTGGACAAATAATTGTTGAAAGAACTGAATAGTCAGTGCTGATTTTCCAACACCTCCGTCTCCAACCACAACCAATTTATAAGTTGTTTCATGATCGTTTGGTGGTTTTGGCATTTTAAATTTTATCTTCTTGATGTCCTAGCCTAGACTGAAATCTACATTTACTTCCTAAATTTAAACAAATTTAATGTGCGCAATTAATGAACAGAATTATTTGTGAAATAATGTACCGTTGTCTGCTCTAATATTAATCACAACCTAAACAAACGGTGAATAGAAGTCGTTTCGCTTTCTTGGATCCCGTTATTCTTGCGGCCTTCACCTTCAACGGGCACCTGTTTTGAAAAACAACTGAAACGAAATATTAAAAAAAAGTAGTTAGAGCATCTATTTCCTATTTTATCTCTTAGAGATATTCGTCTTGATTAAAAGATCAGATAAAGTTTTAATCATTTTTTATAGAATAGAATCATTTGGAATAATCTTGAACTTGACAGTCGTAATTTTTAAAGATGCCATCGACAAAGAAGCATAGATCTTCCAGTCATACGAGGAATTGTTAATTTTACACAATGACAACCAAGACTATCAAAAATGGCTGCGCCCATGAGTACCAAAGGTTATGTTGGAATGAAAAAGTTAAACTTAAGCCAAGTTTTTATTAGATATGCATCAAAGTTAAGAGAAGTGACAGATAAATCCCAACGGCAAGCGAAGCGCAAGGTAATGTAGGATTGTAGGTAGTGTAGTGTAGTGAAGACCTTCAATGGCTTCATACTCATTGCTTGTCACTGTAACTGTAGTTGTCACCAACAATAATAATAATAATAATAATGATGTTAAGTTCGCTGAGAGAAAAATCCATCGAAGAGAACATCTTCTGAAGTGTTGATGTAGTTTTGGTCTGACTAGGTTTAAATTTATATTTCTTTTTATGCTACGGATGCGTAATATTTTTGTTTTTGTACTGCAGTAGATTAACACTTATTTCGGCAACATGTCAAATCGGCAACATGTCTTATTGTTTGTTTACTTCTAGACAAAATGCAGTTTGACAACAATATGTACAGAGTTAACACGGCAACAACAATTTTTTCGGGTTTACTCAGCGACAAGTATGAAACATGCGATAAATATATTGAATATTTTAATTTATAGTATATTATTTTATATACACATGTAGGCCTAGTATATTATCATGAATTTTTTTTTTTCATATGCAAATTCTACTGCAGACATTTTTTTTTTTTTCAGAATAAATTTATTGATTCCTTGAGGGTTTATGTTTGTGGTGGAGCTGGAGGTCAAGGTCATCCTAGATTTGGGGGAATGGGAGGTGATGGGGGTAATGTGGTAATAACAGCTTCAAAAAACACTTCCTTAAAAACAGTAGTGAGAATGTACCCTACCAAAAGATTAATTGCCTCTACTGGAAAAAATAGTCAGTAAGTTACTAAATGACAATCGTTCAATCAGTGTTATTTCAAACATTTTTTTTTTAATGTTCGCTTCTCGGGAGTAGATAAAACCTTATGCTACTCAAAGACTGGTTATGATTTAATCCAAGTTGCTTATTCTATTATTTTTATTTGATCAAATTTTCAGTTATAAGAACATTGTAATAGTCTGAAAATGCTGCTATTATTTGTAGGAAATATAGATTAATAGGAGATCAAGGTGAAGATTTAAAAATAGAAGTACCAGTTGGTATTACTGTTCAAACAGATTCTGGTAGAGTTATAGGTTAATATATTTATATGGTACCTTTATGGATGGGCACTACGCCACTACTGCCTTGGGAAACACATTGATCTGCAGACCCAGAGATTCTTGACCATATAATTAGAAATTTCCTGCAAGTAGGCATATATATGATTTGATATAAATTAGTAACTCTATCTGGAGTGTACCAGTGTCGTTAGCGTTACCTTGCTAGTTTGAGCACTCTTGCATGGTACGATGGTATCACATTTGTGGGATCATCTGAGGTGGCTATATATAGCTCAACCTCAACTCCAGTATCAGCACTGCACTGATGAGGCCTCGAAGGCCGAAACAGTACTGTTTGCAGTTAAATTAGTAACTAAATAGTTATTGCAGTAATTGGAATTTTCTTTTAAAAAAATTGCCTTTATTTTTGTTTTCATTTATTTAGGTGATTTGGATACAGAAGGTCAAGAGTTAGTGTTAGCTCGAGGTGGAAAGGGAGGTAACCCTGATAATGGATTTCTAGGAAGAAGGGCAGAAGCTAGGAGTGTAAAGTTAGATTTAAAACTGTTAGCTGATGTTGGACTAGTTGGGTAAGATTTTTTTACAATCTCAGACATTGTATTATATATTCAGTTTAATTTTACAAATTTCTAAACCTTTTTTAAAGACAATAAACCAAAATTCTGCCTACCATTCAACTATTTCCCATTACTAGCTAGACAAATAACTACAGCTTCATCTAGTACATTAATAGTCAAAACTATCAGATTCTTAGATATTTTTTATCAGTTATGAGTTTGCTTTTCAGGTTTCCTAATGCTGGAAAATCCACATTTTTAAGTGCAGTTTCTAGAGCTAATCCAAAAATAGCTGAGTATCCATGTAAGTTGAATTTTAATGATTTATAGAAACACTACTACTAGATATAAATCGCATTTGAATAAAGCAAGATTATAAGGCATATAGTGAACAAAATAGAGAAAAACTGCAAATGCATGCCAGGTTCAAGGGGAAGTTTTAAATAACCCATGAGAAATTATTGTGGTGATTTGTAAATTATTTTTAAAAAATGTTCTTTTCTTTAGTTACCACAATACAACCTCAACTAGGAATAGTGGAATATCCAGACTCCAGAAGAGTGAGTAAATTCTAATTTTAAAATGACTCACATTATAGGTTGAGCATGATTTCCTGAGTACATAAGAAAAATACAGAGAAAACCCACACCTTTATGTCAGTTCTTATACAGTTAATGGTATTAACAATTCGTCAACCTGAATGCTGTTATATTTTTATAACATTGTTTATCATTTCAGATTTCTATAGCAGATTTACCAGGACTAATTGAAGGTGCTCATGATAATTTTGGTATGGGACACAGATTTCTAAAACATGTTGAAAGAACTAAATTATTGTTAATGTTAGTGGATATAAATGGATTCGCTCTTGGTGTGAAATATGATTTAAGAACAGCGTTTGAAACTATTCTATTACTAAACAAGGTTTGTAACAAGCTGTTAGCATGTAGATTGATTCTGAATTAGGTTGCACTGCATTTCATAATGATATTTAAGATATAGGGTTCTATAAAATCTCAGATTAATTGTATGCTTCAGACAAGTTTTCCAAATCATACTTCTTTGACATTTACTAGTTTTAACTGAAGAACATTAAAATGTATTTTAACACAGTTGGTTAGTGCGTCGTTCTTTACAAATATGACGTCATTTTCTTGGATACAAGCAAATGGTGGTGTTTGTGAGTTTGGTTCTCGATCAGGGTGTTAAAGTCCGATGACCTTGAATAAGTCCTCTTAAATCATAATTCCTGTCAACTCAGCTGTAAATGGGTAAGGATAATCTGGGAAAGATCAATGTCAAGAGGTTTGGTCAAGGACCAGCTGAGATAAAGGATCCTCATGGAACATAACTTGTTATCTTTGTAAATTATAGATGTTTTTCATTGCATTCTTCATTCCTGTAACTAAGTCTTCCATTATTTAGATACGTTGATAAGACATTCTATTGTTTTTTTTCAGGAACTGGAGTTATATATGACTGATTTAACAAATCGACCAGCCATTTTAGTCTTGAATAAAATAGACACGGAGTCTCAATCAGAATCTAAAGTAGAAAAAATCATACAAGATGTGAACAATTTACCTGAAACACTGAAGAACGTTAACGAGGACTTACATCCTAAATCATTGTTAAAGTTTGATGATATTTTTACAATATCAGCCAAGGAAAAGTTGGGACTAGAAAGTGTCTTGTTGTGTGTAAGAAACAGACTGGATGAAATTGCTGAAATGAAAAGAACTGAGTCTAAAAAAATAAAAGGAGATGTGACAGAAGAAATATTTGAAAAAACATTGGTGTAAATCTGTTTATAAAATACTGTATTAAATTGTCATTATAAACTGTGCTTTGAGAAACTAATGCCCTACTGGATTCTGAATCCGTGTCACTCGTTTATGATTGTTTGCCCCGAATCCGAAACCAGATATCAAATATGTGAATCAGCCTCCCTGTGCGGATTCGTCTGAATCAATTTGGCGCCATTCGGTGTAAACTGAAAGTTGAATTTTTTTGGCCAAAGATATAATGAATTCTGAATCTGTGCTAATCGTTTACATAACTAATTTGGTGTATCAAACCAGTTTCGGATTTCTTGTTATCTAGCAGGGCCTTAATATAAAAAACCTTACCTCTCCGAGACAAAGAAAATTAGCAATAGACAAGTTGTAAGAAAATGTGTCTTATAAGTTATGTCGTTTTTGATAAATATATTTATGGTAAAAGATGTTCATTGTTGTATTTAACAACATTTCTCATGTAGTTTGTCAACAAAGGCACATTCACTAACAATATTATGGAACAGGAAATCTGAAGCAAAGATCCTGCTTTTTGGGTTGTAGATTTGAAAGCCCATTTCTCTTTTCCTAGAATCTAGATTTTTGTACAATCACATTCATTGATTTGGATTCAGAGATTTAGCTATCACTCATACAGAGTTGTCAGTCCCTTTCCAAAGCTGAAAAGTTGTAAATTTCTTGTAACATATTAAAGGGATTGTAAAGTGATTTTCTAAACTTTGTACCGGTATGTGTATTGGGGACACTCAATTGGTGCAATTCCAATTTCCATTCCGACATCTGTGGTTCTTGCAATTCTGCTAAAACTAACGCGTTTTATGACCTCACTGATAGTGATCTACTGGAAGCTATTGATATCTATGCAGATCACTGTCAGTGACATCATAAGAAACCTTAGTTTTAAAACCTATAAGCAGTGGCGATGCCAGGACAGCTTTTTAGGACTAGGAATACACATAGGGGCATACTAATTAATGATGGGACAACTTGGGGTTTAAAACGGCACAAGCATCTTGTTGAATGGTTTCTTTACTCATACTTTACTTGATTAAAGTAAGTCTCTTGAGTGCTCTCACCTCTATGAATCATATAGCAGTAATTGAAATGTAATTAAACACTAAGCTGAATTAAGTTAAATGTATTTCATTATATTTACAATCTGAAAGCCATCTTTTAACAATGTACAAAACAATAATCAACTAAACCACAGCCTTATAGATAACATTTCACGAAACTACATCGAAAATAAAAAGGCTCCAAACTATACACATCAGTTTTGTAGAGAATAAATAAGACAAATATATATACAATATACATAAATATTTAAAAAAAAAGTAAACATCACAGCCTATGGTATACTTATATAACAACAATGTGATAAAAATGGTTTAAAAAGTTTATTTTTTTCATGTTATTTCCATGGTCACATGATCCAGTTGGACTCCATATTGTTAAATAAATGATATCACAGTTAGAGGGCACTTAGATCTATTTCTTATTAATGCTGATTACATGAACACACAATAGTCTTGTAATTAACACCTAATTCTTAGCAGATTCATACACACCCTGTCCAAAATCTCCTTTCCTAGCAATTTTATCTGATTTAAAGTTGTCAAAAGCATCACCTTCTTGTTTTGTTGTTCGAAATGTTTGAAGGTTGGGTTTTGCTGCATTTTTGAATTTAGGAAGTTGCCATAATGGACCAGATTCAACAGGATTTTGATAGGTTCTGAGTAATGTTGCTCTTGTTTCATAAACTATACCAGAATTCCTTTTCTTTATATTTTCCTTCTTTCTTGCCAATTCATCTTGTTCTCTCTGTTGCAGCCATTTGTCTTGATATTTATGCTCTAAGAGGTCAAAGATTGGGGTGGAAGGTCGAGTTGAGATTCCATACACCATACTTGGAGGCAGACGTCTTGGTCTGGGCTTGCTCTGAGTGCTAGCTGGCTTTCTTCTCACATCATTAGTAGCTCTGTAAGCATAATTTTCACCGGAACTTACAATACCAGAGCCCACAGCTATTTTGTTTAACTCTACAAAATCTCTTTGACTTGGCTTTTCCTTCCTATGGAATGGTAACGTTGAGATTTCTGTTGATCCCCAACCTCCCAAAGCCTCAGAAGCTCCAGAACTGCCTTTTTCGTTTGGTCGTCCAAAAGCATCGAATCCAACATATCCAATGCTGTAACCTCTTCGCTTTGGCTTACCAAGTTCTGATCTCAACAAAAGTTCATTGTTCAACATGGTATCACGTTGAACTCCCAAAACTCCAGTAGCCGTGTTGACAAAGGGATTTTGTACACTTGCAGCCATTTTTACACACTTTTCTTCTCACTTGTAGGTATTGATAATGAATCTTTGTGACTTTTTTCCCAGTAAATAAGCCAAGAAATATCCGTAACTTGACAGATTATTGTTTTCCCAAGTGACAGATTGTCAACAATATAAGCCGTAACCATGGAAATTTCGTCACGCCCCCTGACGGAAAATTAATTAGAGTTGTCCCGCCGTTTCGCTTCTTGTCTCGGTTTACCAGACTTAAAGTGGAAAGCATAATTAGCAATCATAGGGTGTCGATTTGGAAAATTGCCATGACTCTTTTAGCCATTATCCTAATCAACGATAGTAAAGTGATATAGGTTGAAAAATACTAAATAAGCGAATATTATCGAGAAATCATTATTTCAATTCAGACCACAACTAACTATCTCAAGATAAGATCAATGAGTGGTCAACGTGTAAAAATGTTGGCCAATCATTGAACGAGTATCTAACCGGAACAAGCTCTTTCGCTTTAGAGGTAATTAAGGTTGTACGTGTAAGAAATTATTTGTTTTTTTGTTCAAGAAAAATGTAATTAAAACCTGTTGATCAGGAGCTTACAAGATGGCAGAGACGCCAAACGAAGAAAGAAATTATATCCTCCATGTTGTTGTTGTTGGGTTTCATCATAAAAAGGGATGTCAGGTGAGCTATCTTCTACGTCGGTCAACAACAAAGTGAAAAAAAGTAAACAAGTTTGTGGGTGGAAAGGGCAAATAGCATTTAAAAGAAACTAACCTAAAAACTCCTTTTGCTAATCAATCATTCATAAGAGTTTATTTTTGATTGAATGTGATCGTCTTAAACATAGTAAAACTTAAAAGTCATGATTATACTATTCTAGCACAAGTCAGTATCGAATGTCAATGATTATGACAATTCCTGACATTAATTAATTGATTAATGACATTGACAGTAACATAACAGTAACAGCCAATGAAATCATTATCGGAGTATTGCCTAATAGTAATACAGCAAATCAAATCTATGAAAACCTGCAGGCAAATGGCTAAGAATGTTTTAAAAAAATTTATCAGTCTATGTGACAATTATGGTTTGTTATATTAACGTAATTTTAATTAACATATTCTTATTTGTTTATTTTCTTTTTATGATTTAATAGGTAGAATATTCTTACCCCCCTTTGATAGAAGGAAATACAGTTGAAAGCCATGAAGTACCTAAAGAATGGAAACATCTCCCATCATTGGCATTGCCTGATGGTGCTCACAATTACGTCAAAGGTGTGTTTTTTCTAATGGACATACTATTTAAAACAATTTGTTTCTTTACCAGTATAAAATTTGTATCAATTTATTAACAATTCTTGAGTAAATAATAATTGATGTTAAATTAAAGTAGAAAATAAAATTATGAATGTAGCAATAATAATTGTGTGGTAATATTAATATTGTTGTCCACTTCAGATACTGTATATTTCCACTTACCAGGAAGAAAAGATAGTCGAAAGACAGTTTATGGTGTTTCATGCTACAGACAAATGGATGCTAAGGTATTCTGTAGTTCTGAGGATAATATTTATAGTACCTGTACACTCTAGAGTTAATGGGGGGAGAAAAATTGGAAATTGTCATAAGATGTATAGTTTATTTCATCATTCTTATTCAACACCCCTTTACCATTGATGTATTAAACCATTCCTGGTGAATTTATTATTTGTCTATGGACAAAGATTAAAGCTGCCATGAAATTTGCCTAAGATATGTGGGTGTATAACATTTCAGGCAACCGTTTATTTCAGTTCATTCTTTGAGGTTGCAATACTGATATTTCAATTTACGAAATTAAAATCTCTGTACAAAGCCTCTTTAAAAAAGAATATTTGCCTGTATGAACCATGCTGAATTTATTATTATTTATTTTCTGTTTTAGGACTTAAAGAATAGAGGAGCTGATGTTACTAGAAGTACTGTACAGAAAAGTGTTTGTGTTTTAAGTAGATTGGTAAATGACATATACTTTCTTTAAATAAAAATAATACTTGACCTTAATATAAGTGACCTATATTTTTAATTGATGGTTAATTAACTTTTATAGGTCAAGTATTAAAAAGTTTAAACTTCAGTGACTGGAAATGACAATTATATTTTATTTCCTTTTTTTTGTCCTTAGTCACTATGGCAAAATTAGATTAAAAAAACCATAACTTTATTGAGTTAAAATAATATATCATGAAAGTGGCGATATTTTTAGATAGAATTTGGAGAGTCCTAAAAATAAAATTTCTTGCTAAGTCACTGGCAGGTGCAAACAAACTATTTAAATTAATAATAATCTACACAGTAAACAAATTCAAGTATATAATTACCTTATCAATACAATGAAGGAGGTAAAATTCTTTAACAAAAAAGGACAAAATACGAAAAAAATTGATCTATTGGACTGATTAACAATTGATAATTATCTTTCCTGTATAGCATTTGAAATACAAATGACCTGGAAATAATCTCTATTCTGTCCACCCCCACCCTTACACATGCATTTCTACACATGTAGTTGATAGTTCTGTAAAAGGTAAAAGACAATGATATTATTTTGTGCTATTATTTATATTTTCAGCCATTGTATGGGCTAATAAAAGCGAAGTTAGAATTAATAACTCATGCCTATTTTGATGAATGTGATTTTAGTAAAGTTGAATTGTTAGAACAGACATATAATAATATGAAAACTTGTATATCTAGTAGTATGGTAGATGGTTCGAGTATATTTCTTGGTGAGTTGAAATCTTTCATCATCATTTTAAATTTATCTCCTTTATGTATGAATGACTTGAAATGGTGTTGCATCTGTTTGTGTATAATAAATAATGAATATTAATTAGACAATATGTTAATGTTTCAAATTGTATTTTAAAATTAAATTCTATTTGATCAGTTAATTGACTTTGGATTGAAATGTTTTATTCATAACCAAGGAAATTAATTAACCCTTTGAACCCTGACGTTATTTTGGCTAAAACTTCATATACCCTGAACTCCCAGCAATATTTCAGGCTTGTTGAGTTGAAAGAGTTAAAATCTGTACAAACTGTTGTATCTTCTCCAATGATGTCCAATATTATAGCCAAAGACATTAAAATGCTTTACGCCTTCCTAATTATTTGTTGTTTTTTGTAGGTCTGTCACCTAGAGATGTTGTGTTATTGTTTAAACATAAAATTGTTTTGTTATTTAAACTTATTTTACTGGAGAGAAGAGTAAGTTTTTATACGCCCTCATCTCTCTATGAGGACGTATATTGTAGTCACCCCTGTCCGTCCGTCCGTCGATCCGTCCGTCCGTCAACATTTGCTCGTAAACGCTCTAAAAACTAGAGTTTTTGACGGAATCAAATGAAATTTGATATGTGTATACATATTCATAAAACGAAGATCAAGTTCGAATATGAGCTATTTTCGATCGTTAGAAGCAGAGTTATTGCCCTTGCCCCAAATCCGTCGGTCCGTCCATCAACATTTGCTTGTAAACGCTCTAAAAACTAGAGTTTTTGACGGAATCAAATGAAATTTGATATGTGTATATATATTCAGAAAACGAAGATCAAGTTCGAATTTGAGCTATTTTTGATCGTTACAAGCAGAGTTATTGCCCTTGCCCCAAATCTTAAATATGTTATTACTCTCTTAGTTTTCAACCGATTTTGATGAAACTTAAAATGGATGTTATTGGATCTAAATCGAAAGGTTTGAGAAAGTTTAGTTTTCTCCTGATTAAATTTTTTCCATCTTCGACTTTTTCGTTAGGCGTATATGGCCGTGGTCCACTATCTTTTATTCTCTGTTTGAGTTCTTGTGGTTTGTTTTCAATAAAGACATTAATATTTACACTCTAGTAATCAGATTACTGTATTTCTTCAAATCTGGATTTTGTTTTTAAGCTAAGTTTTCGATATTAAGGCCCCTGATTATGAAGTTTTCACGGTAGTATAATTTGGTTGTATTTTTTAGGTGTTATTATATGGATCACCAGTAGAAAGTTTAGGTGGTATACTTCTATCTATACTCTCACTATATCCAGGTAATATTTACTTTATATACTACATAATTTAAATAGTTTTATTATCAGATAATGTCTATTTCAAACAAAATATTGGAAAATTGATTTGATACCTTCATACAATACCAGCCATCTAAATGCTGAGGGTGTGTATTTGTGTTTGAAGTCATTACACAACAAAGTTTAATAATGAGGTTTTTTTATTTAGAGCTTTTAAGATTAGGGAAACAAAGCCACTCAGATTGTTTCCTGTTGGTTCCTGATTAGATTACTGCACTGTTTTTCATTTGAATTATATTTTATTTGTCAGGTATGATAGAACATGGGTTAGATGAAGCTGTCAGTAAATCAAGTCAGAAAGTTTCATCTTCAGATGTTAATGTAACTGGTAGTGATTCCTTGGATGGTTATTTAGAAATAAGTTATACCAACAAGGGAAGCGACTCTATTAATTCTCACGATAATGTGCAATCAAAGACATCCAATCATAGTATAGATACAGAACCAGAATCGCCAACCATTCCTAGAGATGATGTTTTTTCTCAACATTCCACTTCACCTAAAGAAATTATTCAAAATGAAAATCATGATGAGGCAATTCCTACTGTTCACACCTACCATAGTGACAAGGTCAAGGTTAAAACACCTTCAAACTCTTCAGACATTACACAAAATGATTTGATGCCAAAACCATCACCAAACTGTGATATCAATGCAGAGAAAAATGAATTAAGTAGTTCTCCCAAGTCAGAAATTGTATTTACAAAAGAAAGTAGTCCCTTACAAGATTTGACAAGTATTACACATGTTGAGGCAATCCAGACAGAATCTGAAGATCAATCACTTATAGAAAATATTGATGAAAAAAGTAGTTCTCACCCAAAAAGTGAATTAAGTTTATCAATTGTGAATCAATCACCTTTAGATCGAGCTCCAAGTATTGAAGATTTGGACTCACCTGAAAGTATCAGTAAGATTGATCGTGAAGACTGTTTCTCGTGGGAGGAAGACCGTCTGCTTTTAGCAATAAATGATGAAATTGAAGCTAAAGATTCTAAGTCACATGATGAATCGAAACCCACTTTTGATAATTCTCCCAAAGCAGGAGAATCGTCAGAAAGTGAATCACTATCATCTAGTCATCAAGGTAGTCCTGGTACGAAAAAGAGAACACGTTTTAAAAACAAGTTCTCAACAGCATTTGGTAGTCTCCATTCAAAATCTAAGAGTAAAGTTGAAAGTGGACAATTAGAAATGAAGCCTCTTTATGATGGACCAGAGTTAACACAAGATGGCTATGGGTTTCCTCTTGCTATCTTTACTAGGGTAAAATCATTATTTTATTTTTATCAGGTAAAAATTCCTGAAAGCATTCTCTGTGCTATTGTAAGAATTTAACTGCTCTAAAAATGATTGGGATACAGTAACCAAAATATGTACCTGTCAAACCATCCTTAATATAATGTTAATGATATATGTTGCATGTGCATACCTCATTTAAGAATGTTTATTATTTAAAAGGGAAAGCTCTAAATTTTACAAAACAAGGCCCTGTGTGCTATTGGCTGTGCACGTTAAAGATCCCTCGACAGTTGGAAATCGAAAATAAGTACAGGCTAATGCTGCTGTGCTTGCAAAATTTCCCTCATTGCACACTGAATGGCGTTTGTAAGTCCTCATTAGCCCATACAGGTGCAGAAAAGCAGGACGTAAAACTTCATTTCTAAATTTTACAGATTAAAAGATAGTTATTGGTCCATACATGAATATTAAAACTGACATTTATTATTTCCAGGGTACAGTGTGTCATCCTTATTTAAGTTTACAATACCATGACATATTACATGATATAACTATACGAGGTTTTGTTATTGGTGCTACAAATGTATTATTTAAACAACGTAGAAATCTTCTTGATGCTATTATTGAGGTATGTTTTTATCTTTAGCTGATCTCTACTAAATATGTCACTTTATTTTTAATGATCTATCTTACAACCAATAATCTCAATGGTCTCATTTTCTGTCCTTTTCCAACTCAGTTTTCTCTGTTATAGAGGGTAGAGCTGATACCAAAAAACTGGTGTTCTAAAAGAGGTGAATTTTTTTCATGGCATTAACTTTGGTCCTTTTGACGCCAGCTTTTCCTGTATTTGCAGAATGCATCAAATGTTAAATTGTTCACTCACCAACAGCAGAAAGTGATCTAGATTTAAACTAGTTACATACTGTCAGAATGTGAAAAAGTTTTTATGCCCCTTTTTTGGGAGGCTTTGGCTTACAGAAATGAAAGATTAAATGTTGTGTCAAAATTCTGATTCTATGTTTTAGATTAATGACGGTAAAATAGAAATACAAGATAAAGAGTTACAGAAACATCTTCATCTCACCACAGCAGATTTAAGATTTGGTGAATATATAGTAAAAGCTGTAACAGAAGATCCTGATGAAGATAATAGTTTTGATAATACAGGTTAGTATAGATTACACGATTTGTGTGTTTAAACAGAATGTGCATTATAGTGATCAAAGAGAAAGTTGAATTTATATTCTGAAAAATGATATGAATAGCTGAAATTGACTGCAGGCCTTTAGATAGACCCTTGCGCCGCCGCCGCCACCGATTTCTTTACAGCCATAATCTGCCAGTTGTGAAAACAAAGCGCCGCCGATTTAAGTCAGCCGATTTCTGCCACTTTGTAAATCAATTCAAGACGATCGTCACTTAGACCTACCATGCTGAACATGATAACTTTCATCCATGATAATTTAAAACTATTGCAGTTTGATTAAGATTTAGAATTGTGAGTTTATTATTCAGAAATAAATAAATTGATAACAAACACCAGTTGTTTATGATGTCTGCAGTGTTTAATGTATGTTCCTTCATTATAACTCAAATCTTTAATGGAGGAAATCCGTTTTAGCCGCCGAAAACTGCCGATTTTTTTGGCTAGCCAATTCAGCCAGTTCAAAACCGGCTAACCAAAAACAAATTGCTTGCCAGCCGGTTTCTTCTGCTAGCCAGTCACTTTTTACAAAAAAAATCGGCGCAAGGGTCTACCTTTAGATTACCGTTACATGCTAGTTACAAATATATCCCAAATTAACAGCTGAACTCAAATCAGAGAAAAATAGATGTTGCATTATGCTACTTAAGCACAGTAGAGCAAAAGATGCCAACAGCTATGAAAGGCCTGTCTAGTCCTAACATTAAGTCCACCTCCATAAATGAAATAGTACAACACCCAGAATTCTGAAATAGTGAAAATGCTACTGTAGCCTTCCCAGGAGCTTTTGATGCCTATATATCCATGCTTTACTCTGTGAATACAGACAGGGAGTGCCCAAATTATATTAAAATTAAAAAAACCTGTAGGTGTATCATATATTTTTGACCGGACTGTATATTTGAAATACTGAATGAAGTATTTTGTTTATTATTTAGAATGGGAAGGAGGTGATGAATGGATTCGTAGTCAATTTCGACATTATTTACTCTCTATGTTAACTACATTAGTACAAGACGGTAAGAGAATTTATATACCTTTATAGCTGATTGTTCCATTTTTACTTCATTTTTCAACTCTAATGAACTAAAATGGCTAAATACATGTACCAGGTATAGCATTTATTAGTTAGTAATTTTGTCAAATAACAAATAGAATCACTTGTTCTACTTCAGAACTAGTCACTAGTGGCTAGATAACCTCATATACTATATTGTAGTCGCCATATTGAATAAATTATAGCTCAGCCAATCACAACCATTCTTGAGAGAGTATCTTCTTCTTTCGCGGAAAAAATACCCAATCAAAAAAACATTCTTCGAACAAGAGTTGTCTTTTCCTGCCCATTTACCGAACAAAATGGACGCCCATCATGGCTGAGTTACATAGTCTCAAACAAAATGACTAAGGTTGAACCGAATAAAGCAGAATAGGCAAGTTTTTACAGCAAAAATCTTATATTATGATCTAATTGAAAGATAAAAAGAAAGTTATATAAATGTGGAGATATTTTATAGATACAAAGTTATTAGAAGATTTTGGTACAGTGTTTATATCTGCCTGGAAGACAACTAATAATTATAGATACTGGAATTCAACACAACATCCTCTATTGTCTGATATACCAACGGGGTAAGATTATTTATATTTATCATTCTTTTCAAGCTCAATCTTCGCCTGTGAATTCGGGCCAGGTAATAAGTTTAGTAATATTTTGAGCAGAAGTTCAGTCATGAAATCTTGACAAACATGAGGGATTTCTAGATAGAATTTAGATGTTAAAGGGATTGTAAAGAGGTTTTCTAAACATTGTATGTGTATCGGGGACATTGGTGGCATCAATTTGCGCTATTCCAATTTTCATTCCGATGTCTGTGGTTCTTGCAATTCCACTAAAACTAATGCGTTTTATGATGTCACCACCAGTGATCTACCGGAAGCTACTATTGATATCTATTCAGATCACTGGTAGTGAGTGACGTCATAAAATACGTCATTACAATCCCTTTAAGGTTTGTACTTGCCTTCTATTGATTTTTCATGTAAATGGCTTATTTGTTATTTTTTCAGGCATCCATTTCAAGGACATATGAATATGAATGATATTAAAGTTCGTTTAAATCAGTAAGTTGTTTTGATTATTCTATCAGAAATTATGCTTTGTTTAAATAAATCATCCTTGATACTAGATGAAGCCTTCTTAATCTTGATTAATTGTATACCAAATGTCAATACAATATTTTATCGGTCTATGATATTGATATGTCTGAATTTGTCACATATTGTATTGCTCCGATTAGGAATGATAGGTTTACATCCTGGTTTTAACAAGGAAAATTTGATTCTGTAAATATATAAAAATATGAATTGTAATTATTAAGAAAACAAACTGAAGTTCTGATATTTCTCTTTGTTTTTTTGATTATAGTACTATGCAAAGTACAGATAGAGGGAAGAAAATCAATGCAGCTGTAGTACAGACAGGGAAATATGTTGTTGAAACTAGTAAAGCTGTTGGTAGGTATAATAGATTAATATAGAGACACCAATAATTTCTAACATATTGTCATTACTATAAATATTCAAATATTATATTGAGATTTGACGTGTAGAAAATAAGCACTAATTCCAGACTGCAGGAAATAGATTGATGATCCTAGAAGTGACTATCTGCAAATGTTTCCCCCACATGTTACCATGTTCATGTTCTTAATTAAATATGGTGCAGAACAGCATAATAACATCGTAATTTACATTTTCAGGTGGAGCATTAAACAACGCAAAGTCAGCTGTATCATCATGGTTTAGTAGTTGGCGATCAGAAAAACCATCTAATGATAAAACACCTTCTAATTCAACAGACGAATTAAAATACATGACTTCTGATAACATAGTAAAAAGATTAAATACTAACACATAGTTCTTGTCTTCTGAAACAAACATTTTTCTTATAGTAGTCTTTTCAGAAGCCTTCACTCTTGGCTAACGTCATGGCCTCTTGATTTTTCTGTCCTACATACTTTGTATATTAAGGTTGTGCTATTTCATCTTAAATGTCCAAATTAGAACAATATATGTCAAGACTGAAGATTTTATATTGTGTCAAGCATATATTAAGGCAAGATAAATAACATGATTTAAGCATAATTGTTGCCAGTCTTGATAGACATTCAGTAAGTAAAGTGAGGAATAAAAGACTATGATAATGCACAATGTACAAGTTAACTTGGCAAAACCTCAACACTTTTTTTCAAAGTTCTTCAACCATAGCTTCGATTCAAGATATGAAATATATTTACCAGTAGTAATGTGCTAAAGGTTGTAATATAAACTAGAATAGTAAAGATCTGGACATTCTGCGTTAATATGTATGTTGACATTGCACCAGTACAAGTGACTAAACACTCTTATTTATTCTCTACTTAATGTTGGTTGTAATATTTACTATGTTAAACCACTATATTTTTATATCTTTAGAAGTGCTATTAAAAGTTATAAAAGGAATAATTCCAGATAAAATTTATTTATTTATTTGTACATTATTTAGATTGATATTGGGGCATTTTAGATGATTTGGATTAAAAGCAGTGGGTTGTAACATATGATTATTATGGTCCTTTAAACTTTTATTGTATCTATTTAATTCACGGATATATAGAAATATTAGAACTTAACCTCATTTTAGTATTTCTATATTTCTCTACAATTAATATATTGAGCCCTATTTTAACATTGGAAATATTTTGTTTTTGTAAAGGGATATATATTTTTTTATCTATGTAAAATGGAAAATAATGTGATACTATTTTGAAGCTTATGCATTTAAGTATTAGTTAGTTGCATAATCATTATGCAGAATTTGAGTACCATGTAACATGTGCATAATGATATTTTAAGCTTTATCTAGCATGCATTTGCGTAAATTATTTAATATGCAATTTTTTTTTTTACAAGATTTATAATAGATTGATGTTTTTTATGAAATATTTATCAGGCATAGTTATCTGTTGTTACAATTAGTTATATATTAAATGCTCTATATTAGGAGATATGCTATATAATAGCTCTGTTTTATCTCTTATAGTGGCATTGTTAACCTATAATATATATATGGGCGATTACAGTAATTAAGGCAATAGATTTTGGAAGACCTCAAATATTTAGTCCAAAATAAGGAAAAATGATTGGAAATAAATTCAAATTTAAGTTGCTACTACTGTCCTTAAGAAACAATATAAAATTGGTAGGAAGACATATCTTTGATTTTGGAGTTCAATAGCCGTTTACTTTATTTTAGGACATCATAAATGATAATGGACACTACTCTCTGGCCTCATTCAGGTCTGAATTGAATTTTTTCTCTCATGTCACAAATATTCCAAATATGATTATCAATTGCATGTCATGTGTCTTAGAATGCCTTTGGGTCCATGAAAATATATGGTTTGAAAATTTTCAATATGAAATAAATACACTTTCCTCCTAGAAATTTCATGTGAAAATTACCTCCATTTTTGACTGAAATTTCCCCTCTGTAAAATCATGTTTCCAAATAAATATTTTTTTTAAAGTTGTCATTTTCATCAACCCAAAGACAATCTAAGACTCTCACAACTAATTTTGGGTTAATATATCAATTTATTAAAAAATAATGGGCAAAACGCGATTCTGAGCTCATCGTGGCCAGAGAGTAAGTGGTGCTTTATGTACTAAAAGGCAAAAGAAACGTCATGTGGTTACATCATATAAAAGGGTGTATCTTTATTTTCAAATGCCTATCCTAGGTAGCAGTAGAATGTTCCATGAGTTTATTAACCCTAGGAAGTTGAACCGCCAGTATCTGTCAAGTTTTATCAATATCAGAAGTAAGGTTTCTTTTGCCTTTCAGTATAGTTCAAAGTATCACTTACCCTTCTTGACTAGTCTAGTCTTCTTTACGGTTAAATAGTCCTAAAATTTCTTAATATCTTATAATATTTCTTATGACTAACTTTATTGTTGTTCATTTTTTTGTTACTGAATTCTTGTTATGGCATGTATAATTTCACATGGAATAAATTTTACTCCGAACTTATTTCATTTTTATACGCCCACATGAAAATGTGGACGTAAATTGCCTTATAAAATGTGGGCGTATTTTTCCATCACCCGTGTTCGTTCGTCCGTCCGTCCATCCACATTTGTTTGTAAACGCTCTAAAAACTAGATTTTTGGATGGAATCAAATGAAATTCAGTATGTGTTTACATATTCATAAAGCGAAGATCAAGTTCGAATTTGAGCTATTTTCGACCGTTAGAAACAGTTTCAAGAGCACAAGATATGTTCAGGTTGGATAGAATAGGACAAGATAGGTTCAGGATGAATAGGATAGGACAATATAGGGTTGGGTAGAATAGGTTCAGGTTAGATAGGATAGGACAAGATATGGTTGGGTAAAACAGAATAGAACGAGATAGGTTCAGGTTGGATAGGACAAGCCTTGGTTGAGTAAGACGAGATACGTTCAGGTTAGATAGGATAAGATATGATTGGGTTAGGTTAGGGTACTATCATGTTGGATATGATAGGGTCAGGTTGGATAGTATAGGATATGATAGGGCTAGGTTGGATGGGATAGGATAGGATATGATAGGGTCAGAATAGATAGAATATGATATGATAGGGTCAGGTTGGATAGAATATGATAGGGTCAGGTTGGATAGAACAGGATATGATAGGGTCAGGTCTGGTAGGATAGGATATGATCGGGTTGGATAGGGTCAGATTGGATGGGATAGGATAGGATATGATAGGGTCGGGTTGGATAGGATATGATATGATAGTGTCGGGTTGGATAGGATATGATATGATAGGGTCAGGTTGGATAGGATATGATATGATAGGGTCGGGTTGGATAGGATATGATATGATAGGGTCAGGTTGGATAGAATATGATATGATAGGGTCGGGTTGGATAGAATATGATATGATAGAGTCAGTTTGGATAGAATATGATATGATAGGGTCAGGTCTGGTAGGATAGGATATGATCGGGTTGGATAGGATATGATAGGGTCAGATTGGATGGGATAGGATATTATATGATAGGGTCAGGTTGGATAGAATATGATATGATAGGGTCGGGTTGGATAGAATATGATATGATAGGGTCGGGTTGGATAGAATATGATATGATAGAGTCAGTTTGGATAGAATATGATATGATAGGGTCAGGTTGGATAGAACAGGATATGATAGGGTAATGTTAGATAAGATATGATAGGGTCAGGTTGGAAAGGATAAGATGAGATATGATAGGATACGGTTGTATAGGATAGGATATGTTAGGTTAAGTTTGGATAGAATAGGAAATGGTAGGTCAGTTTGGATATGATAAGATAGGATATGATAAGGTCAGGTTGGCTAGGATATGATAAGGTCAGGTTGGCTAGGATATGATATGATAGGGTCGGGTTGGATAGAATATGATATGATAGGGTCAGGTTGGATAGGATATGAGAGGGTCAGGTTGGATAGGATATGAGAGGGTCAGGTTGGATAGGATATGATAGGGTCATGTTGGATAGGATAGGGTATGATAGGGTCAGGTTGGATAGGATAGGATAGGATATGATAAGGCCAGTTTGGATAGGATAAGATATGAGAGGGTCGGGCTGGATAGGATATGATAGGGTCAGATTGGATGGGATAGGATAGGATATGATAAGGCTAGTTTGGATAGGATATGATGAGGCCAGGTTATGACCGAGGACGAGTTTTTACTGAATTTAGAAAACCTTCAAAATCGAAATGCAAGGCCAAATATCTTCAGGCTTTGTCTTCGGGTATTTTAAGGCCTGTCTTTCTCTTTTTCTGGTTTTCTAAATTCAGTAAAAACTCGTCCTCGGTCATTATCCTATACTTATACTATTATGTACTATAATATACTGTTTTTGGAAACAAACGCGTGTAACTACAACAATTTTGTTTAATAGGTCAAAAGATCGGAGAAGAATTTATTTAATACATACCATGCTATATCAATAGTATTCCATTGTACTGTTTTTTAAAGGTATTATGTTCCCATTTCTTTTACCCATGATATTCATTTATACGCCTAAGTTATTTATATACCTTTCGTGATTATTTATTATAAACATCTTAATGTTATGTTGAAATATTTCAGAATAGAGTTTGTTTTGAAAAGAATTACATGCTTATGAAATCATAAAACAGGATATGACAAATCAATTATGATTTTTACAATTTAATTCATTTAACTTTTAAAGTGAAGTGAAGATATAATTAATAAAAATGTATGTTAGTATAAAATCACAAAATGAGGTTTTCTGCAGCTTTTGAAGATTTCGATAATGGCTACAACGCTCATCTTTGATATATTTAAATTTAAAATTCTGAAGACGATTGATCCAATCTCTATATATCTACTATATAGTATACTACTTGTTAAATCAGATATTATATATTAGACGACTGATCCTGTAGGTTATTATAATAAGACGACTGATCCAATCTCTATATATCTACATATCTACTATATAGTATACTACTGGTTAAATCAGATATTTTATATTAGACGACTGATCCTGTAGGTTATTATAATAAGACGACTGATCCAATATCTATATATCTACTATATAGTATACTACTGGTTAAATCAGATATTATATATTACACGACTGATCCTGTAGGTTATTATAATAAAACGACTGATCCAATCTCTATATATCTACTATATAGTATACTACTGGTTAAATCAGATATTATGTATTAGACGACTGATCCTGTAGGTTATTATAATAAGACGACTGATCCAATATCTATATATCTACTATATAGTATACTACTGGTCTAATCAGATATTATATATTAGACGACTGATCCTGTAGGTTATTATAATAAGACGACTGATCCAATATCTATATTTACTATATTATATACTACTGGTTTAATCAGATATTATATATTAGACGACTGATCCTGTAGGCTATTATAATAAGACGACTGATCCAATCTCTATATTTACTATATTATATACTACTGGTTAAATCAGATAATATATAATAGACGACTGATCCTGTAGGCTATTATGATAAAACGACTGATCCAATATCTATATTTACTATATAGTATACTACTGGTTCAATCAGATATTATATAGTAGACGACTGATCCTGTAGGTTATAATAATAAAACGACTGATCCAATCTCTATATATCTACTATATAGTATACTACTGGTTCAATCAGATATTATATATTAGACGACTGATCCTGTAGGTTATAATAATAAAACGACTGATCCAATCTCTATATATCTACTATATAGTATACTACTGGTTCAATCAGATATTATATATTAGACGACTGATCCTGTAGGTTATTATAATAAAACGACTGATCCAATCTCTATATTTACTATATTATATACTACTGGTTAAATCAGATATTGTATATTAGACGACTGATCCTGTAGGTTATTATAATAAAAAGACTGATCCAATCTCTATATATCTACTATATAGTATACTACTAAATAAATCAGATATCATATAGTAGACGACTGATCCTGTAGGTTATAATAATAAAACAACTGATCCAATCTCTATATATCTACTATATAGTATACTACTGGTTCAATCATATATTATATATTAGACGACTGATCCTGTAGGTTATTATAATAAAACGACCGATCCAATCTCTATACATCTACTATATAGTATACTACTGGTTAAATCCGATATAATATATAAGACGACTGACCATGTAGGTTATTATAATACGACAACTGATCCTGTAGGTTATTATAATAAGACGACTGATCCAATATCTATATATCTTCTATATAGTATACTACTGGTTAAATCAGATATTTTATATTAGACGACTGATCCTGTAGGTTATTATAATAAAATGACTGATCCAATCTATACATCTACTATATAGTATACTACTGGTTAAATCAGATATTATATATTAGACGACTGATCCTGTAGGCTATTATAATAAAACAACTGATCCAATATCTATATATCTACTATATAGTATACTACTGGTTAAATCAGATATTGTATATTAGACGACTGATCCTGTAGGTTATTATAATAAAAAGACTGATCCAATCTCTATATATCTACTATATAGTATACTACTGGTTAAATCAGATATTATATATAAGACGACTGATCCTGTAGGTTATTATAATAAAAAGACTGATCCAATCTCTATATATCTACTATATAGTATACTACTAAATAAATCAGATATTATATATTAGACGACTGATCCTGTAGGTTATTATAATAAGACGACTGATCCAATCTCTATATATCTACTATATAGTATACTACTGGTTCAATCATATATTATATATTAGACGACTGATCCTGTAGGTTATTATAATAAAACGACCGATCCAATCTCTATACATCTACTATATAGTATACTACTGGTTAAATCAGATATCATATAGTAGACGACTGATCATGTAGGTTATTATAATAAAACAGCTGATCCAATCTTTATATATCTACTATATAGTATACTACTGGTTAAATCAGATATGATATATTAGACGACTGATCCTTTAGGTTATTATAATAAAACGACTGATCCAATCTCTATATCTACTATATAGTATACTACTGGTTAAATCAGATATTGTATATTAGACGACTGACCATGTAGGTTATTATAATAAGACAACTGATCCAATATCTATATATCTACTATATAGTATACTACTGGTCAAATCAGATATTTTATATTAGACGACTGATCCTGTAGGTTATTATAATAAAACAACTGATCCAATCTCTATATATCTACTATATAGTATACTACTGGTTAAATCAGATATTATATATTAGACGACTGATCCTGTAGGCTATTATAATAAAACGACTGATCCAATCTCTATATATCTACTATATAGTATACTACTGAATAAATCAGATATTATATATTAGACGACTGATCCTGTAGGTTATTAAAATAAGACGACTGATCCAATCTCTATATATCTACTATATAGTATACTACTGGTCTAATCAGATATTATATATTAGACGACTGATCCTGTAGGTTATTATAATAAGACGACTGATTCAATATCTATATATCTACTATATAGTATACTACTGGTTAAATCAGATATCATATAGTAGACGACTGATCCTGTAGGTTATTATAATAAAACGACTGATCCAATCTCTATATATCTACTATATAGTATACTACTGGTTAAATCAGATATCATATATTAGACGACTGATCCTGTAGGTTATTATAATAAAACGACTGATCCAATCTCTATATATCTACTATATAGTATACTACTGGTTAAATCAGATATCATATAGTAGACGACTGATCATGTAGGTTATTATAATAAAACAGCTGATCCAATCTTTATATATCTACTATATAGTATACTACTGGTTAAATCAGATATGATATATTAGACGACTGATCCTTTAGGTTATTATAATAAAACATCTGATCCAATCTCTATATCTACTATATAGTATACTACTGTTTAAATCAGATATTGTATATTAGACGACTGACCATGTAGGTTATTATAATAAGACAACTGATCCAATATCTATATATCTACTATATAGTATACTACTGGTCAAATCAGATATTTTATATTAGACGACTGATCCTGTAGGTTATTATAATAAAACAACTGATCCAATCTCTATATATCTACTATATAGTATACTACTGGCTAAATCAGATATTATATATTACACGACTGATCCTGTAGGTTATTATAATAACACGACTGATCCACTCTCTATATATCTACTATATAGTATACTACTGGTTAAATCAGATATTATATATAAGACGACTGATCCTGTAGGTTATTATAATAAGACGACTGATCCAATCTCTATATTTACTATATTATATACTACTGGTCTAATCAGATATTATATATTAGACGACTGATCCTGTAGGCTATTATAATAAAACGACTGATCCAATCTCTATATATCTACTATATAGTATACTACTAAATAAATCAGATATTATATATTAGACGACTGATCCTGTAGGTTATTAAAATAAGACGACTGATCCAATCTCTATATATCTACTATATAGTATACTACTGGTCTAATCAGATATTATATATTAGACGACTGATCCTGTAGGTTATTATAATAAGACGACTGATTCAATCTCTATATATCTACTATATAGTATACTACTGGTCAAATCAGATATTATATATTACACGACTGATCCTGTAGGTTATTATAATAACACGACTGATCCACTCTCTATATATCTACTATATAGTATACTACTGGTTAAATCAGATATTATATATAAGACGACTGACCATGTAGGTTATTATAATAAGACGACTGATCCAATCTCTATATTTACTATATTATATACTACTGGTCTAATCAGATATTATATATTAGACGACTGATCCTGTAGGCTATTATAATAAAACGACTGATCCAATCTCTATATATCTACTATATAGTATACTACTGAATAAATCAGATATTATATATTAGACGACTGATCCTGTAGGTTATTAAAATAAGACGACTGATCCAATCTCTATATATCTACTATATAGTATACTACTGGTCTAATCAGATATTATGTATTAGACGACTGATCCTGTAGGTTATTATAATAAAACACTGATCCAATCTCTATATATCTACTATATAGTATACTACTGGTTAAATCAGATATTATATAGTAGACGACTGATCCTGTAGGTTATTATAATAAGACGACTGATTCAATCTCTATATATCTACTATATAGTATACTACTGGTCTAATCAGATATTATATAGTAGACGACTGATCCTGTAGGTTATTATAATAAGACGACTGATTCAATCTCTATATATCTACTATATAGTATACTACTGAATAAATCAGATATTATATATAAGACGACTGATCCTGTAGGTTATTATAATAAGACGACTGATTCAATCTCTATATATCTACTATATAGTATACTACTGGTTAAATCAGATATTATATAGTAGGGGTCATATAGGCTTAAGCCTGTTCCCTAATCCATTTAATGTATTAATAAAATATTGTTTATAAAAAAAAAAGATATTATATAGTAGACGACTGATCCTGTAGGCTATTATAATAAAACGACTGATCCAATCTCTATATATCTACTATATAGTATACTACTAAATAAATCAGATATTATATATTAGACGACTGATCCTGTAGGTTATTAAAATAAGACGACTGATCCAATCTCTATATATCTACTATATAGTATACTACTGGTCTAATCAGATATTATATATTAGACGACTGATCCTGTAGGTTATTATAATAAGACGACTGATTCAATCTCTATATATCTACTATATAGTATACTACTGGTCAAATCAGATATTATATATTACACGACTGATCCTGTAGGTTATTATAATAACACGACTGATCCACTCTCTATATATCTACTATATAGTATACTACTGGTTAAATCAGATATTATATATAAGACGACTGACCATGTAGGTTATTATAATAAGACGACTGATCCAATCTCTATATTTACTATATTATATACTACTGGTCTAATCAGATATTATATATTAGACGACTGATCCTGTAGGCTATTATAATAAAACGACTGATCCAATCTCTATATATCTACTATATAGTATACTACTGAATAAATCAGATATTATATATTAGACGACTGATCCTGTAGGTTATTAAAATAAGACGACTGATCCAATCTCTATATATCTACTATATAGTATACTACTGGTCAAATCAGATATTATATAGTAGACGACTGATCCTGTAGGTTATTATAATAAAACAACTGATCCAATCTCTATAATATATCTACTATATAGTATACTACTGGTCTAATCAGATATTATGTATTAGACGACTGATCCTGTAGGTTATTATAATAAAACACTGATCCAATCTCTATATATCTACTATATAGTATACTACTGGTCTAATCAGATATTATATAGTAGACGACTGATCCTGTAGGTTATTATAATAAAACAACTGATCCAATCTCTATAATATATCTACTATATAGTATACTACTGGTCTAATCAGATATTATGTATTAGACGACTGATCCTGTAGGTTATTATAATAAAACACTGATCCAATCTCTATATATCTACTATATAGTATACTACTGGTTAAATCAGATATTATATAGTAGACGACTGATCCTGTAGGTTATTATAATAAGACGACTGATTCAATCTCTATATATCTACTATATAGTATACTACTGGTCTAATCAGATATTATATAGTAGACGACTGATCCTGTAGGTTATTATAATAAGACGACTGATTCAATCTCTATATATCTACTATATAGTATACTACTGAATAAATCAGATATTATATATAAGACGACTGATCCTGTAGGTTATTATAATAAGACGACTGATTCAATCTCTATATATCTACTATATAGTATACTACTGGTTAAATCAGATATTATATAGTAGGGGTCATATAGGCTTAAGCCTGTTCCCTAATCCATTTAATGTATTAATAAAATATTGTTTATAAAAAAAAAAAGATATTATATAGTAGACGACTGATCCTGTAGGTTATTATAATAAAACGACTGATCCAATCTCTATATATCTACTATATAGTATACTACTGGCTTAATCAGATATTATATAGTAGACGACTGATCCTGTAGGTTATTATAATAAGACGACTGATCCAATCTCTATATATCTACTATATAGTATACTACTGGTTAAATCAGATATTATATATTAGACGACTGATCCTGTAGGTTATTATAATAAAACGACTGATTCAATCTCTATATCTACTATATAGTATACTACTGATTAAATCGGATATTATATATTAGACGACTGATCCTGTAGGTTATTATAATAAAACGACTGATTCAATCTCTATATATCTACTATATAGTATACTACTGGTTAAATCAGATATTATATATTTGACGACTGATCCTGTAGGTTATTATAATAAAACGACTGATTCAATCTCTATATATCTACTATATAGTATACTACTGGTTAAATCAGATATTATATATTAGACGACTGATCCTGTAGGTTATTATAATAAAACGACTGATCCAATCTCTATATCTACTATATAGTATACTACTGGTTAAACCAGATATTATATATTAGACGACTGATCCTGTAGGTTATTATAATAAAACGACTGATTCAATCTCTATATATCTACTATATAGTATACTACTGGTTAAATCAGATATTATATATTAGACGACTGATCCTGTAGGTTATTATAATAAAACGACTGATTCAATCTCTATATATCTACTATATAGTATACTACTGGTTAAATGAGATATTATATATTAGACGACTGATCCTGTAGGTTATTATAATAAAACGACTGATCCAATCTCTATATCTACTATATAGTATACTACTGGTTAAATCAGATATTATATATTAGACGACTGATCCTATAGGTTATTATAATAAAACGACTGATTCAATCTCTATATATCTACTATATAGTATACTACTGGCTTAATCAGATATTATATAGTAGACGACTGATCCTGTAGGTTATTATAATAAGACGACTGATTCAATCTCTATATATCTACTATATAGTATACTACTGGTCTAATCAGATATTATATATTAGACGACTGATCCTGTAGGTTATTATAATAAGACGACTGATTCAATCTCTATATATCTACTATATAGTATACTACTGGTTAAATCAGATATTATATATTAGACAACTGATCCTGTAGGTTATTATAATAAAACGACTGATCCAATCTATATATCTACTATATAGTATACTACTGGTTAAATCAGATATTATATATTAGTCGACTGATCCTGTAGGATATTATAATAAGACGACTGATCCTGTAGTCTATTTTATTGAAGACTGATTTGATACGATATTTTATCATAGACGACTGATCTGTAAGTTCTTATTTAAAGGAAGGACGGGTGCCTTAATATGATATAAGATAGTAGCCGACAGATCCTGTAGTCTATTTCATATTTGTAATACAATTTTATACGATATTAAACCATCTTTTATACCTTCTAACACAAACTATAATCTTTATTTTGACGCCGTTTGTGGAAATCATAAAATTCATAACAACTCATTACTGAAGCAACATTGAATTTAAAACAATTATAGGGTATATTTACTATACGTGTATATCACTGATTTCAACCATGAAACATAAAAATGTACGAGAGCTAGACTATCACCTTTAGATCTACTTCAGTTTGATTCTTGTAGTCACGGGGTTGTCATTTTAAATACACTATTCATACTTCATATTTCAATTCAATTGTATTTTATTAGGGTTATCAAACATTTGAATCAGACTGAAAATGATATACTTGTATCTAGTCTTGGACATATAGACGTATGTTGCCATCACTTCTGTCCGTTCGTCTACCTTTCCTATGGTCACGCTCAAGAAGATTGATGCCATCCTGTTCAAATTTGGCAGTAATTGAAATAAAGGATTCTTGTTGAAAGACAAGATTTGGAGCACAGTTTTTCCGATCATGAAGAAACTTGGTTTGCTTATATACATATTAATGGACTGATAACTTTCGGATGAATAGGTTTGAATACTAGTATTATCCTTGAAGTATTAAAAATTAGTAGTATGAGAAAATATATGCAATTAGGTTACTCTTAAGAAAGTGGACGTTTGTTACCTTCCTGGTTTTTAAGTTTTTAATTTATAACAATGTGAAATAATTTAAATTCTAAATGGATTCTAAATAAAGGGTAAACATCATTTTACTACTAAATCCTAGAACTCTTGGGTTTTATTGAATGATAAAACTAGGAGGAATGACATTGTGTTCAGTACTATAGCATAATATTGTGATCGGTTATGTAAATAAATGTAAATTATTGTCATAGTACACAGTATACACCTTCAAACAATAAATCAAAAACTGTAAAGATCATTGACAAATTTATTGTCCAATAAATAGCAATCTACCAGTGGAACAGTTATAAAAGCCTATGATTTCGTCGCCTATTTTTATTTTCCCGATCACTAATTTCATTCATGAAATATCCATATCAGATTTGTAGTTTTTAGATACTATCATCAAATAATGGAAAAATCTCTTTAAGGTTTTCTCGATGTATATAATATAACTAGGAAATGTTGTATATTCCCATAGCAACCTGGATTATCAAATTTAGAATAAGTCAATATAACTTATTTCAACCTTTTCTAACAATTAAAATGGATGACAGATATAAAAAAATACATGCCAAGAACTTGACATTGTAAAATTTACGAAAGTCACAGAGAAAATCAAATTCAAACTCAGTCTCAACAAATACCACATAAAAACAAAAATTCGGAATAAATTTATTGAAAGTTTATAGAGAATATGACTGATCTAGTGAGTTATCATATAGAATATGACTGATCTAATGAGTTATTATATTATAGAGAATATGACTGATCTAGTGAGTTATTATATAGAACATGATTGATCTAATGATATATTATATAGAATATGGCTGATCCAATGAGATATTATAGAGAATATGACTGATCTAGTGAGTTATCATATAGAATATGACTGATCTAATGAGTTATTATATTATAGAGAATATGACTGATCTAGTGAGTTATTATATAGAATATGACTGATCCAATGAGCTATTATATAGAATAATAATATGACTGATCTACTGAGTTTTTATATAGAATATGATTGATCTAATGATATATTATATAGAATATGGCTGATCTAATGAGATATTATATAGAATATGACTGATCCAATGATGTATTATATAGAATATGACTGATCCAGTGAGATATTATATAGAATATGACTGATCCAGTGGGTTATTATATAGAATATGACTGATCTACTGAGTTATTATATAGAATATGACTGATCCAATGATGTATTATATAGAATATGACTGATCCAGTGAGATATTATATAGAATATGACTGATCTAATGAGATATTATATAGAATATGACTGATCCAATGTAATATTATAGAGAATATGACTGATCCAGTGAGATATTATATAGAAAATGGCTGATCCAATGAGTTATTATATAGAAAATGGCTGATCTAATGAGATATTATATAGAATATGACTGATCCAGTGGGTTATTTTGTAGAATATGACTGATCCAGTGGGTTATTATATAGAATATGACTGATCCAGTGAGTTATAAATATAGAATATGACTGATCCAGTGAGTTATAATATAGAATATGACTGATCCAATGATATTTTATATAGAATATGCCTGTTCCAGTGGGTTATTATATAAAAAATGACTGATCCAGTGAGTTATTATATAGAATATGACTGATCTAATGATATATTATATAGAAAATGGCTGATCTAATGAGATATTATATAGAATATGACTGATCCAATGAGATATTATATAGAATATGACTGATCTACTGAGTTATTATATAGAATATGACTGATCCAGTGGATTATTATATAGAATATGACTGATCCAGTGAGATATTATATAGAATATGACTGATCCAATGATATATTATGTAGAATATGACTGACCCAATGATATATTATATAGAATATGACTGATCCAATGATATATTATATAGAATATGACTGATCCAGTGGGTTATTATATAGAATATGACTGATCCAGTGGGTTATTATATAGAATATGACTGATCTAGTGAGATATTTTATAGAATCATATGACTGATCTATTAATTAGTTATATATGGAATATGACTATGAAAGATGACTGCTTATGCGATGTTTTATAGGTGTTGCATCTCGAATATTTTTCACTTGCCCCTTGAAACCATGTGAGATTAATTTTCTTCTTTGATTTTTTGTTGACTCTGTCCCATCTCAAATTGATTGCAGTCTTTTAATCATTTAAATAAAAAAAACATTGATTTGTTTTGTCTCTTCAGACACGTTAGTTTGGTCCTGTATTAATATAATATGTACATTGTCTGAACAGGTAATGTGCGTGCCTAGAAACCACATTGATCGATAAAAAGAGCTTCATTGATTGTCTAACAAGGAACTGTTCTTGATGTTGTCACACCAAAACCTACTCATCTACACATATAGTGTATTCATTCAGTATTGAAATATATATCTCTTTTGTAACTTATAGTTTGGGAATAATCGCACGATTCTTGAAGATTTTGTGTATTATGGCAACTATCACCGTGGTCCACAACAAACACTACTAGGACGGAAAGGCTTTGCTGAAAACCAATCATTTCGTTTATTTACTAGGGTCGCTCTAGTAACATAAAAACATATAGTCTACGGGGCCTCGTTGTCAAGGCACAGTATTAGTATTAAGGCGATTTTTCTGTACATTTGGAGTTGAGAGTTTCGGGACAGGATTAGGCATCCGATCGATAAGATATAGAAATGGCAGAATTTCAACAAAGTTTGTTTGGCTGTTTCAGCAACTGTAGTTTATGTTTGGTCACATACTTCGCCCCATGTTATACCGCTGGCAAAAATGCTGAAGCTGTTGGAGAAAGTTGTGTATTGTATGGTTTTCTGTCTATGTTAGGTTGTATTGGAATCTGGTCCAGAGCAAAAATCCGAGGAAAAATTAGGGAAGTCAAAGGAATTGAAGTAAGTAGCCTATATTCAATTTTATTATTTTTGTCAGTGGCTCCACTAGACGAGTGAGGTCACAGGGACTCAGTGGGTTGGGATTTCCACAGCCTGTAATAGAGGTACTTATAGCAGACGTAGGATTTCATTTTCTTATATATATATATATATATATATATTATTGTTTCCGATATTCCAGATAAAGAATTTTGGAAAACGAACATTTAGTGATGTCATGAAAAATTGACATTTCTATGAATAGATACAAGTAAAAACTTAAATGATTAATCCACTTGTAATCTTAATCTAATCCAATTAGATAATTTTTTGTTTTCTGTTGAATGTTGATATAGTTACAAAATTAGTAACCATTAACAATTTTATATATATATATATTATTAACTGCAAACAGTACTGTTTCGGCCTTCTGGGCCTCATCAGTGCAGTGCTGATACTGGAGTTGAGGTTTGGCTATATATAGCCACCTCAGATGATCCCACAAATGTGATACCATCTTACCTAGCAAGCTAGTGGGCTACGCTTAACGTTAACGACAATGCTACACTCCAGATAGAGTGCTCAACAAGGTATGGGCCAAGGAGCGTAACTTACTGCAAACAGTACTGTTTCGGCCTTCTGGGCCTCATCATATATTATTATATATATAATATTGCCCGTGGTAGATCCCTGAGATCCCCCAGGTTGTGAACCATTTTATATTGTTTTAACCTTATTCTTACTTCACTTAAGGGATTTGGGTGAGCGGATTTGGTCCAACTAAATCCTATAGTAGTTGAGCCAATAATTTTTGTTAATTTTTTAGATCCAAATAACTTTACTTCAATCGATAATTTCCAGAGCTATGATCCAAGAGCAAACATATTGTTTAAATCTTTTAAAAAAAGATATTTGTTATGCTAAATAATATTCTTACATGTTTTAGAAATCATTTGATGAAAAATCTGTTAAAAAAGAATAAACATACCACACATAAGCATTGCACAAGGAAAAATTCACCTCAATTATTCGAGTAATTTGAGATAAATCAATTTCAATTCAGATTGTTGTTTTTTCAATTCATTGCATAGTTCTTATATCAAATCTAAGCTTGATCTTGCGAAATCAGTCGAAAAAAAAAAAAAACAAATCAACAAAAAACATTAAGTTGGCAAAAATCCATTTTGACTCTTCTTGAATAAACCGGTTTACTTATTTTAATAACTAAGGTCATTATTTTGTATACAAAAAAACTTGATATCATTCCATTGTGCTTAACATTAGCAAAATAAAAACTTGAACTATAAAGCTATAATTTATCTATAATATCTATCTATTCGAGTCATAAAATATATAATTCGTCTTTTGAAAAAGTTTAATCTTTACAACTAACTATACTGAGCAGGAGTAACGGTCAATTCATAGATTAGTTTGGGATTCAAAAGATTTTTTTTAGCCTTTGTTCGTATATCTGGTCAGAAAGAGTAAGAATAAGGTAGGTTAAGTAGGATTATGGTAAGATTGACAATAGGGTAGGTTGAGTAGGGATAGGGTAGGATTGATAAGAATAGGGTAGGTTGAGTAGGGATAGGGTAGGTTAAGTAAAAATAGGATAGGTTGAGTAGGAATAGGGAATATTAGGTAGATAAGAAATTTTTCAGACTGACTTGCTTGGCAAGGGTAATACAACTAATAACAATGATTATAATTGTTTGAAATCGTGTATCAACAACACGCACCTCGGTGACCTTGAAAACAGAAACCGTATTATCTCTATAACTCATTGTTCTACCTGACAATCACATTATTGATTTTTCTTTGTCAACAAAACATTTCAAGATGTGCTCTATATTTCCGTACTTAATCAATGCAACTACCGGGCTAGCTATATGTCAACTTATATTATGATGGCTGGGCAAACATTGCTGGTCATAAAGGATCGGTTTTGTGATAAGAAGTTGTCGAGTTGCATGTGCATCAGCCGTTCTACTTCGTACACGAAGAGTTTAGGACATTAGATAGGTTGAAATGGCCATGACAATGAATTTAACTTTATATCACCATTAATTGTTTTTGTTAAATTATATGCAAGTCACAATTATATACATACTTATCATAATTATAATATAGGATCCCCGGGATTTTGATATACCTTTGTTTATCAAATCACGATCGAGCACATATAAAAGTATTTGTTCAAGTTCTTAATGGGCGTGACCTTATAAATTTCTTTTGACCATATACATATTTATATATTTATTATATCTCTGGCAAATATTGAATAAATGGATTAATGACGATTATCTAGCTCATTCAGATCAACATTGAAAACTATTTCTAATTGCACAATATTTACTCAGACCTGAAATAATTTTATAGAAAACTATATTGTAGTTTTATTTTTTGTATAATAATCTAATTGTATATAGTTCTGTCAGACACTGGGACTATATAAATAAAATCATTGCTTATATTTCTAAATGAAATTTCTTAGTCACTTATGTCTCAAACGGTGTTGGTTACATTAAGACAGTTTTCGTTTAATAATTCCGTAAATGTGAGTTAATATCATATCAGGCTTTCCATGTAGTACAACAGACGAAATTTGTTATCATTCTTTGAACTATATATGTTCATTTGAGCTGTCACAAGACCACAGGATGTTTTGGTTAACGTTTCAAATTTCTGTTTATTTTTTTAGCTCCCACCCATAGGCGTACGGGCTGGGGCAATCTAATTAAAATTATATTACATTTCGTTTCGGTTATTTTTTGATTGTCGACTATCAAAAAATAACCGAAACGAAATGTAATATAATTTTAATTAGATTGGGGCTGGGGGTGCAGGGGGGGGGGGGGGACCCCCAGTGATTTTCATGAAGGAAATTTAAAAAAATAAAATCGTTCGGAAATGATGTGATCAGGCAGATGGCGATAAGTTTTTGGAATTAGGGGTAGGTTGGGGGTCGACTTGTCGGGCATTATATATTTCGTTGTCGGGCAAATTAGCATTTGTTGTCGGGCAAGTCGGTTTTGCCCGACCCCCCCCCCACCCCCCGCTCAACTAACGCCTATGCTCCCACCTATTTAATAATTGTAATGTTTTATGATTTCAGGGTACCTTTGGAAAGGATTGTGTACTCAGTTGGTTCTGTGGTTTGTGTGCCTTAATCCAAGAATCTGCCGTAAGTATAATACTAACACAATTATTTTAATGTAATATTTGCAATCCAGCCATAATTCAATTTATCATTTAATGAACTCAGTGCGATAATATCATTTTTAAATATCATAGTAATATGACCCGCTTGTGGAAATAATTCTTTCAAGCAGATATAAAGGCTTTGAACGTCATTGAAAAATATTGACAATCAGTATAGAAAGCGGGAATACAACCCTTCAATGAACTGTAGAATATGTCATCAATAATTTATACAGTGTTTTCAACGCTTGATGACTCGAAAAACATTTAATACCTAATGTAGATCGTGTCCATACATGGTCTTTCTCCAAGGTGAACTAGTATAAATATATTTAATACCACAAGCTTTCAACTGGTCTTTCTCCAAGGTGCACTAGTCAATATATATTTAATATTCAGTTTGATTGAGATGATTACCAATCGGTTATTATTACGGTTCGCTGCAAACATACTTCAATGGCTTTGCATCTCTGAAGGCAAATTTAATGTGAGATATAAATAGCTATTTGATACATAAGGGAAACAAAACTCGATCGTATGTACGGCGGCTATTGTCTCTTATTGTACGTAGCGGGAATGGCCGACATATTTACGATTGACTAAAACTAGCAGATTGAGAGAGGATGCGCAATCTGAATTCTTTTAAGAACACCCGTCTTCCTTTTGGCTGTGTTAATTCTATAGTCGTTTACTTCGTACTTAATATGTCTATCATTGTTTTGCAGGAGGTCGGTGGTACCTGCGCAGAGGCCCAATCAATGGTCCGAGAATAAACCAGATGTAGAATGAGACTGCTGCCTGTTTATATTTTTGTTGAATTTTCGAAATATTTGGGATTTATTTTTTGAATATGTACATCAGATCATAGTATTGTAACTGACAAATTCCGTCCAACTTTTGAGAGTTTGAGACCCTCGTGATTTTAATTTTGCATAATGGTAAAGGTTTACGCCAAATATTTTTTGTTGACATTTTTAACCCGAAAAAACTATGAATAATCATATAGAGCAGCTTTGTGCTTTCTCGGCAATTTACACAATGTACATACTGTAATTCACGCGTTTTTATTTATATATTTTTGATTTTTCGTTAACCAATTTGTGTTTTTTACGTGCTTTTTATGGAAGTGTTAAACAATGTAGTCCTAAAACAATGATGTATATTTCAATTTGTAAGAATCAGAAAGAAAAGTCCCTCAATACATTTGACGTATTTATTTCAATACTTTGTAGTTCTTTGCAGCAAAAATTAATTTATTTCACCTTTAAAAGTTTTAACAAATAAAATCTTTGTTGTTTTTCTTTAATTTCTTTTTTTAAAATCAAGCCGAATGTACTACACTAGCAATTTTAGCTCTTATACATTTATACTATTTCCCGCTTCAGATTCTATTTATGACTAAATTATCGTCCACATCCAAGCATTACAGTGGAAGGAAATTAAAATTGATAAACTTCCAAGTATTCCGGAATATTAGAAACAGGTTACAGAAATTTCCACCATCGGGTGTTATTTCGTCGGCATTCTGATCATCTATACTGGATTCTGTTGGCGAATACGTGACAATATCCCTTTGCATAAAGCTAACGTCTGACTTCAATGTAATGATGTTTTATTTTGTGCTGTGTAAAGTTTATGATAAAAACCCTGTATTTTGAGTAGTTCTGTATGAGATCCCTGTTCTATTACTGTACCATTTCTAATGACTAGAATATTATCAGCCGACTGAATTGTAGACAAACGATGTGCTATTATTATACAAGTTCTACCAACCCTGGCTGTTTCTAAGGCTTCATGTACAACCTGAAATAAGGAATGGTGATATCAGAGAACACATTGCGAACACTCGCAAAATTTAAGAATAACATGTATTAGTCATTTCCAAAATAAAATATTTTAATTGCGACTGACAGACGAACGCATGTTTCAAACAAAACTTAAAAAGGTATTACTTTTTCATGTGAGATGTAAAACATCTGGATAATGCAATGAAATTTACACAACTGTTCGATCGAATGTTTCTGTCATACTCTGTACTAAGTACTTAACTACTAGCTACTATTGGAATTTTCAAACAAGGCCCCCCCCCACCCCCCCACTTTCAAAAACGCTCCGCTTGGACATAGGGGTTATAAAAATGGATTACGAGGCATTTACTGTAAATCTCTACCATTACCTTTTCACTCTCTGTATCTAAAGCGGATGTAGCTTCATCTAATAAAAGTATTTTTGGATTTCGGATTAAAGCTCTAGCGATGGCTATTCTTTGTTTCTGTCCTCCACTGAGTTGGGTTCCCTTTTCACCTACAGGCGTGTCGTAGCCCTGTAATATTAACAAATTGTGGCGTCAGATTCTCAAGCAACCAATCTGACCGCAATAAAAAACATCCTATTTTAAGACGAATTTGGTCCCGAATGAACACTTAATACATCTGAATGATCAACGCCAGTGTATTTCTAGTTCCATTTAAGTTGTCATTTGTTTAGGTTTATCTCTAAGCACAGTTAGTCTACAAGGGAATTTCGGCAATTAAAAATATGACTTGTAATTTTTATAGTCCGTGTACTACTATTGTGTTAATTTCATCAGATACGGTACAAACCTTTGGTAACTGTGTAATAAAATGGTGGATATTGGCCTTTCTAGCAGCAGATATTACTTCTTCAGTTGAAACATTCCGAGATAAATCTCCGTATACTATATTATCTTTAATACTTCTATTGAATAATACGGGTTCCTGTGATACTAGCCCAATCTGAGATCGTAACCATTGTATGTTCAGATCTGAAACCTTGTTACTATCAACAAGCTGAAATAATATAATTTATAAAATAAACCTTCCAGACATATTTGTCCTGATATACCTAGATAGTTTTGTCCAAATTTGTAAATTACTGCTAATAATTCGAATAAAAAGCTTTGGTATCATGAATGTTACGTCCCAACCATGTTCAACTCTCAGACCTTCCATGATAACATGGTAACGAAATAAATTCTTATTAGCATACTGTATATAAAGTATACTGGTGTTTGATGTCATTTAAAGAAGATCTACTTACTATACTGCCGGAATAAGGATCATATAATCTCTGTAATATTTGAATCGCTGTAGATTTACCACAACCACTAGTACCAACTAGAGCTACTGTCTGTCCTGGTTCTATATTGATATCTAGTCCTTTTAATACATCTATATCTGGTCTAGTAGGGTATCTAAATCTCACGTTTTTAAACTTGATTTCACTGGATATCTGTAATAGAGGTTATTACATTCTGTTGGTGGTATTCTTCAGGGGCCCCACTTTTTGGCCTCTGATTTTTTTTGGTGGTGGGGGTGGGGGTAAGAGTTGGATTTTGAAAAATTTCATCCAATTTCCCCCCACCCCCCACTTTCAGAAACACTCCGCGACCCCTGTTCTTGTTAACCAATCGTGACGACTATAATCCACTATTTCGTCAAAAATGTCAGTCATAGTCATACAAAATTCAAAAAATGAATTAATCGTAGATAAAATGGAAAACTGTCACCCTATCAATTTCAGAAAAGTGCAAATTCAGTTGCATTAACTGTAAATAAAGAAATTTGGGAAACAAAATTGGCTATATGGTTAAATTAAAAACCTTAGAAATACTAACTTGCTGAGGTATTTTTCCAGTCTCGTCATTACAATCAATCGTTGGTTTTCTGTCCAACAGACGACAAATATCCCCTGCCGCCATTTTAGCTTTGGATGCATCTGGAGCGAAGGCACTTGCTTGTCCCAATGCATAGGCACCAAATACAATAGCAACAAACACTCTGAAACCAAACAGACAAATATATCTTGAAAATGTTGAAAACTTAATTATATTCGTTCACAGGATAACCAAATGAAAATAAAATTTTAGTATCATCAGTGTATCTACGAAATCTTAACCAGGATACTTTTAAAGAATATGGTTTATTATGGTTTATGATATTTGGTTATTTAAAATTTTATAACGTCTCGTATGTTATTAATAAAATAGGATTTGATTTACAATATTGTAAAATAGATTGTGTGAAGGTTTGACTGATTGTGTTGCTATTGCTACATGTCTTTTATATACTATAAAAAAAAACATACTTCCTTGTTCAAAGGACAATATAATTATATTCAAATCGTAATTCGTTAATCAAATTGTCATTTGACAAAGAAGAAGTGAAGACCCGGAACACCAAAGATAAACAGATATGACAGGTACGTGTCCGTAGAAAAAGTCTATAGAAAGTTGAGAACAAATCTTGATTTATAATCCGAAGGAGAAGAATTTATACCTACTCAAATCGCACTACAAATTAGGAGTTCACAAAACGATAAAATCACTGAGGTAGACTCAAGCACGAATGCAATAAATTACAAGGCCCGTTCATGTATACTCGATAGATTTAATAACAATTGGGCCTAAACCATTTCTCAATGTCAAGGCATTACAAACTGGTCTTGTACCTTCATCATAAAGCAATTTTGTAAATTTGTTTGCAAATGATTAATTGTATGCAGTCAGAGTGTAATACAGTCAGAGTCCTCAACCATAATTACTATAAACAACTTGGTTGCTTGGATCTCTTATAACAATATCAAACCTACCTGAATACAGAGACATAATCCATTTCATTCTGTCGAATCAAATAGGCACCATAGTAAAATGAAGCTGCATAGGCAAAAAATATCACAGACTGCGAAAACCCAAAAGCAGCTCCTGCTAAATGTGCCTTTCTTAAGGCTCTTCGATAAGGTCTAGCTAACTGGGTTGAATACAGTTCCAGAAATCTTTCTTGTAATGAAAATGACGTCACTGTTCGTATATTATCTAAAGATTCAACTGCAACCTATATATGAACAATAAATATACAGTCAATAAAAGCATTAATATAATCTTATAAAATCAGTTTTATCTACATCTTGATCATTTTAGATTTTTATTTTGTTACAGATATATCAGTTCATTCTCATGTTATTAGAGGTCAACCAATCAAAATATTATACAATGTGTAACACGACATTAAAATTAAGTTGTCATAAATGGGAAAACCTAAGAATTAGGAGACGTCCCAGGTCCCTTTAATGCTACTTGATATAGATTATATTGACTTCTTACTGACCCTAATAATTATGCGTGTTTATTCTTGCTAAGTAAAGGTAAACATTTGACAATGGAGTGATTGATAGTTACTTGGCTAACAACTTAACAAATAAACGCAAATACAAAGAAAATCTACCTTTCCCGCATTTTCTAGGGCCGTTTTATTTTTACCAGCCACCCCTGCTAAAATTTTTATTTGTACTGCACCGGCAATAACGATAAACGGTAAGAAAGCTGAAATCAAGAGACTGAGCTTCCAACCAAAAATATAGGCTATGACAAGAGCAATACCCATACTGGAGATATTTTGAAACGCCATTCCCAGCCTTACTCCAGTTGCCTATAATATAAAACAAAAGCATTTTCTTAGTTTATAAATGGTAGTTAAAACGCTCATTTCCCTGAAATCAAGATAAAGATCACGTAGTTAATTGCATAAACAATTATTGTAGGAAAGTGCATTTGTAAGAGGAAGATGAATTGGATCTACCGCTTGTAGGGAAGATGTACCAATACCAAACATATCGCTTTTATAGATGATGTATTGGACCTACTTGTATACAAAACGTTTTCGACCTACAACTTGTATGTAGGATGTATTGGACCTACTGCTTGTATAGAAGGTGTATTGGACCTACCGCTTGTATAGAAGATGTATTAGACCTACTTGTATACAAGACGTTTTCGACCTACAACTTGTATGTAGGATGTATTGGACCTACTGCTTGTATAGAATGTGTATTGGACCTACTGCTTGTATAGAAGATGTGTTGGACCAACTAGTATAGAAGATGCATTGGACCTACTACTTGTATATACGATGTATTGGACCTACAGCTTGTATAGAAGATGTATTGGACCTAAGGCTTGTATAGAAGATGATGTATTGAACCCACCGCTTGTATACAAGATATACCTGCTTATATAGAAGATGTATTGGATCTACCACTTGTATTGAAGATGTATTGGACCTACCGCTTGTATAGAAGATGTGTTGGACCAACTAGTATAGAAGATGTATTGGACCTACTACTCAGGCCCGTAGCCAAGGGGGGGTCCTGGGTGGGCTTTGCCCCCCCTAATTTAAATCTTGCCCCCCCAAAAAAAAATCTCAAGTGTTATTTTTAAAAGATACATTAATTCATAAGTCAAGGGGTGTCTTTATAGCAGGAAATGTTAAGAATTTGCGTTTTCAGGTATCTGATTCTCAAAATTTTCCACAGTCCCTTAAACCTTAAATTCATCAGGAATCGCGTTTCCGGGAGTCAAATTCTTTAAATTTTCTAGAAGAGATCCCCGACTTCAGGAAATCGTGTTTCGAGGCTTCCAATTGGCGTTCTCGGCAGCTCAGACCCTATTCAAATAACCGTAAACCCTGTCTGAAATTCGCGTCTTAATCTCTTCTTTCCTTTTTCTTTTAGAAAGGATCTCTTTGACCCTATAGAAATAATCTTGAACCAAAATTCGCTGGGAAATATCAGGAATTTTTTTACATCTTTTTCTCGATTTTGCTATGTTTTAGTCACACAGTTCCTCTACAAGTAACCCTTAAATTCACCAGGAAATATCAGGAAATCGCGTTTCAGAGAGTCAAATTTTCAAAATTTTCCAGAAGAGACTTTAGGAAATCGTGTTTCCAGACTTCCAATTGGCGTTCTTGACAGCAAAAAAGGTGTTTAATTCTCAAAATTTTCTTAGTGACATACCTGAGACCCTATTCAAATAACCGTAAACCCTAAATTAGCGGGAAATGTCTTTAATTGGCGTCTAAATCTCAAAATGTTTTCAGACAAGAACCCTTTGAACCTTTAGAAATAATCTTGAACCTTAAATTCGCTGGAAAATATCCGAAAATGTCAGGATATCGCGTTTCAAGGAGTCAAATTATCTAAAAATTTTCTAGGGGTCGCCAAACTTCAGAAAATTTCATTTCCAGGCTTTCGACTGCACCAAGAAATGTAAAAATAACTTTACAGATGGCACTGTAATGGCGTAACAATGCATTGCAATAAAACAAAGTTTTCCATAAAGGGGGGGGGGGGGTATGGGTGTTTTTGGGTGGATACCTAAACTGCCCCCCTTGATTGGACGTTTGCCCCCCTAAAAGTACTTGGCAGGCTATGGGCCTGCTACTACTTATATATATTAATAAGATGTATTGAACCTACCACTTGTATAGAAGATGTATTTGCCCTTCTACTTATATATAAGATGTTTTGGACCAGCTACTTGTATAGAAGATCTATTGGACCTACCGCTTGTATAGAAGATGTATTGGAACTACCGCTTGTATAGAAGATGTATTGGACCTAGCCCTTGTATAGAAGATGTATTGGACCTACCGCTTGTATAGAAGATGTATTGGAACTACCGCTTGTATTGAAGATGTATTGGACCTACTACTTGTATAGAAGATGTATTGGACCTACCGCTTGTATAGAAGATGTATTAGACCTACTTGTATAGAAGATGTATTGGAGCTAGCGCTTGTATAAAAGATGTATTGGACCTAGCGCTTGTATAAAAGATGTATTGGACCTAGCGCTTGTATAGAAGATATATTGGACCTACCGCTTGTATTAAAGATGTATTGGACCTAGCGCTTGTATAGAAGATGTATTGGACCTATAGCTTGTATAGAAGATGTATCGGACCTAGCACTTGTATAGAAGATGTATTGGACCTACCGCTTGTATAGAAGATGTATTGGACCTACCGCTTGTATAGAAGATGCCTCCGTGGCCAATTTAGTCGTCAGTGTTCCTGTATTATTTGCTTCTCTATCAAACCAAGCCATTTCCTACAACAATAAACACAACGTGGAACATTATACAGAATTCACACAGAATCGCCAAAGTATAATCCAGATAAAATCATCTTGTCCTGAAGGTCTGTCTCATTAATGAAATAAACGAGAATAGTATCCACTTACTTGATTCAACATGGCTGAAAATGTATTCTTCCGAAGTCTCAATGTCAATCTTTCACCAGACATACCAAACATGTAACTCTGAAATTCAAAATCAGATACTGTTAATGAATAATCTCTTCTTTTTTTGTTAACTTTACTATCGGCGTTCTACAAGGTACTCGATTCCGTCCTCATAATCCCAATGGTGCAGGTTAAACTCTTTTTCATTTCATTTCCTTTCATTTAAAATTTAGATGAAACGTGTTCCTTGAAATATTACCTGAAAGAAAGTTGCTAACCAACTTCCACAACCAATTCCCAGCAAAATCAAACATAATTTTAAAACTTCACTCTGACGTTCAACATCTGTTAGACTGAATATCTGAAAATAAGAAAATCCATTGAGCCAGAACGTCATCGTATAACAGCACTTTAAAGCTATTTTCTTGGGTATATTTTAAATCATTGGTGTTAAGGTGTAAATTAAGGGAATAACTGTGATATAAACAGACATTATGATTCTTTAAAATAAAACGATCATTTCAATATTGATGTGTAAATGTACATGTAAATGCAGTTTACCTTTACATGAAAACCCACTTAGTTTCTGCAGTATAATACACAGTATTTTAATTGACAAAACTCCGAGACAAGAATATCATCCAACACAAACTGGTCAACGTCAAACAAAGAAAATATGATGGAAAACACTTACACGCAAAACCTCTGAAAATATGATAGCAAAGGATGGTTGGACGGCACCACTCAATAAGGCTGCTAAACACCCCATCAGAATGAGGTACCATTCTGGAGAATTCATAGCAAACATTCTCAATAATCCACCACTTGTTTTCTGATCTAAATTAGTCTGGGTAATGTCAGGCACTGGAGATGCTCTAAGTGATGACCTAGATTTTACACTTCTTCTAGATAAAGTTCTTTCTAATTTTCCACTTCTTCTCAGTGATTCTGTTCTGATGAATTCCTGTAAATCTTCTTCTATTTCTCTATCTTCTTCAGTTTCATTGTCCTCGTCTACAATTTAAATAAAAAAGAATACAAGATTCACAGAAAATAACGCTATTAACAATTTAATTAAGAAAACCTCTTTACAATCCCTCAATACGCAGGCACCTGATTCTGGTTAAAAAAAATCGTATATAGTTATAAGGTATAAGACTTTCAAGGTATGAAAGCAGCCATCATTTTGTTCTGTACGGCTTACCCATGCTCGGCGATGTTTCTTGTTTTATCTTTGATATTCGTACCTCCTCTCACATAAGTATAACACGTCGTATTTTATCGAAATATATTAAGTCTCGCTTCATAAAAAGTATCTAAATGCCACAATATATTGTATTGAGAATTTATCGCGTTCCAGGCACGTCATTGGTTCCAGGATAGAGTTATAAAAAGAATGACGTAACTTTTTTTACTTCCGTTTTAGATACCTCTTAGTACGACATGGCTGCTTACATACCTTGAAAGTCTTATACCCTACAACTATATACGATTTTTTTTAAACCAGAATCAGGTGCCTGTGCCTCAATATACTGTACATGTACATGGTATGGCAATTATGACAGTTTGTAATACTTCGTTATAACAAAGTTATCATCATCACAATAGGCCTACTCACCAGTATTTTTCTGGATTGTCTGAAAAGAGAAAGAAACAACATTATTGTTCGGGTATTACTGATAACATTCACAAGATCATGCGTATACGTTATTAAACACTAATGTCTTTTGATGCTGATAAATCTTACTTATAATAACTATATAAAAATAAACTTACCTGATTCATAACTAAATTATAGTATATTCCCTTTTTACTCAGTAATTCATCATGGCTACCTCTTTCCATTACGACGCCATCTTGAAACGCGTATATAACGTCAGCAGATCTAATAGTTGATAGTCGATGAGCTATAACAATGGTAGTTCGTCCTTCACCAGCCTGTAGTATGATTAATACTGTTTATCATTAATACATAAAAATATAGCTGGTAGTGGATTCCTCAAACGAGAAACACTATCAGGTGTTTCGAGATATATCCATAGACGAATTTTTTTTTATTTCATGCTATTCAGATGTGTCAAGTCGCTTACCTTATCTAGAGCCTGTTGTACAATAGTCTCACTCTCTGAATCTAGTGCAGATGTAGCTTCGTCTAGTAACAAAATCTTTGGATCACGAACTAAAGCTCTGGCGATGGCTATTCGTTGTTTCTGTCCACCACTGAGTTGAGCTCCACGTTCCCCAACCAATGTATTATATTTCTAAAAATAGATTGAATTATTTAAATTATATGCAAGTCCTCACGAAACTGACTCTTATCAACATTCATCTTAAGGTTTATTTCATTGATATCTTACATGTAGAGTTCGCAGTTATAATCAAACAATAATACCTTTGGTAGTTGTACGATGAAGTCATGAGCATTGGCCATCTTTGCAGCTTCCACCATTTGAGCTTCTGTAACTTCGTCTTTTCCAAATTTGATATTTTCAGCTATGCTCGTGGCAAATAAACAAGGTTCTTGGCTAACTATGCCTATTTTATTTCTAAACCAATTCAGATTTAGTTCATTCACATTATTACCATCCAACGATATCTAAAATGGAAGATAAATTACATGCACTCACAATCTATCGAAATAAGTGCTTTTGTAATCATGAATCGCTTTTGTGGCTGAGGATGATGCTCCCCTTGCTGTACGTGATTGTTCTGCCCGTAGTGTTGCTGCTATTACTCATCCTTACTTATCCTTTGTTCTTAATAATGATGCTTCCGATTCTGCTGATAATGACGAAATTGAATTTTGTTTCTGATCCTGTCGGTATTAATGATAAAAACGTCGATGAGGATTATGAGGAAGATGGTGCTGATGGATTTCTAGACCGGAAGATAACCAATAACGGCTACAAAAACAAAAATGTTTATTAGGTATTTAGATTTACCTGTCCTTCCGATGGATCATAGAATCTTTGTAGAAGCTGGACAATAGTAGATTTACCACAACCACTAGATCCAACTAGAGCTACTGTCTGTCCTGGTTCTATATTCAAATCGATTCCATTCAGTACCTACAAATCATTAAAAATAAAAACTTTAACTTACATTAAACATGTCGTCAAGAAGCATAGGAGTCATATTTTTTAATTTTTTTTCACAATATTAGAGTTACAGGTGCAAATTGCAGATAACTCAGTCATTCAGTCATCAGATAGAAAAGCGTGCTGATAAGGAAATACAATGTACAGTACCTGAACTTCCGGTCTTGATGGATATGAAAAGCTGACATTTTTAAATTCAATGTGCCCATTTACTACTTCCGGTCGTATGCCATGATCATTTGCTATATTTATACTTGGTATCTGTAAATACAAGGAGTTTATAGCTATAAAATGTTACATTATACAATTTAGAAGTAATCGTTTACCAATTTGATTAATAAGATATAAACTAAACCAAGCGGCAAGGAACAAAAATATTGCATGTTGACGTACAAAAAACTTTTTAAATGGTCATGTACCTGATCAATCATATGGTAGATGACGTAAGCAGCACCACGAGCAGACGATAATGCTGTGAGACCAGGTGAAGCATTACCCAGAGAAAATGATCCAACAAACACGGCATAGAACACCTACAACGAATCAGATAAAATTAAAATTTGAAATCTAAACTTTGTTAATTCGATGGTAAAGCTGAGAAAGATATCTACCTCTATATTTTTATGAATACAATTTTAACAATATTTCAGTGTACTGTTGTCACCCTCAAAGCAAAAACAAAGTTTATTTCAATGACACTTACTATCATCATTTTACCAGCAGTATAGGTTTCTGGTTCTATAATGGTTAATTTGGTCCCGTACCAGAATCCCAGAGAATATGTTGCCATGATAACAAACGACAGGAATCCAAGACATAATCCATTTGACAGACTTTTTCTAATTCCAAACTTTTTGGCTTCTGTTAAATTTTCTCCATACCTTGAATAAAATGACATAATCTTCGATTGATTGGGAGTTCTTTCAATCATTGTGTTATTTAGACAATGGAGGAGTAATCGTTGTATGTAAAATTACAAATTTAGAATGTAAAATCCCCACATATCATGAACCTAAAGATGAAAATGGTCATCTCAAGTGATCAGTTAAAATGTAGCCTCTATTAATTTCGAATATATGGGCTACGATCGTACCTAATTGCTTCCATTTTCTGACCACCAAATGCGACCACAGTTCGTATAGAACTTAACACTTCTTCAGCTATTGATCCTGCTTTAGCATACGCTTTTAATTCTTTATTGGTAAGACTGGCTGCAAGCTGCAACAAAAGGTAAAAAAATGGTAAATGGCATCGTACGCGATATATTGAATCTAGTTAGGCTCGGGGGTTTCGAAGAGAGAAGCCACAGTAAACAAAACCCAATAATTATGGATGCACGGGGATGCAAGGCTAAAATTTCGAGGGAGAGTTGTGAACATTATTAAGGATTAGATTAGCAAAAATTCCAGGTTCTGAGACCAAAATTTTATTGGTCCAGCAGATAGTGAACATATCCCTTTAAAGGTTATTTTGTATCTAATATATATGTACTAATATGGTGGTAATATAGTCAGTAAAACTTAAAAGAGTTTAAAAATGTTATTTGTTAAGCCTGTAGGTAGGTGAAAATAACATACTATACCTACCTTACTCATCAAACTGGAAGCTAAAATTAAGACTGGACTAATTGATAGTATAACTAACGTTAGTTTCCAACCATTTATAAAACCAATGATACATCCTGCTAGAAAAGCTGATATCCACTGTACAGAGGAACCTAATTTATCACCCAATCCTTCGTGAATTCTACTAATGTCACTGAAATACAGAAACAAATCATAATGTTTTGTCAGTAACGAAATTGGTGAAGGCTTCTGGTTGCCAAAAAAGGGCATACATCATACATCAACACCCCACTTAGAAACATAGAGGCACGTAGTTACCTTCAAGCCAAATCATTCAGCAATAAACAGAAAATAATTCAGACCACAGAACAAACGCCTTATTGGTTAAATTCAGATCCGTAGATTTAGGTGATACACATGGATACGGCGAACATTGAAATTTCGATACGAAAACCATAGCCCTTCTATGATTAATACAAAAAAAGAAAGATATACATTGGGATGTAAACGTTTACAATACTATATTTACTTACTCTGAAAGTCGTGAATTTAACTGTCCCGAGTCATTCAAATCAAACCATGAAATATCTTGATTAAGAATGTTACCATAGAACCTCAACCGTATTTTGTGGATCTGTCGTTCTGCAGTTATCATCCAAACAGAAATCTGTATGTATCCCAGAATTATAACTGAACTGCCAATAACTGAAATATATTCATTATTAGTCTTAAATATATCACATACACGATATACAATTACCTTATAAGCTTTGGAGCTCCTTAATTATATTCTTGCATGAATATTTATAGATACATGTACTCCTAAATCTCTTGCAAGACTATGCCTATTATAGCATTACCTTCTCAAATGTTTCTCATCAGAATGGTCTCATAACTAAGCATCAATAACCCAAAATTGTTGTGCAATGACAAGAATCATTTAAACTTACTTATATAATATATGGTGTACCAAAACATTTGATCTAACATCTGATTAGTCAATTCAAATTGTATATCATCACACGTGATATTTCCCATTGAGAAATTAGAAATAGTATCACAATACGGTCTGAAATTACAAGTAACAAATTAGCGTTAAGCGAAATTTTCATTATCTATGGTATAAACAAGTTCTCCGACTTTGAACTCGAATTCGAACCCACACTCTGAATACTCTAATCAAACTGCCAAAGGCAAATTCGTTTCAAGAAGGATGTCAAATGAAATTTGAAGACTTAATTCGTGCTCTGATGGTTGCTGATACAGCTTCACTGGACTGCACCATCAATTCTATTGTTTCAGCTCTGTTGATTGTGTATATCTTTTCGTATATCTACACATTTTCATGCAACTTGTGTAATAACCGACTTTAAAATTAAAAAATGAAAGTTTTAAAAGCATAATTTATATCTTCTTGGCATCATTTAACTGATAGTTTACTTACTCAAATATCTTCGGATTTTGTCGAACTGTTGTTGTTGTAAGATTAACTGTAGCTAAGAATTCTTTTACCATTGGTTTATCCAAGAAATTTTCCAGAACACCGGTGCTGATAAACAGATCGATTGATTCACCGAAAACATAGACCATGGCAGGATATGCTGCACCATGTAACATGGACACCAATACACCGATTATCATTAATAACACATCATAGAAATCAGCAAATCTAAACTGTATTAGAAATATAACGTTTACATGAAAACATGGATAGTCTTATAAAAAGACATAGCAAGGAAACATGTCTGGAAATGGTCATCAGAAGCACACCATGGGAGCAGATCGCGGTGGGTACACCGGGGCCGGTCCCCACCATTGACAAATGTGGTGGGAACACAATATGGTTGGTCCCACCACTTTTTGTGACAATAATCATAGTTTGCGATGTGATGTGATGTGTAATGCTTTGAGTCTTTGAAATGTGTTATGTGCTTACCAATTTCAGGATTCCAACCACCTCTTTACTTTTAACTTTCTTTGTATTATCACTAATATTTAGTTGTATTTCAGTTTGTTGTGTTGTTTCTACAATTGGGGATACATGTATGTTATAGGTAGGCTATGTGCTCATAGTAAATTCGTTGGATGCAATCAAGGTAGATAACACTTGATAATATAATATATTTCCAACCTCGTCGTCAACATCATATCAATGATTTATACAGCTTGGTTGATGGAGAAGAAAGATCACACCGGATAGAATGCCGGCATAAAAATTCATGCGATGAGAGTAATTTTTAAGTGGTCTCACATCAATCAACTTGCTTGCGAATGAGCTACCCATTTTCATTATAAGCCTACTTCATATCACTACCAACCTCAAAATCACTCTATAGAAATCACCACCCGGATACACCATACGAAAAAGATGACAAATAGCCGCTATATATACGGTCTTCCATACATGTAACTGTCACTTACCTTTAGTATTGGTGGATTCTGTTACTGAATCATTCTTAACTCTATAGGATCCTTCTCCCATTTTACCTACAGAGAAACAAAACAATAGCAAAAAAGAGGGATTTATACAAAGATGTTATAGAAATATTTGAAGAACCAGGCCCGTATATAGCCTGGCAAGTACTTTTAGGGGGCACCTCTTCTAGCAAATTTAGAGAATTTGACTCCTCGAAACGCGATTTCGTGATGAATAAAAGATTTATAGAGACTGTGTCACCAACACAGGCAAATTTTGAGAATTAGATACCTGGAAACGCAAATTCTTAACATTTCCTGCTACAAAAACTCAGTTAAATGAATAAATGTTTCACCTTGGTATCAGCAACTGATAGAACATAAAGGTTTTGAGAAGTATAAGTACCTGATATATTATATATGTCGTTGTTTCCATTTCGCAGTTCATAAGTTTCTTCTCTCATTTTTTACCTTTGTAAAACATTCATATAGTATAGTTTAAAAGTAGGATTTAGGTAACAATATTAGTTATTATTACAAAATTCACAAGAATATTTATAAGCTATTATGTAGCGAATAGTTAGCAAATTATCGGAGTTTTTCAGTTTTTAAAGGAATAATGAAGATGACAGACTACATATTGTATTGATCAAGGGCAGAAGTCAGCTTTAGAGACATTGTTTTCTGAAAATGGGAATTATTCAAAAAAATAAAAGAAAACTTACTAGTTGTTAGAAGGATTTTTACAAATTAATCAAATTGTATGTATGTATAGAGGAGTGGAATAGATATAACGAGAAATCCAGTAAATCACCCATTGGTCAATTTATGCAATACTTCATTCCTATTGGTTAACAAGTGTTCTATGCGGATGTTATCGGCTGGTTTATAAATCAGGTAAATATCCGGCTATATTGGACTTCAACTATTGTTAGGCTCATCACACATCACGGAATTCTCAATGAAATATTTTTTTCTCAACGCATTAAAATACTTCGCGACCTTAACAAATTGTCAAGTCAATGCATCATCAAACAAGTCAATGCATCGTATACTTCCATCATAATATACCTCAATATAAGATAGTCGTATAACTTGTTATGTATACGCGAGGTTGACAGAGACGTAATAAATACGATTGCTTGAGAGTCTTGAGACATGCTATCTTTTTTATTTTGACCCATCGTCTTATCTTTTATCTTCATTTGTCATATTTAGGAGTACAAGGATTGTCAGCGAACTCGTATCTCATTTACTCTTTAATTTCACGATTACCTCCCTTCAATTGTTTTGTCGTCTGTCATAAGTTGACATGGTTTAGTTGGTTGCTTGGTAGACGAAAGACTGATGCTGGTATCGTTGACTAAGTGTTAGTTGGTAGTCGTAGATGGATTTGTGGTAATTGAAAACCACCAGTCATAAAAAGGGAATAGTCCTGTTCTTCAATTGAGAGAGATACGAAACGATTGAACAAGACCGGGCAAATGGACTAAGCTTTTTATACGCCCACACGATAGTATGGGCGTATATTGCGGTTACCCCTGTCGGTCCGTCCGTCCGTCCGTCGGTCCGTCCGTCCGTCCGTCGGTCCGTCCGTCCGTCCGTTCACATTTACCTCGTGCTCACTCTACAGACTACAATTCTTCATGGATCCTTTTGATATTTTGTATGTGTGTCAATATCATTATGAAGATGTGCACTATTGAATTTGGTGATGATTCGATGATTTTCTTCCGAGATATCGCGTAAAACTCTGATATCGCGTTCGTTTTTTTGCTCGTGCTCACTCTACAGGCAACAATTCTTCATGGATCCTTTTGATATTTTGTATGTGTGTCAATATTATTATGAAGATGTGCACTATTGAATTTGGTGATGATTCGATGATTTTCTTCCGGGATATCGCGTAAAACTCTGATTTCGCGTTCGTTTTTTTGCTCGTGCTCACTCTACAGGCAACAATTCTTCATGGATCCTTTTGATATTTTGTATGTGTGTCAATATTATTATGAAGATGTGCACTATTGAATTTGGTGATGATTCGATGATTTTCTTCCGAGATATCGCGTAAAACTCTGATATCGCGTTCGTTTTTTTGCTCGTGCTCACTCTACAGGCTAGAATTCTTCATGGATCCTTTTGATATTTTGTATGTGTGTCAATATTATTATGAAGATGTGCACTATTGAATTTGGTGATGAATCGATGATTTTCTTCCGAGATATCACGTAAAACTCTGATATCGCGTTTGTTTTTTTTTGCTCGTGCTCACTCTACAGACTAGAATTTTTCATGGATCCTTTTGATAATTTCTATGTGTTTCAATATTATTATGAAGATGTGCACTATTGAATTTGGTGATGATTCGATGATTTTCTTCCGAGATATCGCGTAAAACTCTGATATCGCATTCGTTTTTTTGCTCGTGCTCACTCTACAGGCTAGAATTCTTCATGGATCCTTTTGATATTTTGTATGTGTGTCAATATCATAATAAAGATGTGCACTATTGAATTTGGTGATGATTCGATGATTTTCTTCCGAGATATCGCGTAAAACTCTGATATCGCGTTGGTTTTTTTGCTTGTGCTCACTCTACAGGCAACAATTCTTCATGGATCCTTTTGATATTTTGTATGTGTGTCAATATTATTATGAAGATGTGCACTATTGAATTTGGTGATGATTTGATGATTTTCTTTCGAGATATCGCGTTTGTTTTTTTTGCTCATGCTCACTCTACCAATTCTCCATGGATCCTTTAGATATTTTGTATGTGTTTCAATATCATTATGAATATGTGCACTATTGAATTTAATGACGATGCGATCATTTTTATCGCATAAAACTCTGCTATCGCGTTTGTTTTGGTGTTCACATTTACCTCTTTATCAAGCTGCTGGTGGGCGTATACGCTTGCGAGACTTGTTCAATAAGTTTGTTACCACAACTAGATAAATTTGACAAGAAGCATTTTATGTTATCACGCAAGACATTAAATTAGCCTGTTCGTTCATCTCATAAGGTTATGTTCCACTTACTTTAACCTACATCGGATTGTGCCTTTTTATGAACAAATTTCAGAAACAGAATTGCAAAGAGGAACATAATGTTCCAACATACGATGGCTGGAAAACATCCCTTGGAAATCATCAAATAACAAGCCTTTTGTTACTTTCAAAACCTGTAAACAATCGCTTAAAATTGATTATCATTCTCCAACATCATGTCACTACAATTTAGTGACATCATTATGTGACATAATGGGACGTTTGATAAAAGATAATCACTTTTAAAAGATTACAAGTTATTTTAAGGAGTTGGTAAGGTCGTCAGACATCTTTAACGAGCCATCGTAATGGTTATACAATCTGATATATAACGGATCAATGTTTACATGTATCCTAACGTTCGTTATAACAATAGTTTATTATGAAGAAAGAACCGATAAACCGGATACTTGATAAAAGAAACACCCGTCTAATTAAAATTACACCAATTTTTCGTTCATATTTGATTAGTTCTGTTACCTGTTTCTATTAGCTTTTATTTGTAAGGTAAGGTTTAACACCGACCATTAACCATTTAGACTTCCGTTGAGCTGATTATGTGATGCGAACTAACGTGCATTCCGACGTGAATTAGATTAATTTATCAAAAGTCAAAAGTCGTTGTCAGACCATACTGTATTGGTAGCGTGCTAAAGAAGTTGAAAACAATGCTAAGCGAAACCTATAAAAACCCTTGACAATTTGGTTAAATTTGAATTTTGGTCTAGATTTACTTAGATATGATGATAATTTGTTAGGAAGGCGTGTGTGATATCTTGCCTTTTTATATTTCTTTTTAAATCACTTCCTTTGAACGCATCGCACCTAAAAGGTATTATATAAAATGAGATATCTTATGTTTTTTTTAAATAAGTTAGCTATTAATCTTTTATTTCGTAACTATGTCTATACTGCCTTCATTATTTTAAGTCGTATATCGGTAAAGTTCATGTCCATAGACTATTGATCAGTATACAAAAATCCAAATATTCAGCAAAAGTTGTTACTGAATCACTTGCCAATCTTTAATGGTGCTAAAGGCAGTATCTCACTGGGGGAGACATAGCCGCGATTACAGTCGGTCTCTCTCTGCGACATCACATCGCAAGTAAATCATAGTGAACTGAAAATTTCACTATGCCAAATACTTGACTTGAGTCTCCGCTGTTTGCTCTCTTGACACAGGATAGTATGTCCACCCCTGGTTTTCTGACTGAGGGGGACGTGTCTCGCCGGTATCTGTGCCCATGATCTTATCTGTTATCTGTTTGTCTATTGGTTAAAATTATTTAGAAATCAGTATCCATAAGGCACATGGTATAAACCAATTGTTGTTGTTCTATGTATCATTAAAAAAAATCACGATCTTAAACGACAACAATGAACATTAAATTATTGTAACAGACAATTATATTATATCGTGTTTTTAAAAGATTATAATAATATGGTGGAATTTTTTGATTAAATAGTTCACTTATCTGCCACGAACGGACAAAAACATAATTCATATTGACGATTTCATGATTTCGTTCTTGAATTAATTCATTTGACCAAATGCATTCCACAAGACAGAACTCGCATTAAATTTTAGTGCAAAAGAAAATTCAATATTTATCTTTTTTTTTCTGAGACAGAACGTTCTGATAATACCCAATCTTGTAATAGCAGTTATTGAAAGTTTATGTGCTTAGGATATGAATAGTATTGATTTGGAAATATCCCCCTCCAGTCAAAAATATAAAAAATGACATAAGACGTATAATATGGAGGACATAAAAATTGGAACCTATCTAATAATGAATAAATACAAGTATTAATATATAAACTATATTAAAATGGAATAAATAACAATCCGCCCACATGAAATTTTTTAAACAGGGTAAATGGTGGGCGGGTAAAACTATAATCGACTGGTGGAATTTTCTACTAATACCAGACCAGATAAAACTCATTAAAAATGAAAAGTAAGATTGTTTGATATCAAAATATAATTGGAATGAAAAAATTTTCAACTTTGTGCACGTACCTTGGTACCACGTAGTTCTTATACCAAAACACTGGAAGTATCTATGTCTATAATTTGTTAGAGCGCGACTGAGCTAAGCTGATTGTATTGATAAGACATTGCTTAAAAAGTTTTTGACTGGGTATGAGGTCGGTATTAGATTGTGGTAGTTAATGACCTTTAACTGGATCGTTTAAAACCATTGACCACTGGCAAGAATTTATCGAACGATAAAGAGATGCAGATAAATATATTTGTATTGTAATACGGCGATATATTACGTAGGACTAATCTATTTATGCACCGAGTCTGGTCGAGAGAAATAAGGGACACTGAAAATGAAAGTAAAATAAAGCTAACCCATAAACACATAATCAATCGCGACACTAACAGACTGGGCAGAATTTTTCAATCGATAAGGCAGTGTACGAGATAATATAAATGAAGTTATTAGAGAATCTTTAATACATAGGGTATATGGAGACAGCACGATTACCTGATGCTTCATAATATTTTCTCGTCAGTCCTAACAGTAATCTGTAAATAACAGTCCCATAGTGGAACGTGGTTTACAGTGAAGTAGGGTCTATTAGTATTGTTTGCACAACTTGGATTGTTAGCAATATTTGTTAAGTATATCATTGAGTGATACCCGATACAATCGATGTTCTGGATTCTTTCAACTATATAACGAAAGGCGACAATGCGAACATTTTTATTTTCAACTTTACTTAGTCTTGCATTTCATTAAGAACAGGAAGGCAAACTGATGTCATAGTAACTTATTCGACTTTTTATGTGCTTTTCAAAAGACTACAACCGTTAATACATTTTGTATCTTCAAAGTGACGGAAATTACTTATTAGATCCATGCCGAGACATATATGAGTTTCTGTAACACATAAGTTGAAAAAAAGTGTAAAATTGGTGGCTGATGTACAAATTTTCCAGACAGTTTTGAAAACTTCCTTCCAGTAAAGTGATAATATAGTGTCATATTTAGACATTTTTGATAAATTGTCTTCCTTAGTAGACTGAAAAAAGGAGAACAGCAGGTCTACCACTGATGGAATAAAGTCATAAATTTTAAGACATAGAAGTCTTCCGTTTGATCTCAATTCGTCGAATACGAAGTGCATCAGAGCTTTATTTCTTAGTCGGTATTGTTTTTGACTTTGAGTGTGTGAGGTTCTGATTATTACTATGTTCAGATTGTATTTGTCATTCACCCCTATACAAAAATCCTGAAGGTAAACCAGAGAACTGCTAGAAGTATCAATCGCTCTGATTGCAACAGAAGCCGTGAGCGTTGTTTTTAAGGTTAACCATTGGTAATAATGTTAATGAGTAGCAGTGTATTCAACACATTTTCAGTATAAAACAAAAACCAACTTTTGATTGAAAACTTTACATTCACGAGTGTCACTTAGATATTGCTACTTCTGTTTGGTATTTAATAACATTTTTTCTTAGAACAAACAAATTGACATTGTAATTGACGTACGTGGTTCAGAAACTAAAAAGATAAAGTGAAAATGGAGCTGAATTCTTCCAATTATTACCAATATTATTACTATTATGATTATTATGGAAATACCACTGATATGTATGAATTTTACAAGGTAAGATAGTTTATTCTTTACAAAATATTTTTTTTTTAATTTGCAATAAAAATTCAGTCATCTGTAAAGGTTTTTCATAATTGGTTATTCAATAAAAAATGACTGGTTTTGGCAGTCGTATTACTACGGCCATAGGCGCATATTATTACTTATTTAACTGTATTAAAAATTGACTTAATGTACCGGGTATATATTATTGAGAACGATTTATATTGAAAAAGTATTGACTTACATCTTAAACGTGAAATGTTATAAAACATCTGTTCACTAAGTCATTATACACATTATATTCCGTTGTAAGCTCTGGTTGCAAGGACCAAGGATGTGGATTAAGGGGGGGGGGGCTCAGAAGGAGGTCGGGGGGACACTCATGTCCCCCATGATTTGACTGTTAAGAAAGATTTTAAGAGGTATAAGAAATGATCAGATGAAAATCGGAGTAGGAAGTCCCGACGGCAAACTCCAATCACGAAATATCTTTCAGAATGCACCATATTGATCTCTTAGAGCCTGGGTTTTCAACTTGGGGGACATTTCCAGACTGGGGACATCTGGACAATTTCCAGGGGACACACACTTATATATAGGTTTAAAAAAAAATTACAATATTGTGAATTATCTGGGTGGATATGCATGTAATGTCCACTGCCAGCAACATATTAAAAAGAAAAATGCTGTGCATTGGGGACACTTGAGAAAACCAGTTGAAAACCCAGGTCTTAGAGGGTGACCTCTGTTAGAAAGATGTTTTATACCAGGGATATTATGCGTCTCAATTAGATCATGGCAAGAGTTCATAACACAATAGTATAACTAGTCAAGAGTCAAGAGGTGATCTATGTTAGATTTCGGTGGAGGGAGGGTTTGAATCTCCCAAATGTACAGGCCTAGGATGGAACAAATACTTTATTGAGAAAATGGGATTAAGGGTCTGGATTCAGGCTTTTCTTCTTCATACTTTCAAATTTTGTGTTATTTCTTACATTTTTAGTTGACTTCCAAGCCCCAAGTCACTTATTCAGTCCTTATACCTTATGCCAGACATTTAGCTCTTATACCCATACTTCCAAGCCTTCTGTGACACATTTAGCTCTTTTACACATACTTCCAAGCCTTTTTTCACACATTTAGCTCTTATACCAATACTTCCAAGCCTTCTGTCACATATTTAGCTCTTATACCCATACTTCAAAGCCTTCTGTGACACATTTAGTTCTTATACCCATACTTCCACACCTTCTGCCACACATTTAGCTCTTATACCCATACTTCAAAAGCCTGCTGTCACACATTTAGCTCTTATAACCATACTTCCAAGCCTTCTGTGACACATTTAGCTCTTATACCTATACTCCAAATCCTTCTGCCACACATTTAGCTCTTATACCCATACTTCAAAGCCTTCTGTGACACATTTAGCTCTTATACCCATACTTCCACACCTTTTGCCACACATTTAGCTCTTATACCCATACTTCCACGCCTGCTGTCACACATTTAGCTCTTATACCCCTACTTCCAAGCATTCTGCCAGATATTTAGCTCTTATACCCATACTTCCAAGCCTTCTGTCACACATTTAGCACTTATACCCCTACTTCCAAGCCTTCTGTCACACATTTAGCTCTTATACCCATACTTCAAAGCCTTCTGTCCCACATTTAGCTCTTATACCCCCACTTCCAAGCCTGTCACGCATTTAGCTCTTATACCCATACTTCCAAGCCTTATGTCACACATTTAGCTCTTATATCTAATGGCCTTTAACCATACTTTAAATAGTGGCTACAGGTATTGGAAGTTTTCGAGAAAAATCAGATGTTAAACCCTGATCACTCATTGCTTTTCTCTTTAAATAATGATTTGGATTACTAGTATGTCAGTTTTCTGTGTCAAGAATTTATGTTAGAATTTTATTCTCATAACTTGAAATTATACGATAAATTTAGTGTCATTTATCTCGAAATAAAAACAAAATGATCGGAACATATATCTAGTGGCTTTCTGTGAGCTGTAAATAATTATTTGTGATAGGAGAATATCGGAAATCGTAGTCTCAAAGACAATATTGACCTGGCGTTATTGAGCTTTATTTTAATCTCTAGATGTGACTTAATATATCGTTTATGTTTGTCCAAGTGTAATGAAAGTATCAGAAAAATCGTCAACATATTTTTTACGCCTGCAGTTTATAGGCGAAAAAAAAACGACGTTAACGTTAAGAAACGTGTCCATGCCTATTTATACACCTAGTATGGGTGCACGTATCGTAATTATAGGAGGAAAACCAATCAGGCCTAACGTAGATTCTCGATTTTGATGGATAAAAAGAAATTTAACCTTTGACCATTCGTAGCCTGTTTTGCTCACTCACCTCGCTTTTCAAGAAACCGACTATAAGAAATTAAAGTTTGCACAATGCAACATTCGTTTACGTTGAATTTTGGTTTCAGTTGACATGCGATATATTGACCTGAAGGATGCATTATTCTCCTAGGTAAACAATAAAACCATCAGGTTGATAAAAAAAACTCGTCATCATTCAAAGTACGCAGGGAAAAAATCCAGGATGGGGTCCAAAACACGGATTTTACTGACGGAGCCCGGGAGCCGCATATGACTTAACTTATCTTTACGGCCTCGATTGACCGTAGGCAATTACCATGGTTTTCAGTCGGCCATTCTAGACATGTGTTATGGACTTTTAAGGAATTGTAAAAAACTACGAACTCAGTGTTATAGACGAATCAAATAGAAAATATAACAATTTCAAGTCTTATTCGTATAATTTTGAGTTTTGACATTCTTCAAGATAAAATTAACAGTTCCAACATCATTGGAGTTACTCGATTTAATTTTCTTGTCTGGAATTTGTAGTATGATCTGGTGACTTGATAGTTTCAAGAGATGAAACAATTATATTAAGAACCGTATTTCAATCATATTAAGAGCAGTATTTTCAAATTTGGAGATGAAACTTGTTCAAAGCAAGACAAATGTCAGCCGGTTGGAAATAGCATGTCCAATTCAATTATATCGTCTCTGAGAATAAGTACCTTATGTTATTATACTTATAAATTATGCAGGAGAAAAATAGATACTCCTTGAAACCGTCTTTCAAAAAAATATGAAATTGAAAACAAAAAACATTTCAGGAAAACGTTGTCATTTTCTTGCCTGTCGTCACCTTACTCTGTACCTATTGTAGTCGCTACTTAAACTTTACACAAATGGGGAATTCATTTTGAAATATTTTATGCTCATGCACAAAATTTTACGCGTTTATTAAAAAGTCAAGTTTAGCTGTTATACCCATACTTCCAAGTCTTCTGTGACACATTTAGCTCTTATACCCATACTTCCACACCTTTTGCCACACATTTAGCTCTTATACCCATACTTCCACGCCTGCTGTCACACATTTAGCTCTTTTACACATACCTCCAAGCATTTTGTCACACATTTAGCTCTTATACCCCTACTTCCAAGCATTCTGCCAGATATTTAGCTCTTATACCCTTACTTCCAAGCCTTCTGTCCCACATTTAGCTCTTATACCCCTACTTCCAAGCCTGTCACACATTTAGCTCTTATACCCATACTTCCAAGCCTTCTGTCACACATTTAGCTCTTATATCTAATGACCTTTAACCATACTTTAAATAGTGGCTACAGGTATTGGAAGTTTTCGAGAAAAATCAGATGTTAAACCCTGATCACTCATTGCTTTTCTCTTTAAATAATGATTTGGATAATGTCAGTTTTCTGTGTCAATGTGGCAAGGATTTATGTTAGAATTTTATTCTCATAACTTGAAATTATACGATAAATTTAGTGTCATTTATCTCGAAATAAAAACAAAATGATCGGAACAAGATATCTAGTGGCTTTCTGTGAGCTGTAAATAATTATTTGTGATAGGAGAATATCGGAAATCGTAGTCTCAAAGACAATATTGACCTGGCGTTATTGAGCTTTATTTTAATCTCTAGATGTGACTTAATATATCGTTTATGTTTGTCCAAGTGTAATGAAAGTATCAGAAAAATCGTCAACATATTTCTTACGCCTGCAGTTTATAGGCAACAAAAAAACAAACGACGTTGACGTTAAGAAACGTGTCCATACCTTTCTGTACACATATAGCATGGATGCACGTTTTATAATTTAGAAGGAAAACCAATCAGGCCTAATGTAGATTCTCGATTTTGATGGATAAAAAGAAATTTAACCTTTGACCATTCGAAGCTTGTTTTGCTCAATCACCTCGCTTTTCAGTTGACATTCGATATATTGACCTGAAGGATGCATTATTCATCTCGGTAAACAATAAAACCATCAGGTTGATAAAATCCTCGTAACCATTCAAAGTATGCAGGGAAAAAATCCAGGATGGGGTCCAAAACACGGATTTTACTGACGGAGCCGCATATGACTTAAGCTTATCTTTACGGCCTCGATTGTCAGCCATTCTAGACATGTGTTATGGACTTTTAAGATATTGTAAAAAAAAACTACGAACTGAGTGTTATAGACAATCAAATAGAAAATATAACAATTTCAAGTCTTATTTGTATAATTTTGAGTTTTGACATTCTTCAAGATAAAATTAACAGTTCCAACATCATTGGAGTTACTCGATTTAATTTTCTTGTCTGGAATTTGTAGTATGATCTGGTGACTTGATAGTTTCAAGAGATGAAACAATTATATTAAGAACCGTATTTCAATCATATTAAGAGCAGTATTTTCAAATTTGGAGATGAAACTTGTTCAAAGCAAGACAAATGTCAGCCGGTTGGAAATAGCATGTCCAATTCAATTATATCGTCTCTGAGAATAAGTACCTTATGTTATTATACTTATAAATTATGCAGGAGAAAAATAGATACTCCTTGAAACCGTCTTTCAAAAAAATATGAAATTGTAAACCAAAAACATTTCAGGAAAACGTTGTCATTTCCTTGTCTGTCGTCACCTTACTCTGTACCTATTGTAGTCGCTACTTAAACTTTACACAAATGGGGAATTCATTTTGAAATATTTTATGCTCATGCGCAAAATTTTACGCGTTTATTAAAAAGTCAAGGGCAATAACTAAATAAAAAGGTTCATCGCAAATGTATCAAATAAGAATTCTCATGAATCTAATTTATCACACAAAATGTCATTCAAATCTGTTCTGTTGAGTTCAAAAGAAATGTATAGATGGACCGGCATGGTTGACGCCAATATAAGTCCACATTTTCATGTGAGTGTATAAAAAACGTATGAAATTGATCAACTGGTGATTCACTCTATCACATTTAATAAATGAATTGGTCGATAGAAAAATTAATGAGGTTCAAATTCATGGAGCAATTACATAAATCTGTAACGTGATAATTGTCAACCTATGCTGGTGACAATAAGTAAGGAAATATTATATTTGTCGTGATTTCCAGGTAGTACTAAACTCAATATTTAAATTAAAAACTATCATTAACTGTCCCTTTAGGTTCAACACGAATCATCTCTTATTCATAAGCATGGTTTTATTTTCACCTCATAAAGAGACCCGACTATTGTTGTATCATTTCATCAATTCATAATTATGGAAGTTTGAAGTAAATGTAGTTCAAAAATGATATGATTTGATTTATATTTATACATAAAAAGCTATCTGAAATAATATAAATCCGTACTAGCAAAACAATTCCATTAATCAAAATCGCATCCAAAATCATGACGAAATCGAGAGCAATAGTTATAAAGTAGTGGACTACTCCAAAGAGAAGTACCTCATCATAAAAAAAACCCTCGATGTATGCATTCATTCAATTTGAAAGAGCATTGTGTTATCATACTTCATTCACATAACATAAAATGAAATATTACAGTAAGAGATTAGGTAAAGGTTTTGGTATAAGTTCCTTGTCTTCAGGATTAGTTATAATGGAAATACGGATTTATCTTGTCTCATTTCATTAGTTGATGTTTTTACACTCAAAACGGGGTGAACATACAGCTGAAATGTGATAATTACTGTTCATGACTGTTGAAAAATTTAGGAATCGACACTTGGCCGGACTAACTGTTAGAAGCACTGTCCGAGGCACAAGGAACATTCTTACCTTGATGGAGATCTTATGAAATTTGCTTTCTTTCATTCAAATGAACAATAATAGGCCTAAAACCAAAGCACGAACGATCATAGACCGAAACATCTTGTACCTCAAATTGCAATCTCAATTTGAGGGACAGCAGTAGACTAGGCTTGATTATATTTTGAAATAGCGCAGCCAATTTAGTTGCGTTGAAATATTCTTCTTCTTTGAGGTTTTTTCTCCAAAAACTGACAAATTTCTGGTACATTATGAGGTCAGCTCCATACCAACCCTTTTTTCGACAAAATAAATCACTAATTGTTGTCTGTAATCTAAGTTAATATATACAAGCGCGGTGCTCTTTTATAGAAAGACGGACGCCATGTTTTAGAAGCCAAATGAGAAAGAACTCGAATCGAATTTTTGCAAACGTAAACAGTAGCCTATGTCTGAATTGAATATACACTGTATATTAAAGTCAAGGCATCCAGTTCTGTGTCAGCTTAATCATGGTTGGAGGTCTATTCACAAAGTCTTGTTATTGATATTAATTTAGATAATATAGATTTTGTGTAGGGGTTTCACTTTATTACTTGCTAATCATTCACTTCATCAGTTACTCAATTACGCATCTTATCTTTAAAGGGTCACGTCCACTAACCGTGTGAACAAAGTCTCAAAATCTTACAGAGGGGGAGAGAACATAATTAAAAACAAATCCCTGGTGTATGTGTGACTGTATATTTGTTCCTCATATTAAATATTCCTCATGGAACAAACATTATAGTAACCAAAACACATTATTGTTAAAATATACGGAATCCGAAAAGTTCAATGCGTGCACTCTCTTTTTATATTAAAAATGGTATATTTTGGCCTAGAAACTTTGAAGACCTACAGAATCAGGATTGCAATCTAGTTTGGTCAATAAATTGTCCATAAAGGAATTCTTATAATGAGGCATACAATAAGAAAGATTTTACTTCGAAGGTTTATAGCGACACAATAAAAAAAGAGACTTGAAGCACTCGCCTTCAGACTTGATTATTGCGCAATATTAATACATTGTCCTTGTTCTTTTGACTGTGACATTAGCCAGAACTCGCTTGTCAAAATCAATGACGTACATGTTGTAGTGTGGACGTAAAGTCAGTGACCGTTAAGTAACAACAGTATGACACTCAAAGACATGTTCAAAGTACTTTTATCTTTCTTCAAGCCGTTTGATCCAAATTTCTTTGAAGAGACGTTTAAAATTCCCACATTAACCTTCATTAATATTCCTGTGCTCAGGGGCGGATTTAGGGGGTGGCGTGGGGGGCGTGCGCCCCCCCCCCCCCCCTAAAATTTGCAAAGCATGGGTTGTCCGCACCATTTTACCACAAATGTTTCTCGCCACACTTCGCTTGGCAAGATATCTATCTACATTGCACCCACTCTAGAAGAATATTTCAATAACTTTGTTGATTTTAACCTCAAATAATTTTGTATATAAATTTGAATCTGCGCTCCCCCAACCCCCCCCCCCCCCCCCCCCACCGTCAAATCCTGTATCCGCCCCTGGTGCTCGTTGGGGCAATATATAGATGATAGTCCCCGGTGTTATTAGGGGTTAGGGCAGGGTATTTGCCCGGTTGTGTCACCCACCGCAGACTCACTTATTGAGCTCATGTTCAAATTAAAGCGAAAAACAGATTATAGGTGCAAATAAACTATACGAATTATTCATTAATCACCAAATTGTATACAACACAGTTTGAAAGAAAACTCATTTACAATTACAACATAAAGCCGCCAAAATTAAAAAAAAAAAAACCCCCAAAAAAACATAAAGAGCTGGGATGGGTGGAGGAAGTGTCTCCGAACTTAAAAAGATTGAATAAGAAAATTCAACATAGAACAAGATCAATGGATTAATCAATGGGTTAATTCGTTAATTCTACTAAATACAGATTAGTGTTCAGAGGCTGAAGATTCAAGACCCAAACAGAAGTTAAAGTGGCGAAACTACGTTACTTACCATAATCAAACATTTTATATATAAAATTAAACAAAGAACACTTCTCGGAAATATGTTATGTTGGATATATTCAAATTTAAGAAATGTAAAAAATACAAAAAAATTGAACAATTCTGGATTGAAAAGCATGAAGCAGTTTGTTAATAGAAGCTTTACAAGCAATCACCATCAGAGCGAATAAAAACCTTTTATTACAAAAAATAATCAGGAACTAGAAATACTTACAAAGAAAATCTTTTCTCAAAGATATTCTCCAAAATTGGATTGAAAGCTATTGTATTGACCTTGTGTCAGTAGTGTCCATAGATATTTTACCGACAATATTGGTTATCTGAGTATCCTATGATGTTTAGCAGAAAAAAGTCGCCAACTTTCAGTTCGTCCGTCTGTGTTTCCAATTAGTTTAGACTTATTAGCTTATAGATCTAAAGAGTTTGCAGATGATTGCAAATTTATTCTATTTTAAGAATTATCAAACTATAAAGTTTCGTCGGACTCCTGGCGATAGATACTCGAAGATTGTAGACAGATAGGCTGATTTTTTTTAACTCTCGTGGGTGTATGTCACTTTGACTGTCCAAATCTCTTTTAAAATCTTATAGCTTAAGGTGGAATGTTCAGCAATTTCGAGGGTCCATTTTAGCCTTTAATGTATGTAAATAGCCTCCAGAAGTACTAGAACTGTACAAAAATCGCATAATCCCTTCAATTATATCCCTTCCTAAACATTTACATTTTCTATATTTATCTTTTCTATTTATAGCAGTCTTGCTAAACGGCGAGTCGTATTTTTGACTTTCAAACGCTCATAATTATGGCTACACAGGGATTTGAAGGCTTAAATTTCGAGGGAGAGTTGTGAACATTATTATGGATTAGAATAGCGAAAAAATTCCAGGTTCTGAGACAAAAAATTTATTGGTCGAATATTAGTGAACATATCCCTTTAAAGGAGCACGTGTATATATATATAACAATCTGCGTTTGAAAGTATTAAATACGACATTAAGATATTATATAAAGACAGATCAAAGAAATAGAAAAGTGAAATATCTAGTTTAAAGGTATATTTGAAGTGATAATGCGATTTCTGAAGACTGTTTCATATATTCAAGTCCCACAATCAACTCAAATTCTGTCTTGTTGAATTTATCAACCACCTGATAAAGTAATGCATGTAAACTTTGCTTTCATACGATACCAGGAAGGAAGAGCATCAAAGACTGGTAAAAAGTTTACCACCAAGATCTTTCAACTTTCATGACAAAATCTTGTCAGGATTATGTACATTTTAAACATACGTGTGTGTTCTAAGATGTTTTATAACTGTGTCTAATCCCCAGCCAAAATCTATTTGTTTTTAAACCAAGTATGTCAGTACATAATCTTCAGATATAAAGAACATATTGATGTAGACATGAGATGGCATTAATCAATTAGGACCTAGGATTAATCAATTTTCATCGTCTCCTACACGTTTGTTCGTATACCTTGATCACTTACCATTTAAAACTTCCAGTCAGGAAGCCAACAAATCTTCTCAATTTGTAAGGTACTACATGTACATGTATATAAAACCATCATTTGATTCGTGGACTCTCCGAAGCTGAAAAGATAAACCCAGGATTGGGCATGAATTGTTTGCATCCCTGGAAGGCGAGCACATCCGCCGCAAGTATAATACCCATTAGTCCACAAACTGGCGCTCTGCAACATAATATGATTTACGAAATGAAATGTGGAGCATATATTGTTGTCCCCCATGTCGGTCCGTCCGTCCACAATTGCTCGTAAACACTCTACAAGGTTTTGACGAAGCCCTTGTTGCCCTTGTTCTTGAAAAAACTCTTTCTATTTTTAGCTCGTAAACACTCTACAAGTTATAATTCTTTATGGATTTTGACGAAACTTGTATGGAGCCATGGATAAATCTATGGAAAATATTTACTATGAAAAACGCATGTAATAGCTTGCAAACACTCTAGAGGGCACAATAATTCTTGACAGATTGTGATGGAAATTGGTGTGAGTGTTAGTAATCACCCACAGATGAATCCTGTGATGAATTTACTATGAATTATTGCCTTGTTCTTGAAAACACGTTCAATTTTTAGTTCGTTAACTCTCTTGATGGATTTTGACGAAATGTTTAATATTGTTCAGTATCATCCTCAAAATATTAAAAGAGGTTTATGGCTAAGGATAAATGTATTTTCTTTAACTCTCAAATTGTTTTATTTAAAATCAAAGCTGCCAGTTGGCGTATATTACCTTGGCTGGCATGCTATCTTTTATTGTGATGGCGATCTCCAGCAAAATCATCGTCTGGACTAGACATTTGTAGTATGTCTACAAGCTGATAATCTCAGTAGAAAAGTACTAAAGAAATCATTGTCTGGTATGCTATTAACAAGCCTAAAAATAAGGATTAAATAGTATAATTATTAATTAGTGGAAGTGATAAATGTATCTTATGCTTGGCGGTATATGATTACCATACATCTCTCGACATTTGTAAAATGAATTTACATATCTTTTACAATTTACATTAAGTTATCTGTACATGTAAATTACGGTGTAATATAGAATTTCAGATAACCATTGAATGTGCAGACAGGTGGTTCAGCGTGCCATCATATCAACAAGAAACTCTCATATGTCAATTTTGTCCTGGAGGTGTTTTCTAGGATGTCATTTTAGAAGGGATTAAACACAATGAAGTGAAATATCAAGACATATAAAAATATAATAAAGAGCAGCTGATAAAAGCAACGTGATTGCAACATACAATAAAAGAAAATGAAATTAAAACATAAAGTAGCACTTTTACGATGTTATATTTTGCAGGTACCCCAGCTGACATTTGTATCAGCAATGTTCCTATTTATAGTGGTTGGTAATGTTTGTGTCCTGGCTGCTATACAACTTTCTAAAAATGGCAGAAAAACCAGAATGAATTTCTTTATAATGCATCTTGCGCTCGCAGGTAAGTGTTATTTTTCAGATCTGGTGTTGATGCATCATTGTTTGTCCATAATATGTTTCTCATGTGATTCATCTGCTTTGAATAAAATTTGGTGCGATCTTGGACAAGTTCGAATTTGACGATTTTTCAATAAACGGATCTGAGTTATTATCCTTGACGTAGAACGCTTCGAAATTGACAGTTGAAGTAAGAATTTTATTAAATTTTGTGATTGAAAGATATCATCAATATCTTTTACAGGTCACATTTGGTACGATTTGACACAAATTGGCTAGAGCCCTTGATATACTCCAATTTATCTGGGAAGTGGGCGTATCTTGCTAGGCAACCACTTGTTAAAGACAGGCCACTGCATTATTCATGATTCTTGTAGGATCCTATTACTAATGCTATGATTAATAGCATAGAAATTATCGTCATACTGCTCTAAACAGCATTGTGTGGGCAACCCGATATTAGAGACACAACAGCATAACGTCTCTCAAACATATTTTAAAGTAATATTCATGGATGTTTTTTATAATCTGGAGAGATCAACCAAAAACAACAGCTACATTTTATGATATAACTATTATTATAAGAACACTGTCAGCTTAGCTAGCCATTATGTTGAAGCTCAAGTCATTTACATAATTAGATACTTCAGACAGTAATTTCCTACCGATATACAACTATTCTCTGCTAGAATTAACATATTTTATTCTGTCTTAAGTCTGATTGATTTCGACTTCGAAATATTATTTTTCCTTTAAAATTATAAAAAAGAAATTAAGATATATTAAGATAATTGATAATGAATTAAAATACTATAGAATATAAATAACAAACTAAAGATATGTATAGAATAACAAATGTATAGAATAACAAATTAAGAAAAACAAACTGGAACTATGGATAACAAATTGCAAATAAAAGATAACAGTCAGTACACTAGTATGTTATCAATATTAAATACATTATAAAAACTAGAAATAGAAAAGCTATATTTAATAACAAGTAGATAACAACAGCGTTAAGGATAAATAACAAAAAGAACGCATCATATTAAGAGACGGAGAGATAACAAAAGTTTTTATGTTTCTATGTTTGGCAATTTATTTGATTTTTTTTCTTTTTAAACAGATTTATTGGTTGGAGTGATCTGTGTCATGACTGATCTATTGAGTAAAATAACAATAGAGTGGCATGCTGGAAACGCTATGTGTAAGATTCTACAGTATCTTCAGGTAAGATTTTCTCAATATATTGTTCCTTTAATTTACTTTTAAAATGTTTTAAAGATTGCTTAGTTGTTGTAAATAGTATCCTATGGGATGAATAGATAATAACAATGAATAGCAATGGCGATAGACCAATAGCAATGATGTTAGACGAATGACAATGGCCCATAACAATGACGTCAAAAACAATGATGTTAGACCAATACCAATGGCATTAGACTAGTAACGATGACATTAGACGAATACCAATGATGTTAGACCAATAAAAATGGCATTAGACGAATAACAATGATGTTAGACGAATGACAATGATGTTAGACGAATAACAATGATGTAAGACCAATAACAATGGCATTAGACCAATAACAATGACATTAGACGAATAACGATGACATTAGATGAATAACGATGACATTAGACGAATAACAATGATGTTAGACTAATAGCAATGCATGGCATTAGACGAATAACAATGATGTTATACGAATAACAATGATGTTAGACGAATAACAATGATGTTAGACCAATAAAAATGGTATTAGACGAATAACAAGCATTAGACCAATAACAATGACATTAGACGAATAACGATGACATTAGATGAATAACGATGACATTAGACGAATAACAATGATGTTAGACTAATAGCAATGGCATTAGACGAATAACAATGATGTTAGACGAATGACAATGATGTTAGACGAATGACAATGATGTTATGAATGACAATGGCGTTAGGCCAATAACAATGACGTTAGGCCAATAACAATGACGTTAGACCAAGAACAATGATGTTAGACGAATAACAAAGATGTTAGACCAATAACAATGTCCTTAGACGAATAACGGTGACATTAGACGAATAACAATGATGTTAGACCAATAAAATGGCATTAGACCAATAATAATGTCATTAGACGAATAACCATGACATTAGACGAATAACCATGACATTAGACGAATAACAATGATGTTAGACCAATAAAAATGGCATTAGACAAATAACAATAACATTAGACGAATAACAATGATGTTAGACCAATAACAATGGCATTAGACCAATAACAATGACATTAGACGAATAACGATGACATTAGATGAATAACGATGACATTAGACGAATAACAATGATGTTAGACTAATAGCAATGGCATTAGACGAATAACAATGATGTTAAACGAATAACAATGATGTTAGACGAATGACAATGATGTTAGACGAATAACAATGATGTTAGACGAATAACAATTATGTTAGACGAATGACAATGGCGTTAGGCCAATAACAATGACGTTAGGCCAATAACAATGTCTTTAGACGAATAACAAAGATGTTAGACCAATAACAATGACATTAGACGAATAACAATGATGTTAGACCAATAAAATGGCATTAGACCAATAATAATGACATTAGACGAATAACAAAGATGTTAGACCAATAACAATGTCCTTAGACGAATAACGATGACATTAGACGAATAACAATGGCATTAGACCAATAATAATGACATTAGACGAATAACAATGACATTAGACGAATAACAATGATGTTAGACCAATAACAATGGCATTAGACGAATAACAATGACATTAGACGAATAACAATGACATTAGACGAATAACAATGACATTAGACGAATAACAATGGCGTTAGACCAATAACAATGATGTTAGACCAATAAAAATGATGTTAGACCAATTAAAATGATGATAGACAAATAACAATGGCATTAGACGAATAACAATGATGTTAGACCAATAACAATGGTATTAGACGAATAGCGATGCAAGTAAACGAAAAAAAAAAAGGAGAGAAAAAAAAAGAATATAATATATGGATAAGTCTAAGAATTATCCCCTGGATAAAAGAATAACATTGACTGGATAAATGAATTTTTTTTTAAATGTGAGCAAATGAAGATCATCGGGATTCGATTGGATTAAATGTTATCAACTTTCTTCAGGTTTCTTGTAATAGTGACACTAATCTCAGATTTAGTGCCGTATTAATTTCAACCTTATCAGATTTATAAGAAATCGATGATTATGTGTATAAGTTTTATATTTTTCTTACTCATCCTACTTCAAAATTACAACTAAATCAATATTCGGTCGATTTTAACTGTAACACTATCGAACATTTTAGACGACAACTGACCGATTATCATTTTATAGGAAATTGTATTTTAATGAGTTCCCTCAATGACTCTTGAGAAAATGGAATCCATTGAAAAAATCTAATAACGATTGGCGCCTTAAACAAATTTGATAAGGATCATGAACTGTATAATTGATGTTAAACACATTTTCTTTGTCTGATATTCAGCAATCAACTTGAATGAGTAAGATATTCTCTCGAAATTTTCCACTCCTGCATACTGCCAACCTTTGACAGTTGATATCTGACACAGTCAGAAAACATTACTGCATGACTAAGTGGCAGACGTGTAGGCCCCAGAAACTTTAGCAGGCGATAATCCTGCATAATTTTTCTCCTACGAATTTGCTGTCTTAATAGACGATATTTAGAACATAGAAAATGAACTAAAAGGAAACTTGCTAACCCATAGATATGGCATCTGATTACAATTATTGATGTTGGGTGTAGGTAATACATGTCGATAATCATCAAGATAGCTAGGGATGATTTAGGTGCTAGGAAGGTGTAGCTTTTGACTGACGTGTTGATTCGCAATGATAGGTAACAGTTTGACGTCGTCATTAGATGAATACAATTAAGCTGAAAATTCCGTTTCATGTTTACGCTACTATTTGTTATATGTTCTGCATATAAGATTGAAACATATTTGTACGATGAAAAGATTCCTGAAATTTGAGTACTGACTGCTTTATTCTGATTTTTAAGCCTCACTTTACCAATCTGTTTGAAACGTTTCTGCTTTAATTTTGATGATTTTATAAGATGCAGACAGTGTTTGAAATGCTGTGATTATTCCTTCAGAATATGCCTATAATAGTTGAATTTTTTGTGTTTCATGTCTATAAAGTGCTTAATTATTGATGATTTTGTTAAATGATGTTATTGAGATTAAAGTATTATTATCTGTATAAATGTCCTTTCGGTTAAGTCCATGAGAATATTGGGGACTTAGGGTATAGCTAGGGATTAAAGATGCACTGAATCATTAATAATTCATTATGAGTAATAAAATTATGAGAAATGGGAACACACCTGTCTGTTAAAACATTTAACCCCCGGATTAGGATTATAATCACCTTATTATAACTTTATGATAATAGGAAAATTAAGGTTAATATAGCTAATATAATATGTCTGATCGGATTTTCTACTTGACCTATTCTTTCTTATACAACACAAGGATATGAACGTTGTAAAAATATTAAACCAAATAATCTGCACTGCACAGTGCACACCAATGTATTTTGTGTAGAATGGATCATCATCAAATGGCTCAGCAACTATTGTAACACAATATGCCATCAGCTAAATGATGTAAAACATAGCGTATCATCAACAATACTAATAGAATCATGGTGATATCGTAGAACAAGGCATGTCACCAACTATAGGATCTTAGTCACCTCGTATAACAAGGCGTATCATCAACAATAGAATCATGGTGATATCGTAAAACAAGGTGTGCCATCAACTAAAGGATCTTGGTGATCTTGTAAAACAAGGCATGTCACCAAGTATAGGATCTCAGTCACCTCGTAAAACAAGGTATGTCACCAACTATAGGATCTTGGTGATCTTGTAAAACAAGGCATGTCACCAACTATAGGATCTTAGTCACCTCGTTAAACAAGGCGTATCATCAACAATAGAATCATTGTGACCTCGTAAAACAAGGCGTATCATCAACAATAGAATCATGGTGACATCGTAAAACAAGGCATGTCACCAACTATAGGATCTTAGTCACCTCGTAAAACAAGGTGTATCATCACCAATACTATTAGAATCATGGTGACATCGTAAACTAAGTTTGTTGTATACACTGATAATCGTTTGACAATTGGATATTTTGCAAATTATCATTCATTATGACAATGTTTTTCTGCGTTTACTCAATAATAAATAAGAATAAGTTTACATTTCAGTTCATTTGAAAAAGAGTTTTGTCAAATTGAATATGTACTTGACCCACTCAACATAAATATCCTACATTTCTACGAACTTTTTACTGTAGATATAATCAATTTATATTCTGTTTAATATAGTAGATTATCATATAGTTCTGTCTGGAGGTAAATCACAAGCACACACTTCACATAATTAGAAAATATGTGACAAAGTGTAAACGTAAATGATTCCCACGTTGAAAATTCATCACATATCACGACACATATTTCTACTTGGTGAAAAAATTGGACATTATAATGAAGATTGATTTTTTTTTAAATTTCACATCGTGCTGATAATGTATTAAAAGAGAAAAATAAAAAGAAAATTGGATAAAAGTTTCGTATTATGCAAGCAATGTGTTGAAAGAGTATTATATCATAAAGAGGGCTTGTTCCGTCCCGATTTGTCATTTCCAAAGAAGGCATGCTAAAAATCGGTTAAGTCGAGAGTGCGATTAACTTGATAGCCACAGATCCTAATGTTTGGAAAAAGTATGTATGTACCCAATTGCGAACTAAGAACACTACAGCAATAATTGATGACACATACAATGACATTGCAACCGGATTGAATGTTTTAAGATTAACACTAATAAATTCTTATATAAAGCAAACTGACATCAATTCTGTTGAATGATTTTCAACAGATATTTTAATAATATTGATACGTTTTAAAAAAAAGTTCGATAGAGAGAAAAATTAACAATCTTTTTATGATCCTCAGGGAATAAATAAAACAATATGAAATAGATTCTTCGGAACATTTGTCAAAAGAATCATCAGATATTTGAATTGCGTTTCAATATTTTTTGTTATTGTTGTCATGAAATTTGAATTGACATTTAAGATAAATCGAGAGTTAGTTGTTAATTGGGATGTGACAAATTAGGTTTCTCTAGAGCCACTTGCCATTAGCTATTTATATTGACTTCAAGCAATTGGTAACATTTAAGTTCAAAGACAATAGTTGATTGAAATCACAGTCCAATAACACTCGAGTGATCTTTAAGTGCAACAATCTATATTCAGGAAGACAATTCACTGGAATAATAAATTAGTTCAGATTAGATGGTAATGCTTGTGTTACATCAAGTTAAAAGAGATTAGATGTATACAATCTGAGATGTATTGTTGTACAATACAACAGATTTATTTGACATATCTTGATGCCTTTTTGTTAAATTCTAGAGATTAGTTTCTAGTAACGGTGTCACATGTAATCATACTAGTTGAAACCTTCACTTGAATTCGAGTAGTGATGGAATACGAAAAGATATCTTGTCCAATATCATTAGTCTGTATGCGTTAAGAATCACTGCACGAAACAAAAAGTAATACAAGATAACAGAGTTATTACCCCCGCCCCCCCTCCCCCACCCCCTTTTGTTTATCATAAACAATTTTCTTCAGATTGTCTAACAATAGTTCTGTAATGTCTTAAAAAAACAAGGATGCAAAAGAGTAGGCCTATGTCTATAATAATTTTCAAGAATAATATACAAAGATGTACAAGAATTTTTTGTAGTTCATGTACGAGCTGTAGATTATGGGGATGGTGTACATCTTTATTTTTCAGGCAACTGTTACATATCTTTCAACATTTGTATTGGTATCATTAAGTATAGATAGATACGATGCTGTAGCGAGACCTATGAACTTTTCTAGAAGTGGTAAGTAATTTTATAGCATGTTATTCACCCCTCCAACCATTTTAATTCAATATTAATTCACACTAATAACATGAAAACCCTCTCTCTGTAAACTAAAACAACAATTAACATGTACGTATATTATGAATATTCCTATTTCTAATTAAAATCAGACCCTAATTTCCCTAAAAACGAACGAAACGAAATTAGGGTCTGATTTTAATTAGACTGGCTGAAACATGTAAGTTTCCTTCATTATGATTTAAAAGAGGAATGTTCAGCATTTTCGAAAGTCGGTTTGGGTTTAAAATTTACGTAAATGGCCTTCAAAATCACTAGAAGTGTCCAATCCCTTCAATTTAACCCGTGCCTGAACATTTATCTTTCATGTTCTATACATGTGTAAGGCATAGTCTTAATAAACGATGAGTCGTATTTGTGACTTTCAAACGTTGATAATTATGGATACACGAGGATTTGAAGGCTTAAATTTCGGGAGAGTTGTGAACATTATTACGGATCAGACAGATTTGACCCTCGAAAATTTACCTACGTGATGCTTTACCAACAATATATTCAAATGCCACAATTTATTGAGATTCCATATTTGATTACGAGGTTTGCTATAATAACGCGATACCTCGTGAGTCACACAATATAAAAAACATAATATTTGGTTACGAGGTTTGCTATCATAACGCAATACCTCGTGAGACGCACAATATAAAAAGCATAATATTTGGTTACGAGGTTTGCTATAATAACGCGATACCTCGTGAGTCACACATTATATAAAAAATATATTTGGTAACGAGGTTTGCTATAATAACGCGATACCTCGTGAGTCACACAATATAAAAAACATAATATTTGGTTACGAGGTTTGCTATCATAACGCAATACCTCGTGAGACACACAATATAAAAAACATAATATTTGGTTACGAGGTTTGCTATAATAACGCGATACCTCATGAGTCACACAATATAAAAAAACATAATATTTGGTTACGAGGTTTGCTATAATAACGCGATACCTCGTAAGTCACACATTATAAAAAAACATAATATTTGGTTACGATGTTTACTATAATAATGCGATACCTCGTGAGTCACACAATATAAAAAAACATTATATTTGGTTACGAGGTTTGCTATCATAACGCAATACCTCGTGAGACACACAATATAAAAAACAAAATATTTGGTTACGAGGTTTGCTATAATAACGCGATACCTCGTGAGTCACACATTATATAAAAAATATATTTGGTAACGAGGTTTGCTATAATAACGCGATACCTCGTGAGTCACACAATATAAAAAACATAATATTTGGTTACGAGGTTTGCTATCATAACGCAATACCTCGTGAGACACACAATATAAAAAACATAATATTTGGTTACGAGGTTTGCTATAATAACGCGATACCTCGTGAGTCACACAATATAAAAAACATAATATTTGGTTACGAGGTTTACTATAATAACGCGATACCTTGTGAGTCACACATTATATAAAAAATGTATTTGGTAACGTTATCCCTGAGCTACAATATATTACAGTTATTGAATTTTAATAACAAATGGCAATTGTATGCAACAATGAACAGGGAAGTAAAATACAGAGAAAGGTACTGATTAATTTTAAACTATAAAAACGGAATATTTAAAAGTAAGGATTATCTGTCTATAACAGTCAAGGACACGGCTACTTATATTGTCACAATAGCTTAAAATTGTCATTATCTCATGCTTTTAACACAACATTAAAATTGAGTTTACGTACGTACATTATTATTAGCATTTATATTGCTTTGTGTGAATAAAACAAAAGATCCGATGGACGTATAAGCAATTTTGGTGGAACAGATCAAATAACAGCTTGTTTATATGGCTTGATATATTGTTATATTCGAGAAAAGAAAAAAAATCACAGTTTTTACGTAATGTTCATTTGATCATGTTTACATTAGGTAATTATCAACATGGAATTATTAAACTGTAGAAAAAATACGAGAAAACATTGAAACTCTTTTATTTCTCAATTAGATACAGATAGCTTTACGTTGTGGCTGTTTTTTGTTTATGAATTTCAAGCTCACTGTCAATGTTAATATTCAGCAATAAAACCAGAAGGCTTAACAAGATTTGTATACTTAGCTGTATTGTTAGATATATCGGGTGGTCCTAAAAAAAGTGGCAACACACTTTAATATGATATTATGAAAAATGTATGGGAGCTATAATTTTGATATTACACACCCATCACAATATGGTAATTTGACATCTTTACTAGAAATTTCAGACCAAAAGACCAAATAGTGTTAATTTGCCAGCAATTTTAAAATTAGAGGTCAAAAAGTGCAATATCGAACAAAGGTGTTCACGGAAAATGAACTAAAAGATCGAATTCGTGAAAAATGGAACGAAATCCCACAGGCAGAGATCAGAAAGGTATTTCTTCATGGAAAAAACGATTGAGGGCTGTCTGCAATCAAGACGGTGGACACATTGATCACCTTTTCAAGTGAAACAAAGTTTAGATTTGACATTCTTCGATATTGCACTTTTTGACCTCTAATTTTAAAATTGCTGGCAAATTAACACTATTTGTTCTTTTGGTCTGAAATTTCTAGTGAAGATGTCAAATTACTATATTGTGATGGGTGTGTAATATCAAAATTATAGCTCCCATACATTTTTCATAATATCATATTAAAGTGTGTTGCCACTTTTTTAGACCCACCCGATATAAACCTTTATAAACATTGTTGATCTACAGTAGTGCTGAGAAACACGATGCTTTATTATGTTATCTTGTAGGTTTAGTGACGGGTCAGTAAAGAGGGACCCCTTATTTTGTACTCCCAAATGCACCCACTTTATTTCTAGAAGACAAATTCAAAAAATGGTTTATACATGCTTGTATTCCAAATATGTGTCAGAATGAAACAAATCAATCATAACAAAATCAAAGACATTTCTCGGTAGGAGAATCTTTCAGACCCCCATTGGAATCTTAGATACAAATCGCAAAACCATGACAATTAAAGCAATCAAAATTCACCAAACTCAAAAAGCGGAACTTAGAGAGAGGATTTCCAAACCCAAAACGTTCTTGCAGCGATTACTATCCTATGTAACCTAGTTAACCTGTTATATCCCACATCATATCTGTGTTACGTGGCATCTCTAGACAGAAAATTAATTAACGATCTGAACGTTACCTCAAACGCATATCATACAAGTTACAGTTGATATAATTTGCTAATATGTACGGAGTTTGGTAGTTAAATTTGTATTATCTGCGTGGAATTGATTATAGAGAATTGATCGAGGAAAGAAAGAATATGTTAAGTCTAGAAAATCTGTTTTTAAGTACAGAAACCACGTTAATTTGTTACTGGAAGCTATTATTTCTCTTGTTTTTTCTTCAACTCATTATTCTTGGGATGAGAAAGAAAAATGATAAATAATGGTGATAGAGGTTTTAGCTTTGCAGATCATGACAGTAACCATAAAATCACTTGACACAAGCTAATATGTCTTTCAAATTAATCTGGTACTTACTTTAGAAATCCTTTAATCTATTTTTCAAAGCTCGAACGGAGTGCTTATGTCATCTAGACACGTTGATCAACATTTTCAGTGCAAGTTTGTATCTAGGATAAAGAGAATGCGTGTCTAGAGTAGGTCAATCATCTGTATGCGTAACAGTTGCATGTTTAGGTGACCATAATGGTGGAAATAAACATCATGTTAGAGAGGATTGTACTGGGCAAGAACATAGTAAATGCGAAATGCAAGACAAAAAGTATTTGGACATGACAGGTTATCACCACGAAACACCAACGTGATGATCATAAGTTAATATGTATGGCGGGGGAAAGCGGCAAAAACCTAATGCTATGTAGAAATGTCTAATTCAAAACGCAAATGTAACATAATGAAATACCAAATACCTAAAACGTCTAATGCAAAAGACAAAATACAAGAAACCTCTAATACATAATACCTCATACGTCTAATTCAAAAGACAAAGTACAAGAAACCTCTAATACACAATACATTTAACGTCTTATGCATTATTGATTTTACAGTGTGAAACACCATTAGCATTAGACGACATATCTCGATAAACTTACTTACATTTCTACATTGCAATATCTTTATTTGGGTCATTGGGCCAATGTCAAGGCCGTAGTATTTGGCTGTGTTTGGTTACTGTCTTCCCGTTGAGCTACCGTTATCAAAGTTGGCAAATACGTATGTCCTATTATGCATTCTGAATAATTATTGAAAATTTCAGATGATTCTGAAGCTTTTTTCCTCTATCTTCAGGGCCGTAGGAAGCAAATGAAAACTTTGTGGCTGATTTAATTTCCTTTAACAGACATCTAATCCTGTAAAGGATACGGCATCGAACATCAAAACGCTTGGCGCTAAAAGAACATTTAAGGGATTCTCCCATTCAGAAAATTTTGATAGTCAGGATTGATTTCCTTGCGTTTAGGGGGTTTCCGAACAGAATTCTCGTTTAGAACACCCACCCACTTTTTGAATCTTTTCTTCGATGTCTTCCTAAACTCGTCAAAAGATAATAGGACCGCCAGCCGAGCGTCGCATGAAAGGAAATTAACTTTAATTTTCAAAGTTTCCTTATAGGGTGCAAACTCTCCAAACCGCATGCAGTTTTAAAGGTCTGGGATGTAAGGAAATTTATCTTGGGCTACAATCCCAAATAAAACCTACTACAGATGCAAGGAATCAAATTATATATTTTTTTTAATATTCTGAGGGTGCAATCCGTCAAAATCGCCTGCTATTCGAAAAGGCCTAATATGCAAGGAAATAAAATTTTATTTTCAAAATTTTCTTGCTGTATAGGCTCTATGCCCAAAGTCTTATTCAAGAGTTAGGTATTCTTTTAACGACACTTCTGTTCGGAAAGGTGCCATAAAAATGTCCTTCTTCAAAGGGGCAGAGCGGGTTGGTTCTTACAGGAATTTTGTTCGGAAATTTTGAAAATTTCTTGGGGTAAAGTAAACCTTCTTCAATGTGGACGTTTTCAAAGAAAAAAAAACCTGAGACGCGAGGAAATCAACAACTTTCAAAATTTTCAGAATCCATTAAAGCATAGCCGTAGGAGCCCACGACTCAAACGACTTATTGCCCGAATTTTACTGATATTTTTTGGATTTTTTGGATTTTTTGCCCGAAACCATAATATTTGGGGAGGGGGGCAACTGACCCCCCTCCCTGACCCCCCCCCCCCCCCCCCCCCCTCTGTCTCCTACGCCTATGCCGTAAAGGTTCCTTCAGCGTCAAGCGTTTTGATGTTCAATGCCGTATCCTTTACAGGATTGTAAAAACAAATCAGCCCTTGTTTTCATTTGCTTTCTACGGCCCTAAAGAAGAAGGAATAACTTCATTATGCATAATAGGACATATCTGCCAACTTTGATAACGGTAGCTCAACGGGAAAACAGTAACCAAACACAGCCAAATACTACGGCCTTGACATTGGCCCAATGACCCAAATAAAGATATTGCAATGTAGAAATGTATGTAAGTTTATCGAGATATGTCGTCTAATGCTAACGATGTTTCACATTGTAAAATCAATAATGCATAAGACGTTAAATGTATTGTGTATTAGAGGTTTCTTGTACTTTGTCTTTTGAATTAGACGTATAAGGTATTATGTATTAGAGGTTTCTTGTATTTTGTCTTTTGCATTAGACGTTTTAGGTATTTGGTATTTCATTATGTTACATTTGCGTTTTGAATTAGACATTTCTACATAGCATTATGTTTTTGCCGCTTTCCCCCCGCCATAAATATGGCCTTTGTGTCAACTTTGCGTACCTTCTTTTAGAACAATATTACAGCTGTCGGGAACAATGTACAGGGTATGGAGAGAACAATAATAATTACGATATGACGTCTAATATTGATAATCTTCAGGCTCTTAACAATGTATTTCACAATAAAATAGAATATGGGTCAGAATCTAAATTAAGAACAAACCGGCCACGGGCTTTTATACAAGGTAACCTGACCTAGAACCATGCTGATATAAAGATGACAGTAATAAAATATGTGCACGTTTAGGTGCATTATAGAATAGGAATAAATTTATGAACAAAATGATTGCACTTCTGTAATGTTTGACTTTATTTTACATTCTGTAAATATATAATATGTGTCAATTGAATGTTGAGGTTACACTAGTTTTAATGTTGGTTTTCCTATAATAAACATCTAAAGCTAATCGTTCTCTGTAAAACTAGACTAGGTTACATAAATTCCAAAAACTTATTGTAATGAAGCTGTCCCTATATCTTTTCATTGGATTTAGAAATTTGCTTTGTGATTTGGACAGACCATGTTCCCCTCAACATCATTCTGTAAAGCAAACACCAAACACTACCTTAATGTTTGTTAGCATAGGAAGTATTCGTCATATTCAGTTAGCAGTTTTTAGTTAGCTGCAGCAATGATCACTTTTTATATTGAAATCAATGTATACCAAACTTATAAGCCATATTAACTTTTTAGATCACCACGTTGGTAATTCGTGGTGCTAACCTGTCATGCATAATATCAAATATTATTTGTATTGCATTTCGCATTTACTATGTTCATGCGATGCACAATAAAACTGGCTGTTGAACTTATATAAGATATCTGAACGACAAATTGGGAAAGTAGTAAAATCGGTTGAATGTTTTCTCTTTTCAGCATATCAAGCTAGATTGTTGATAACGTTTGCCTGGCTCTCCGCCCTGTTGTTTGCTTTACCAGCTCCGTTTCTATACCACGAAGAGGAACAGCAAGGAAAGATACAATGTTGGATGGATTTTCCTGAATATTGGCACTGGCAGGTACGTGTTGTTCTGATGATGTTATACTCTGTCAAAAATAAATATTATCCTCCCGGAAATTACTTAGAGAATAAGATAAAGGTTTAATTAGGTTCTAGAATAACAGTTATATTACATATATTATTTGGTTTAAACAAACAATATTTATTTCTATACAAGTTACATTATAAATACATCACAATTCTAAAATACAATCTAGTCGATCCAGAGACAAGCATAAAGCTTATTTTAGTCTGTTTCGACCGTATCTATATACAAAATTATTTACAATTGTTTCAAAATAATACATTAGTGAATCAGAAGGTCTATATACATGTATGTATAAATCCATTCATTGGTATAAGGCGTGAGCCAATTGTAACTTACGGCAGTAAATTAATAGACGTATATTAATAATATATTATTTCATTACCGGTTTTGATTCAAACAATGTTTATTCATAATTTACAAAATAATACATTATGCTATTTATATTTATATAAATGTTGATTTCAGAACCATTACCGCTTTTATTGTCTTCTATTTAGAAATTATATGCCGTGGATTCGAATTCCTTAAACAAAACTTGTTTTGATCTGATGTCTCAAGTTGACTTGACAAAGTTCATTAGATTTCAGGATTTCCTTTTTCTGTTTTGTCAAGACAGTTGATAGTAATCGAGTGACAAGAGTTAACGTACCTTTGAGGATGAATCCTACCCAGTATCCTATACCATTAATTAAATTACGACAGCATGAGGGGAATCCTACCCAGAATCCTATACCATTAATTAAATTACGACAGCATTGGCGTCCTAATGAATAGAAAATAGTTGATGTTGATATAAACTAATTATAATTATATTTCATGTTCAGAAACTTCCCTACCTAAATAATGATTACTATCACATAGGTATAATCAAGATACAGCGTGAAAAGGTTACAGCTGCTCAGTGATACCAGTTGAACCTAATCATTATGAAATACAATGGTGATTAAAGATAATTGACTACATTTACATGGATTCGCAAGAAGGCTGTCTAATCAGAGAACAACATAGTCCGAAACTTGCTGACTCTTTTCCCAGCCTCTGATAGCTATTTGGACGGATATGGCTGGGAGAGAGTCAGAAAAACTAGGCCCCAAAAACCTTGCGATTTTCCGCACCTTCGCGGGTACGGGTGTTATTTGGAAAGATGGATGATTTTGTAGTTCAATCATACCACCATTAGCCCCCTACACTATACATGTCATGTATACGAGTCCATCAAAGTTTTTTTCCCCGAGAAATAAAATCTACCGGTCGCCATTGAATGCTGCATGCGCAAGATGTAGAACATAATTATCCTCCCTATCTGATCATATCTATCAAAGGCTGGGAATTGAGTCAGCAAGTTTCGGACTATGAACAACATAAGGAGCTTTGATAATGAACACTTACACTGTATCAGTGCAATCTAATATGTACCTCGTTTCAACCATCTTTACCTCTGAAATAATATGACATCATGTCAGCCCAAATAGAATACGCCCACAGAAGCAGTCATATACGTAAATGTCAATTTTTTTATTTCGTAAAATAAATAACTATCTAAGTCGAAAATTATTTTGTTCAATGTAATTTAAATAATCTATTTTGTTCTAAAATAAGGTCACATATTATCAGCCATGATATCGTTAGCATTCGTATATCATGGTATTTTTTATAATTTTAATAACGTATTTTTGGTTACATCAATCTACTAAATACACAAATCTGAGTTCTAATTCTTATCTTCTAGACGAGAATATCAATATGGTTTCGTTATTATCGTATTTGGTTTGAGATTAATTTTCAGTAATTCATATAATATCATAACAAATACCTTCATTAGACCTTAGTAGGCTGGTACCTTAAATGTCAAAGACCTAACAGAAAATATAAAAGACGGTCAATTTTTTAAAGCGGATAAGGAAACATCAGAACTGAAAATGAAAGAGAATAAATCATACAAAATCTTTGGATATTCCATTCATATTTTAAAGATAGCATTAAGTCTGACAAATAGCAGATAGTGAGTCTATTAAAAGAATTATTGCCAGTGCCAGAATTGATCAAGACGCGATAACCGAGATTTCTACCAGAATTCAATTTTCCTCAATGAGGTATCAGTAAAAGATAAAGAAATGATTTTCGTTTATCAACCATTTAGACTTCAATTAAGCGCCCGATTTACTTCTAGTTAATTGAAAACATCTGAAAATGATTACTTTTCCGGATTTTTTTTTCTGGAGTGGAGACTATCGAGTAAACACATTGATGGTAGATTAAAGTACGTTTGTGCGTCCTGTTGATCCTTTTGGATTAGCCTAAACATATTTAATAATTACTACTATGTCTGCTCATCTAACAATCCAACTAAATGTTGAGTTTATAATCGGCTTTAATTATCATGGTTCTTATCAAATCTTCTATAATCTTCTTAAAGATAATATTTTTCAGATCCAAATTTCAGAAATTATATTTTTCCTGAATATCATTGTTTTCACCGATGTTATTGTTTGTTTTAAATGAAATAAACTGAAAACTATACGACATGGACTTTTGTTATTGTTAATATAAATGTGTCGTATAGATTGCTTACTACTATAGCTCTTGAAAACGAAATAATATACATGTATATAGACTTTGTTCCTTCAAACGCTTTTCAGTGATTGAAGTTTCTAGACTGTATATTCCCTTGCAAGTTTCATTTTCTGTTTCAGTTGTTCTTCACCCTGGTATCTATTGTAACGTTTATATTACCGGCTATTATTATATCTGGATGTTATATAGCTATCATATCAATTATCTGGAGCAAGGGACAGTCGAGAAGAGATGGAATGGGTGAAACCCACAACTTGCCTAGAATAGGTTAGTGATAATTTCCATGTTTTCATGTTTAGGAAGTTGTCAAGGAAAACTATAATCTGCTCTTCACGAATTTTAAATCTAGCTTTGTAGGCTTAAGGATTGATATTGAGACGGTCAGTTTTTTCTTCAACAACAGACATAGTAAACAATTTACAGTATAATTAATTAGTTATTCCGTTCATCAAAAACAACACAGAAAGTGCGTCATTTCACTGAATCATAAACAATTTCAATTTCATTAGATGAAATGATATTAAACACATACTTGATTTCTGAAACCCCGGGCCATTTTTGCATTCTGTTTTTGCCATTACTATGTTCTTCTGAAAATTAAAGTGAAATGTTCAGCATTTGCATGGATCGAATCGGGTCTTGAACAATTGAATCATATTATGTAAATAGCCCCCAGAAGTACTAGAACTGCACAAAACATCGCATAATAGCTTAAATTAAACCCTTATCTACACATTTATCTTTCATTTTCTGTATATGTGTTTTCAATATAATGCATAGTCTCAATAAATACGAGTCGTATTTTGGATAATTATGGATACACGGGGATGTGAAGGCTTAAATTTCAAGGGAGACTTGAGAAAATTATTACAGATTAGATAAGCTAAAACAATTCTAGGGTCTGGGTCTGAGACTAAAATATATTTTATATTTGGTGAAACGGATGGTGAACATATCCCTTTAAAATTGTTCATCTCATAGTTAGCCAATCTGAATTGTTATTTCAGGAGAAAACAGTGGGTCACGAGAACACATGGTATGTCGAAGAACTAATTCAAATCGTGGCATCATACCTCAAGCTAAAATCAGAACTATTAAAATGACTTTAATAATAGTTATAGGTAAGCAACGCATTTTCAGTTTCAAGCCTTTATTATCGTTCATCAACAATTTGCAACGCATGGGTTGTCCGCACCATTTTACCACAAATGTTTCTCGCCACACTTCGCTTGGCAAGATATCTATCTACATTGCACCCACTCTAGAAGAATATTTCAAGAACATTGTTTATTTTAACCTCAAATAATTTTTCGGCTCGCTCCACTCGCCGATATTTTATTCTGCGCCCCCTCTAACGTCAAATCCTGTATCCGCCCCGGAATCTGTTATATGTGTATATTTCACTTGCGCTGCGTCAGTTTCAACCGCAGGGGTTGATGTTCGGTCAATCGACGTTCCTGGCAGATGCTATCGGATTATCGGACGCTGTCGGATTGTGACCATGTGAATAGGGTTTGCAGCATTCCCGGATATCTCATTCCCGGGAATGGGAATGAAATTTATGCTATTCCCGGGATTCCCGGGAATCCCGGGAATCAATTTCAACATATAAGAGCTAGTCACAATAGCAACCATAACAAAAATATAGGACATAATAGTTAAAGCTATATATGTAGTTTCATATCAAATTTTATTTTCATATAATTCGCAATATTTAAGAACAACTTTTGAACCCAAAATACCTCTAAGCAAATAGGTTTTAGTATTGATTAGTGGCGGTGGAAGTGGATTATGTTACCGACGAATCTAACCAATGTTTTAGGAAGACCAACCTGACCAACGCGCACAATGATTTCACCCCTAGGCGAGAGCAAAATTGCCTGCAACAGAAAACCTTTTTCCGCTGCGACTGACCACGGATTGATTGACTTCAGAGCATTATGTATAAATTCCAGATTCGATGTCAAAGTCTTAGGCCTATCTGCTCAAATGACCTAAATTCCCAAATGAAAGTGGTAATACATGTATTCTCTTTCTGACATTACTTGAGTTCCTCGTCGATAATTTTTTCTAAAGAAATTTCAACAGATGTCTCGGGTATCATCACCATCGCTGCCGTCAGGGGCGGATTAGGGCTCTGAGGCTTGGATGGAGGAAATTTTGGTGATTTGTTTCCCTCCAGGTGACAGAATTTACCACTGTCAATGGTGAAATAAACGTGAAAAAATCTATGTTCCCATTCCCGGGAATGGAGTGCTGTTCCCGGGAATGAGTACTCGACAGAAACTCCGGGAATCCCGAGAATTCCCGGGAACGGGAATCCCGGGTACAAACCCTATGTGAAATATGTTATTGAATGCACGAATTCCTATTGTTGTAAACCCTCAACAAGCAGATAAACATGTCTAATACATTATGAATTTATAAGAAGATCATGTATATGGTTCGTAATTTATATTTAAAAAAAAAATACAATTCAGGATTAAGTTAATACAATTTTAAAATGTAGGGATTAAGAACGGTAGTTTTATCTCTTTTTTCAGTGTTTATTTTATGCTGGAGTCCATTTTTCATTTATAACATACTGGAACTGTACGAGACTATTCCCATCAACGATCCATTGTCAACCTTTATCCAGAGTGCTGCTCCTCTAAACTCGGCCGCTAATCCTATCATATATGGTATCTTCAGTACCAGAATATGTGTTAATCTAAGGTAGGGAATTCCGTTGTTTCTCATTGATCAAGATCAGATACTTAATTTTAACAATATTAATATTATCTACGACCTATGCCTATGTATTATGCTCTATCTAATCAGTCCGACAAAGACTCCGATGTTGGAGCATGATTGATTCGGGTCAATTCTTCTTGTATTATTGGATTACGATATAACTAAATCCCTGTGATTGCCGCCTCCCATTATACAGGTCGGGCATTGTATATGGCTGTATACAGGTATACACATTAGCAAAACAAATTTAAAATGTCTTTTCAGAAGAATACCAATACTAAGCTGCCTAGAAAAGTTTTTTTGTCTGTGCTCAAAGCCACGAAAAGGACGGATGCTACGTCAACAAGGACACGTCCTGTCCTCAAGTGACCCTACGTGCTTTACAGAAGGTAGTGCTAAACGACCACAAGAAACAAATCATCAATCTTTACTAGCTAATCGTCGACCATCTGGTCTACCGGTAGTACGAAGGACATTATCTACCAAGGACAGCATGTTATTACGATCTGTAATGCCCAAACAGAAAAACGGATTCCATACGATAAATGTTGAACCCTCTTTAATGAACTCTTCAGAAATCAAACTGGTCTAAACCTTCCAGCAAGTATTGTAGTGATTGACTTTTCTGTGGAACTGTTAATTGTAACATCATGATGCTATTGTGTTGCTCATCTCATTATTGTGCTTTAGTTATGAATAGACATTATCAATATGAACGAGACTGGTAACGAATTGTAAATGAGAATGTTTCAATTTGTGATGGACACGTCTGTTGTTATAATAATCGTTAATTATACGGTTTTGTAAGTAAGTTGGCTGAGAATCATGCAATTATTCGGAGAAATCAGATTATGAAAGTTTAGTGTCGTCTGTTTCTTACTCAAACTGATTGATATGAAGACCTAGATGTTTCATTTCATATTTTATTCTTCTAGTTACTACACTATCCTTTGCAAAACTTGTTTTTTTTAAGTTTGACTCTATGGCAAGAGAAAGAGCGCATTTTTCTTTGAGAGTAAGCGGGTTAAACTCTTCCATATCAAGCTTTTGGTAGACTGTTTGGTTCTTCATTTCCTTTGCAACAAACGATGCTATTTGAATTGCCGCAAACTATTTTTGAATGAAAGAAGTATTGACTGCATTAAATCTCGCTAAATTATCCGATTGAGGTGCAAGTCTGTAACAATCATACAACGACTTCCGGACTCATCTGACTTTCCCAATGCAGCTCAAAGGGGCCGTGTTATTAGCGAGTTAAAATGTATTTGATATGAGACCGAGATCTAATGTTCATTCTTGTATGGAGTTTCAGAAATTTCTGGACAAATGTTTATGGACAACCAGTCCATTATTTTCCAGCATTCTATGTTTGTAAAATATATTTTTGTACAATATTCTTATTTTTGTTGTTGTTTTGAATTAAAGTCGATTAAATTTACTTTTTAAATTCACCTAAAATAGTTTTTGGTGTCCCAATCTTTGACTTCGTCAATATTATATAAATCATATTGATGAAATCTAGGTAACATAGAAAGGACGCTTGATCAAAAATGGGTTGTTCGCATATCAAACGAACCAGCGCTTCATGACACATCTTTTCCACACAAAATTAAGGCAAAAAATTAACATGGAAAGCTCACAGGGCCCCTCAAATATTTTGTCTGGTCGGGGAGGGCTTTGAAGGAGGGCTAAAATTTGTAGAAAGTCCATTCACGATGGTGATATATGCCCAAATGTGTCGATTGTTGACAAAAAAATGTGTGTATGATGGATAAGACCAAGAAAGTGTTTGAATTTTTGAGAAAAAAAAAAGTTTCTTTAGAGTGGTCTCGATCCCGAGTCCCTCTAGGTGTGGCCGCAGCACGCTAACCGCTCGGCCACCGCGGCTTGAGAGAGGTTACGCTAAGGTAAGCTGTGATTCTAGCCCCGGAGGGCGGTAAACGCCTCCTTTCTAAAGCCACCCACGTTTTAGCACGCAAAACTGTCATCGCTTCATCAAAAATGGGTTGTTCACATATCAAACGAACCAGCGCTTCATGACACATCTTTTCCACACAAAATAAAGGCGAAAAATTAACATGGAAAGCTTACATGGCCCCTCAAACATTTTGTCTCGTCGGGGAGGGCTTTGAAGGGGGGCTAAAATTTGTAGAAAGTCCATTCACGATGGTGATATATGCCCAAATGTGTCGATTGTTCAAAAAAAAAATGTGTGTATGATGGATAAGACCAAGAAAGTGTTTGAATTTTTGAGAAAAAAAAAAGTTTCTTTGGAGGGGTCTCGATCCCGGATCCCTCTAGGTGTGGTCGCAGCACGCTAACCGCTCGGCCACCGCGGCTTGAGAGACGTTACGCTAAGGTAAGTCGTGATTCTAGCCCCGGAGGGGGTAAACGCCTCCTTTCTAAAGCCACCCACGTTTGAGCACGCAAAACTGTCATCGCTTCATCAAAAATGGGTTGTTCGCATATCAAACGAACCAGCGCTTCATGACACATCTTTTCCACACAAAATAAAGGCGAAAAATTAACATGGAAAGCTTACATGGCCCCTCAAACATTTTGTCTCGTCGGGGAGGGCTTTGAAGGGGGGCTAAAATTTGTAGAAAGTCCATTCACGATGGTGATATATGCCCAAATGTGTCGATTGTTCTAAAAAAAAATGTGTGTATGATGGATAAGACCAAGAAAGTGTTTGAATTTTTGAGAAAAAAAAAGTTTCTTTGGAGGGGTCTCGATCCCGGATCCCTCTAGGTGTGGTCGCAGCACGCTAACCGCTCGGCCACCGCGGCTTGAGAGACGTTACGCTAAGGTAAGTCGTGATTCTAGCCCCGGAGGGGGTAAACGCCTCCTTTCTAAAGCCACCCACGTTTGAGCACGCAAAACTGTCATCGCTTCATCAAAAATGGGTTGTTCGCATATCAAACGAACCAGCGCTTCATGACACATCTTTGCCAAACAAAATTAAGGCAAAAAATTAACATGGATAGCTTACAGGGCCCCTCAAACATTTTGTCTGGTCGGGGAGGGCTTTGAAGGGGGGCTAAATTTGTAGAAAGTCCATTCACGATGGTGATATATGCCCAAATGTGTCGATTGTTGACAAAAAAATGTGTGTATGATGGATAAGACCAAGAAAGTGTTTGAATTTTTGAGAAAAAAAAAGTTTCTTTGGAGGGGTCTCGATCCCGGGTCCCTCTAGGTGAGGTCGCAGCACGCTAACCGCTCGGCCACCGCGGCTTGAGAGAGGTTATGCTAAGGAAAGCCGTGATTCTAGCCCCGGAGGGGGGTAATCGCCTCTTTTCTAAAGCCACCGACGTTTTAGCAAAACTGTCATCGCTTCATCAAAAATGGGTTGTTCGCATATCAAACGAACCAGCGCTTCATGACACATCTTTTCCACACAAAATTAAGGCAAAAAATTAACATGGAAAGCTTACAGGGCCCCTCAAACATTTTGTCTGGTCGGGGAGGGCTTTGAAGGGGGGCTAAAATTTGTAGAAAGTCCATTCACGATGGTGATATATGCCCAAATGTGTCGATTGTTGACACAAAAAATGTGTGTATGATGGATAAGACCAAGAAAGTGTTTGAATTTTTGAGAAAAAAAAAGTTTCTTTGGAGGGGTCTCGATCCCGGGTCCCTCTAGATGTGACCGCAGCACGCTATCCGCTCGGCCATCGCGGCTTCAGAGAGGTTACGCTAAGGTAAGCCGTGATTCTAGCCCCGGAGGGCGGTAAACGCCTCCTTTCTAAAGCCATCCACGTTTTAGCACGCAAAACTGTCATCGCTTCATCAAACATGGGTTGTTCGCATATCAAACGAACCAGCGCTTCATGACACATCTTTTCCACACAAAATTAAGGCAAAAAATTAACAAGGAAAGCTTACAGGGCCCCTCAAACATTTTGTCTGGTCGGAGAGGGCTTTGAAGGGGGGCTAAAATTTGTAGAAAGTCCATTTACGATGGTGATATATGCCCAAATGTGTCGATTGTTGACCAAAAAATGTGTGTATGATGGATAAGACCAAGAAAGTGTTTGAATTTTTGAGAAAAAAAAAAGTTTCTTTGGAGGGGTCTCGATCCCGGGTCCCTCTAGGTGTGGCCGCAGCACGCTAACCGCTCGGCCACCGCGGCTTGAGAGACGTTACGCTAAGGTAAGCCGTGATTCTAGCCCCGGAGAGGGTAAACGCCTCCTTTCTAAAGCCACCCACGTTTTAGCACGCAAAACTGTCATCGCTTCATCAAAAATGGGTTGTTCGCATATCAAACGAACCAGCGCTTCATGACACATCTTTTCCACACAAAATTAAGGCAAAACATTAACATGGAAAGCTTACAGGGCCCCTCAAACATTTTGTCTGGTCGGGGAGGGCTTTGAAGGGGGGGCTCAAATTTGTAGAAAGTCCATTCATGATGGTGATATATGCCCAAATGTGTCGATTGTTGACAAAACAATGTGTGTATAATGGATAAGACCAAGAATGTGTTTGAATTTTTGAGAAAAAAAAAGTTTCTTTGGAGGGGTCTCGATCCCGGGTCCCTCTAGGTGTGGCCGCAGCACGCTAACCGCTCGGCCACCGCGGCTTGAGATAGGTTACGCTAAGGTAAGCCGTGATTCTAGCCCCGGAGGAGGGTAAACGCCTACTTTCTAAAGCCACCCACGTTTGAGCACGCAAAACTGTCATCGCTTCATCAAAAATGGGTTGTTCGCATATAAAACGAACCAGCGCTTCATGACACATCTTTGCCACACAAAATTAAGGCAAAAAATTAACATGGATAGCTTACAGGGCCCCTCAAACATTTTGTCTGGTCGGGGAGGGCTTTGAAGGGGGGCTAAAATTTGTAGAAAGTCCATTCACGATGGTGATATATGCCCAAATGTGTCGATTGTTGACCAAAAAATTTGTGTATGATGGATAAGACCAAGAAAGTGTTTGAATTTTTGAGAAAAAAAAAGTTTCTTTGGAGGGGTCTCGATCCCGGGTCCCTCTAGGTGTGGCCGCAGCACGCTAACCGCTCGGCCACCGCGGCTTGAGATAAGTTACGCTAAGGTAAGCCGTGATTCTAGCCCCGGAGGAGGGTAAACGCCTCCTTTCTAAAGCCACCCACGTTTGAGCAAGCAAAACTGTCATCGCTTCATCAAAAATGGGTTGTTCGCATATCAAACGAACCAGCGCTTCATGACACATCTTTGCCACACATAATTAAGGCAAAAAATTAACATGGATAGCTTACAGGGCCCCTCAAACATTTTGTCTGGTCGGGGAGGGCTTTGAAGGAGGGCTACAATTTGTAGAAAGTCCATTCACGATGGTGATATATGCCAAAATGTGTCGATTGTTGACCAAAAAATTTGTGTATGATGGATAAGACCAAGAAAGTGTTTGAATTTTTGAGAAAAAAAAAGTTTCTTTGGAGGGGTCTCGATCCCGGGTCCCTCTAGGTGTGGTCGCAGCACGCTAACCGCTCGGCCACCGCGGCTTGAGAGAGGTTCGCTAAGGAAAGCCGTGATTCTAGCCCCGGAGGGGGGTAATCGCCTCCTTTCTAAAGCCACCGACGTTTTAGCACGCAAAACTGTCATCGCTTCATCAAAAATGGGTTGTTCGCATATCAAACGAACCAGCGCTTCATGACACATCTTTTCCACACAAAATTAAGGCAAACAATTAACATGGAAAGCTTACAGGGCCCCTCAAACATTTTGTCTGGTCGGAGAGGGCTTTGAAGGGGGGCTAAAATTTGTAGAAAGTCCATTCACGATGGTGATATATGCCCAAATGTGTCGATTGTTGACAAAAAAAATGTGTGTATGATGGATAAGACCAAGAAAGTGTTTGAATTTTTGAGAAAAAAAAAGTTTCTTTGGAGGGGTCTCGATCCCGGGTCCCTCTAGATGTGACCGCAGCACGCTATCCGCTCGGCCATCGCGGCTTCAGAGAGGTTACGCTAAGGTAAGCCGTGATTCTAGCCTCGGAGGGCGGTAAACGCCTCCTTTCTAAAGCCACCCACGTTTTAGCACGCAAAACTGTCATCGCTTCATCAAAAATGGGTTGTTCGCATATCAAACGAACCAGCGCTTCATGACACATCTTTTCCACACAAAATTAAGGCAAAAAATTAACATGGAAAGCTTACAGGGCCCCTCAAACATTTTGTCTGGTCGGAGAGGGCTTTGAAGGGGGGCTAAAATTTGTAGAAAGTCCATTTACGATGGTGATATATGCCCAAATGTGTCGATTGTTGACCAAAAAATGTGTGTATGATGGATAAGACCAAGAAAGTGTTTGAATTTTTGAGAAAAAAAAAAGTTTCTTTGGAGGGGTCTCGATCCCGGGTCCCTCTAGGTGTGGCCGCAGCACGCTAACCGCTCGGCCACCGCGGTTGAGAGACGTTACGCTAAGGTAAGCCGTGATTCTAGCCCCGGAGGGGGTAAACGCCTCCTTTCTAAAACCACCCACGTTTTAGCACGCAAAACTGTCATCGCTTCATCAAAAAATGGGTTGTTCGCATATCAAACGAACCACCGCTTCATGACACATCTTTTCCACACAAAATTAAGGCAAAACATTAACATGGAAAGCTTACAGGGCCCCTCAAACATTTTGTCTGGTCGGAGAGGGCTTTGAAGGGGGGCTAAAATTTGTAGAAAGTCCATTTGCGATGGTGATATATGCCCAAATGTGTCGATTGTTGACCAAAAAATGTGTGTATGATGGATAAGACCAAGAAAGTGTTTGAATTTTTGAGAAAAAAAAAGTTTCTTTGGAGGGGTCTCGATCCCGGGTCCCTCTAGATGTGACCGCAGCACGCTATCCGCTCGGCCATCGCGGCTTCAGAGAGGTTACGCTAAGGTAAGCCGTGATTCTAGCCCCGGAGGGCAGTAAACGCCTCCTTTCTAAAGCCACCCACGTTTTAGCACGCAAAACTGTCATCGCTTCATCAAACATGGGTTGTTCGCATATCAAACGAACCAGCGCTTCATGACACATCTTTTCCACACAAAATTAAGGCAAAAAATTAACATGGAAAGCTTACAGGGCCCCTCAAACATTTTGTCTGGTCGGAGAGGGCTTTGAAGGGGGGCTAAAATTTGTAGAAAGTCCATTTACGATGGTGATATATGCCCAAATGTGTCGATTGTTGACCAAAAAATGTGTGTATGATGGATAAGACCAAGAAAGTGTTTGAATTTTTGAGAAAAAAAAAAGTTTCTTTGGAGGGGTCTCGATCCCGGGTCCCTCTAGGTGTGGCCGCAGCACGCTAACCGCTCGGCCACCGCGGTTGAGAGACGTTACGCTAAGGTAAGCCGTGATTCTAGCCCCGGAGGGGGTAAACGCCTCCTTTCTAAAACCACCCACGTTTTAGCACGCAAAACTGTCATCGCTTCATCAAAAAATGGGTTGTTCGCATATCAAACGAACCACCGCTTCATGACACATCTTTTCCACACAAAATTAAGGCAAAACATTAACATGGAAAGCTTACAGGGCCCCTCAAACATTTTGTCTGGTCGGAGAGGGCTTTGAAGGGGGGCTAAAATTTGTAGAAAGTCCATTTACGATGGTGATATATGCCCAAATGTGTCGATTGTTGACCAAAAAATGTGTGTATGATGGATAAGACCAAGAAAGTGTTTGAATTTTTGAGAAAAAAAAAAGTTTCTTTGGAGGGGTCTCGATCCCGGGTCCCTCTAGGTGTGGTCGCAGCACGCTAACCGCTCGGCCACCGCGGCTTGAGAGAGGTTCGCTAAGGAAAGCCGTGATTCTAGCCCCGGAGGGGGGTAATCTCCTCCTTTCTAAAGCCACCGACGTTTTAGCACGCAAAACTGTCATCGCTTCATCAAAAATGGGTTGTTCGCATATCAAACGAACCAGCGCTTCATGACACATCTTTTCCACACAAAATTAAGGCAAAAAATTAACATGGAAAGCTTACAGGGCCCCTCAAACATTTTGTCTGGTCGGAGAGGGCTTTGAAGGGGGGCTAAAATTTGTAGAAAGTCCATTTACGATGGTGATATATGCCCAAATGTGTCGATTGTTGACCAAAAAATGTGTGTATGATGGATAAGACCAAGAAAGTGTTTGAATTTTTGAGAAAAAAAAAAGTTTCTTTGGAGGGGTCTCGATCCCGGGTCCCTCTAGGTGTGGCCGCAGCACGCTAACCGCTCGGCCACCGCGGTTGAGAGACGTTACGCTAAGGTAAGCCGTGATTCTAGCCCCGGAGGGGGTAAACGCCTCCTTTCTAAAACCACCCACGTTTTAGCACGCAAAACTGTCATCGCTTCATCAAAAAATGGGTTGTTCGCATATCAAACGAACCACCGCTTCATGACACATCTTTTCCACACAAAATTAAGGCAAAACATTAACATGGAAAGCTTACAGGGCCCCTCAAACATTTTGTCTGGTCGGAGAGGGCTTTGAAGGGGGGCTAAAATTTGTAGAAAGTCCATTCACGATGGTGATATATGCCCAAATGTGTCGATTGTTGACCAAAAAATGTGTGTATGATGGATAAGACCAAGAAAGTGTTTGAATTTTTGAGAAAAAAAAAAGTTTCTTTGGAGGGGTCTCGATCCCGGGTCCCTCTAGGTGTGGCCGCAGCACGCTAACCGCTCGGCCACCGCGGTTGAGAGACGTTACGCTAAGGTAAGCCGTGATTCTAGCCCCGGAGGGGGTAATCGCCTCCTTTCTAAAGCCACCGACGTTTTAGCACGCAAAACTGTCATCGCTTCATCAAAAATGGGTTGTTCGCATATCAAACGAACCAGCGCTTCATGACACATCTTTTCCACACAAAATTAAGGCAAAACATTAACATGGAAAGCTTACAGGGCCCCTCAAACATTTTGTCTGGTCGGAGAGGGCTTTGAAGGGGGGCTAAAATTTGTAGAAAGTCCATTCACGATGGTGATATATGCCCAAATGTGTCGATTGTTGACAAAAAAAATGTGTGTATGATGGATAAGACCAAGAAAGTGTTTGAATTTTTGAGAAAAAAAAAGTTTCTTTGGAGGGGTCTCGATCCCGGGTCCCTCTAGATGTGACCGCAGCACGCTATCCGCTCGGCCATCGCGGCTTCAGAGAGGTTACGCTAAGGTAAGCCGTGATTCTAGCCCCGGAGGGCGGTAAACGCCTCCTTTCTAAAGCCACCCACGTTTTAGCACGCAAAACTGTCATCGCTTCATCAAACATGGGTTGTTCGCATATCAAACGAACCAGCGCTTCATGACACATCTTTTCCACACAAAATTAAGGCAAAAAATTAACATGGAAAGCTTACAGGGACCCTCAAACATTTTGTCTGGTCGGAGAGGGCTTTGAAGGGGGGCTAAAATTTGTAGAAAGTCCATTTACAATGGTGATATATGCCCAAATGTGTCGATTGTTGACCAAAAAATGTGTGTATGATGGATAAGACCAAGAAAGTGTTTGAATTTTTGAGAAAAAAAAAAGTTTCTTTGGAGGGGTCTCGATCCCGGGTCCCTCTAGGTGTGGCCGCAGCACGCTAACCGCTCGGCCACCGCGGTTGAGAGACGTTACGGTAAGGTAAGCCGTGATTCTAGCCCCGGAGGGGGTAAACGCCTCCTTTCTAAAACCACCCACGTTTTAGCACGCAAAACTGTCATCGCTTCATCAAAAAATGGGTTGTTCGCATATCAAACGAACCACCGCTTCATGACACATCTTTTCCACACAAAATTAAGGCAAACATTAACATGGAAAGCTTACAGGGCCCCTCAAACATTTTGTCTGGTCGGGGAGGGCTTTGAAGGGGGGCTAAAATTTGTAGAAAGTCCATTCATGATGGTGATATATGCCCAAATGTGTCGATTGTTGACAAAACAATGTGTGTATAATGGATAAGACCACGAATGTGTTTGAATTTTTGAGAGAAAAAAAAGTTTTTTTGGAGGGGTCTCGATCCCGGGTCCCTCTAGGTGTGGCCGCAGCACGCTAACCGCTCGGCCACCGCGGCTTGAGAGACGTTACGCTAAGGTAAGCCGTGATTCTAGCCCCGGAGGGGGTAAACGCCTCCTTCTAAAGCCACCCACGTTTTAGCACGTAAAAATGTCATCGCTTCATCAAAAATGGGTTGTTCGCATATCAAACGAACCAGCGCTTCATGACACATCTTTTCCACACAAAATTAAGGCAAAACATTAACATATAAAGCTTACAGACCCCTCAAACATTTTGTCTGGTCGGGGAGGGCTTTGAAGGGGGGCTAAAATTTGTAGAAAGTCCATTCATGATGGTGATATATGCCCAAATGTGTCGATTGTTGACAAAACAATGTGTGTATAATGGATAAGACCAAGAATGTGTTTGAATTTTTGAGAAAAAAAAAGTTTCTTTGGAGGGGTCTCGATCCCGGGTCCCTCTAGGTGTGGTCGCAGCACGCTAACCGCTCGGCCACCGCGGCTTGAGAGAGGTTCGCTAAGGAAAGCCGTGATTCTAGCCCCGGAGGGGGGTAATCGCCTCCTTTCTAAAGCCACCGACGTTTTAGCACGCAAAACTGTCATCGCTTCATCAAAAATGGGTTGTTCGCATATCAAACGAACCAGCGCTTCATGACACATCTTTTCCACACAAAATTAAGGCAAAAAATTAACATGGAAAGCTTACAGGGCCCCTCCCCTCAAACATTTTGTCTGGTCGGAGAGGGCTTTGAAGGGGGGCTAAAATTTGTAGAAAGTTCATTCACGATGGTGATATATGCCCAAATGTGTCGATTGTTGACAAAAAAAATGTGTGTATGATGGATAAGACCAAGAAAGTGTTTGAATTTTTGAGAAAAAAAAAGTTTCTTTGGAGGGGTCTCGATCCCGGGTCCCTCTAGATGTGACCGCAGCACGCTATCCGCTCGGCCATCGCGGCTTCAGAGAGGTTACGCTAAAGTAAGCCGTGATTCTAGCCCCGGAGGGCGGTAAACGCCTCCTTTCTAAAGCCACCCACGTTTTAGCACGCAAAACTGTCATCGCTTCATCAAACATGGGTTGTTCGCATATCAAACGAACCAGCGCTTCATGACACATCTTTGCCACACAAAATTAAGGCAAAAAATTAACATGGATAGCTTACAGGGCCCCTCAAACATTTTGTCTGGTCGGAGAGGGCTTTGAAGGGGGGCTAAAATTTGTAGAAAGTCCATTCACGATGGTGATATATGCCCAAATGTGTCGATTGTTGACCAAAAAATTTGTGTATGATGGATAAGACCAAGAAAGTGTTTGAATTTTTGAGAAAAAAAAAGTTTCTTTGGAGGGGTCTCGATCCCGGGTCCCTCTAGATGTGACCGCAGCACGCTATCCGCTCGGCCATCGCGGCTTCAGAGAGGTTACGCTAAGGTAAGCCGTGATTCTAGCCCCGGAGGGCGGTAAACGCCTCCTTTCTAAAGCCACCCACGTTTTAGCACGCAAAACTGTCATCGCTTCATCAAACATGGGTTGTTCGCATATCAAACTAACCAGCGCTTCATGACACATCTTTTCCACACAAAATTAAGGCAAAACATTAACATGGAAAGCTTACAGGGCCCCTCAAACATTTTGTCTGGTCGGGGAGGGCTTTGAAGGGGGGCTAAAATTTATAGAAAGTCCATTCATGATGGTGATATATGCCCAAATGTGTCGATTGTTGACAAAAAAATGTGTGTATGATGGATAAGACCAAGAATGTGTTTGAATTTTTGAGAAAAAAATAGTTTCTCTGTAGGGGTCTCGATCCCGGGTCCCTCTAGGTGTGGCCGCAGCACGCTAACCGCTCGGCCACCGCTGCTTGAGATAGGTTACGCTAAGGTAAGCCGTGATTCTAGCTCCGGAGGGGGGTAAACGCCTCCTTTCTAAAGCCACCCACGTTTGAGCACGCAAAACTGTCATCGCTTCATCAAAAATGGGTTGTTCGCATATCAAACGAACCAGCGCTTCATGACACATCTTTTCCACACAAAATTAAGGCGAAACATTAACATGGAAAGCTTACAGGGCCCCTCAAACATTTTGTCTGGTCGGGGAGGGCTTTGAAGGGGGGCTAAAATGTGTAGAAAGTTTATTCATGATGGTGATATATGCCCAAATGTGTCGATTGTTGACAAGAAAATGTGTGTATGATGGATAAGACCAAGAATGTGTTTGAATTTTTGAGAAAAAAAAAGTTTCTTTGGAGGGGTCTCGACCCCGGGTCCCTCTAGGTGTGGCCGCAGCACGCTAACCGCTCGGCTACCGCGGCTTGAGAGACGTTACGCTAAGGTAAGCCGTGATTCTAGCCCCGGAGGGGGTAAACGCCTCCTTTCTAAAGCCACCCACGTTTTAGCACGCAAAACTGTCATCGCTTCATCAAAAATGGGTTGTTCGCATATCAAACGAACCAGCGCTTCATGACACATCTTTTCCACACAAAATTAAGGCAAAACATTAACATGGAAAGCTTACAGGGCCCCTCAAACATTTTGTCTGGTCGGGGAGGGCTTCGAAGGGGGGCTAAAATTTGTAGAAAGTCCATTCATGATGGTGATATATGCCCAAATGTGTCGATTGTTGACAAAAAAATGTGTGTATGATGGATAAGACCAAGAATGTGTTTGAATTTTTGAGAAAAAAATAGTTTCTCTGGAGGGGTCTCGATCCCGGGTCCCTCTAGGTGTGGCCGCAGCACGCTAACCGCTCGGCCACCGCGGCTTGAGATAGGTTACGCTAAGGTAAGCCGTGATTCTATCACCGGAGGGGGGTAAACGCCTCCTTTCTAAAGCCACCCACGTTTGAGCACGCAAAACTGTCATCGCTTCATCAAAAATGGGTTGTTCGCATATCAAACGAACCAGCGCTTCATGACACATCTTTTCCACACAAAATTAAGGCGAAACATTAACATGGAAAGCTTACAGGGCCCCTCAAACATTCTGTCTGGTCGGAGAGGGCTTTGAAGGGGGGCTAAAATTTGTAGAAAGTCCATTCACGATGGTGATATATGCCCAAATGTGTCGATTGTTGACAAAAAAAATGTCTGTATGATGGATAAAACCAATAAAGTGTTTGAATTTTTGAGAAAAAAAAAGTTTCTTTGGAGGGGACTCGATGATCCCGGGTCCCTCTAGGTGTGGCCGCAGCACGCTAACCGCTCGGCCACCGCGGATTGAGAGAGGTTACGCTAAGGAAAGCCGTGATTCTAGCCCCGGAGGGGGGTAATCGCCTCCTTTCTAAAGCCACCCACGTTTTAGCACGCAAAACTGTCATCGCTTCATCAAAAATGGGTTGTTCGCATATCAAACGAACCAGCGCTTCATGACACATCTTTTCCACACAAAATTAAGGCAAAACATTAACATGGAAAGCTTACAGGGCCCCTCAAACATTTTGTCTGGTCGAAGAGGGCCTTGAAGGGGGGCTAAAATTTGTAGAAAGTCCATTCACGATGGTGATATATGCCCAAATGTGTCGATTGTTGACAAAAAAAATGTGTGTATGATGGATAAGACCAAGAAAGTGTTTGAATTTTTGAGAAAAAAAAAGTTTCTTTGGAGGGGTCTCGATCGCAGGTCCCTCTAGATGTGACCGCAGCACGCTATCCGCTCGGCCATCGCGGCTTCAGAGAGGTTATGCTAAGGTAAGCCGTGATTCTAGCCCCGGAGGGCGGTAAACGCCTCCTTTCTAAAGCCACCCACGTTTTAGCACGCAAAACTGTCATCGCTTCATCAAACATGGGTTGTTCGCATATCAAACGAACCAGCGCTTCATGACACATCTTTTCCACACAAAATTAAGGCAAAAAATTAACATGGAAAGCTTACAGGGCCCCTCAAACATTTTGTCTGGTCGGAGAGGGCTTTGAAGGGGGGCTAAAATTTGTAGAAAATCCATTTACGATGGTGATATATGCCCAAATGTGTCGATTGTTGACCAAAAAATGTGTGTATGATGGATAAGACCAAGAAAGTGTTTGAATTTTTGAGAAAAAAAAAAAGTTTCTTTGGAGGATTCTCGATCCCGGGTCCCTCTAGGTGTGGCCGCAGCACGCTAACCGCTCGGCCACCGCGGCTTGAGAGACGTTACGCTAAGGTAAACCGTGATTCTAGCCCCGGAGGGGGTAAATGCCTCCTTTCTAAAGCCACCCACGTTTTAGCACGCAAAACTGTCATCGCTTCATCAAAAAATGGGTTGTTCGCATATCAAACGAACCACCGCTTCATGACACATCTTTTCCACACAAAATTAAGGCAAAACATTAACATGGAAAGCTTACAGGGTCCCTCAAACATTTTGTCTGGTCGGGGAGGGCTTTGAAGGGGGGCTAAAATTTGTAGAAAGTCCATTCATGATGGTGATATATGCCCAAATGTGTCGATTGTTGACAAAACAATGTGTGTATAATGGATAAGACCACGAATGTGTTTGAATTTTTGAGAAAAAAAAAGTTTCTTTGGAGGGGTCTCGATCCCGGGTCCCTCTAGGTGTGGCCGCAGCACGCTAACCGCTCGGCCACCGCGGCTTGAGAGACGTTACGCTAAGGTAAGCCGTGATTCTAGCCCCGGAGGGGGTAAATGCCTCCTTTCTAAAGCCACCCACGTTTTAGCACGCAAAACTGTCATCGCTTCATCAAAAAATGGGTTGTTCGCATATCAAACGAACCACCGCTTCATGACACATCTTTTCCACACAAAATTAAGGCAAAACATTAACATGGAAAGCTTACAGGGCCCCTCAAACATTTTGTCTGGTCGGGGAGGGCTTTGAAGGGGGGCTAAAATTTGTAGAAAGTCCATTCATGATGGTGATATATGCCCAAATGTGTCGATTGTTGACAAAACAATGTGTGTATAATGGATAAGACCACGAATGTGTTTGAATTTTTGAGAAAAAAAAAGTTTCTTTGGAGGGGTCTCGATCCCGGGTCCCTCTAGATGTGACCGCAGCACGCTATCCGCTCGGCCATCGCGGCTTCAGAGAGGTTACGCTAAGGTAAGCCGTGATTCTAGCCCCGGAGGGCGGTAAACGCCTCCTTTCTAAAGCCATCCACGTTTTAGCACGCAAAACTGTCATCGCTTCATCAAACATGGGTTGTTCGCATATCAAACGAACCAGCGCTTCATGACACATCTTTTCCACACAAAATTAAGGCAAAAAATTAACAAGGAAAGCTTACAGGGCCCCTCAAACATTTTGTCTGGTCGGAGAGGGCTTTGAAGGGGGGCTAAAATTTGTAGAAAGTCCATTTACGATGGTGATATATGCCCAAATGTGTCGATTGTTGACCAAAAAATGTGTGTATGATGGATAAGACCAAGAAAGTGTTTGAATTTTTGAGAAAAAAAAAAGTTTCTTTGGAGGGGTCTCGATCCCGGGTCCCTCTAGGTGTGGCCGCAGCACGCTAACCGCTCGGCCACCGCGGCTTGAGAGACGTTACGCTAAGGTAAGCCGTGATTCTAGCCCCGGAGAGGGTAAACGCCTCCTTTCTAAAGCCACCCACGTTTTAGCACGCAAAACTGTCATCGCTTCATCAAAAATGGGTTGTTCGCATATCAAACGAACCAGCGCTTCATGACACATCTTTTCCACACAAAATTAAGGCAAAACATTAACATGGAAAGCTTACAGGGCCCCTCAAACATTTTGTCTGGTCGGGGAGGGCTTTGAAGGGGGGCTAAAATTTGTAGAAAGTCCATTCATGATGGTGATATATGCCCAAATGTGTCGATTGTTGACAAAACAATGTGTGTATAATGAATAAGACCACGAATGTGTTTGAATTTTTGAGAAAAAAAAAGTTTCTTTGGAGGGGTCTCGATCCCGGGTCCCTCTAGGTGTGGCCGCAGCACGCTAACCGCTCGGCCACCGCGGCTTGAGAGACGTTACGCTAAGGTAAGCCGTGATTCTAGCCCCGGAGGGGGTAAATGCCTCCTTTCTAAAGCCACCCACGTTTTAGCACGCAAAACTGTCATCGCTTCATCAAAAAATGGGTTGTTCGCATATCAAACGAACCACCGCTTCATGACACATCTTTTCCACACAAAATTAAGGCAAAACATTAACATGGAAAGCTTACAGGGCCCCTCAAACATTTTGTCTGGTCGGGGAGGGCTTTGAAGGGGGGCTAAAATTTGTAGAAAGTCCATTCATGATGGTGATATATGCCCAAATGTGTCGATTGTTGACAAAACAATGTATGTATAATGGATAAGACCACGAATGTGTTTGAATTTTTGAGAAAAAAAAAGTTTCTTTGGAGGGGTCTCGATCCCGGGTCCCTCTAGGTGTGGCCGCAGCACGCTAACCGCTCGGCCACCGCGGTTTGAGAGACGTTACGCTAAGGTAAGCCGTGATTCTAGCCCCGGAGGGGGTAAACGCCTCCTTTCTAAAGCCACCCACGTTTTAGCACGCAAAACTGTCATCGCTTCATCAAAAATGGGTTGTTCGCATATCAAACGAACCAGCGCTTCATGACACATCTTTTCCACACAAAATTAAGGCAAAACATTAACATGGAAAGCTTACAGGGCCCCTCAAACATTTTGTCTGGTCGGGGAGGGCTTTGAAGGGGGGCTAAAATTTGTAGAAAGTCCATTCATGATGGTGATATATGCCCAAATGTGTCGATTGTTGACAAAACAATGTGTGTATAATGGATAAGACCACGAATGTGTTTGAATTTTTGAGAAAAAAAAAGTTTCTTTGGAGGGGTCTCGATCCCGGGTCCCTCTAGATGTGACCGCAGCACGCTATCCGCTCGGCCATCGCGGCTTCAGAGAGGTTACGCTAAGGTAAGCCGTGATTCTAGCCCCGGAGGGCGGTAAACGCCTCCTTTCTAAAGCCATCCACGTTTTAGCACGCAAAACTGTCATCGCTTCATCAAACATGGGTTGTTCGCATATCAAACGAACCAGCGCTTCATGACACATCTTTTCCACACAAAATTAAGGCAAAAAATTAACAAGGAAAGCTTACAGGGCCCCTCAAACATTTTGTCTGGTCGGAGAGGGCTTTGAAGGGGGGCTAAAATTTGTAGAAAGTCCATTTACGATGGTGATATATGCCCAAATGTGTCGATTGTTGACCAAAAAATGTGTGTATGATGGATAAGACCAAGAAAGTGTTTGAATTTTTGAGAAAAAAAAAAGTTTCTTTGGAGGGGTCTCGATCCCGGGTCCCTCTAGGTGTGGCCGCAGCACGCTAACCGCTCGGCCACCGCGGCTTGAGAGACGTTACGCTAAGGTAAGCCGTGATTCTAGCCCCGGAGAGGGTAAACGCCTCCTTTCTAAAGCCACCCACGTTTTAGCACGCAAAACTGTCATCGCTTCATCAAAAATGGGTTGTTCGCATATCAAACGAACCAGCGCTTCATGACACATCTTTTCCACACAAAATTAAGGCAAAACATTAACATGGAAAGCTTACAGGGCCCCTCAAACATTTTGTCTGGTCGGGGAGGGCTTTGAAGGGGGGCTAAAATTTGTAGAAAGTCCATTCATGATGGTGATATATGCCCAAATGTGTCGATTGTTGACAAAACAATGTGTGTATAATGAATAAGACCACGAATGTGTTTGAATTTTTGAGAAAAAAAAAGTTTCTTTGGAGGGGTCTCGATCCCGGGTCCCTCTAGGTGTGGCCGCAGCACGCTAACCGCTCGGCCACCGCGGCTTGAGAGACGTTACGCTAAGGTAAGCCGTGATTCTAGCCCCGGAGGGGGTAAATGCCTCCTTTCTAAAGCCACCCACGTTTTAGCACGCAAAACTGTCATCGCTTCATCAAAAAATGGGTTGTTCGCATATCAAACGAACCACCGCTTCATGACACATCTTTTCCACACAAAATTAAGGCAAAACATTAACATGGAAAGCTTACAGGGCCCCTCAAACATTTTGTCTGGTCGGGGAGGGCTTTGAAGGGGGGCTAAAATTTGTAGAAAGTCCATTCATGATGGTGATATATGCCCAAATGTGTCGATTGTTGACAAAACAATGTATGTATAATGGATAAGACCACGAATGTGTTTGAATTTTTGAGAAAAAAAAAGTTTCTTTGGAGGGGTCTCGATCCCGGGTCCCTCTAGGTGTGGCCGCAGCACGCTAACCGCTCGGCCACCGCGGTTTGAGAGACGTTACGCTAAGGTAAGCCGTGATTCTAGCCCCGGAGGGGGTAAACGCCTCCTTTCTAAAGCCACCCACGTTTTAGCACGCAAAACTGTCATCGCTTCATCAAAAATGGGTTGTTCGCATATCAAACGAACCAGCGCTTCATGACACATCTTTTCCACACAAAATTAAGGCAAAACATTAACATGGAAAGCTTACAGGGCCCCTCAAACATTTTGTCTGGTCGGGGAGGGCTTTGAAGGGGGGCTAAAATTTGTAGAAAGTCCATTCATGATGGTGATATATGCCCAAATGTGTCGATTGTTGACAAAAAAATGTGTGTATGATGGATAAGACCAAGAATGTGTTTGAATTTTTGAGAAAAAAAAAGTTTCTTTGGAGGGGTCTCGATCCCGGGTCCCTCTAGGTGTGGCCGCAGCACGCTAACCGCTCGGCCACCGCGGCTTGAGATAGGTTACGCTAAGGTAAGCCGTGATTCTATCCCCGGAGGGGGGTAAACGCCTCCTTTCTAAAGCCACCCACGTTTGAGCACGCAAAACTGTCATCGCTTCATCAAAAATGGGTTGTTCGCATATCAAACGAACCAGCGCTTCATGACACATCTTTGCCACACAAAATTAAGGCAAAAAATTAACATGGATAGCTTACAGGGCCCCTCAAACATTTTGTCTGGTCGGGGAAGGCTTTGAAGGGGGGCTACAATTTGTAGAAAGTCCATTCACGATGGTGATATATGCCCAAATGTGTCGATTGTTGACCAAAAAATTTGTGTATGATGGATAAGACCAAGAAAGTGTTTGAATTTTTGAGAAAAAAAAAGTTTCTTTGGAGGGGTCTCGATCCCGGGTCCCTCTAGGTGTGGTCGCAGCACGCTAACCGCTCGGCCACCGCGGCTTGAGAGAGGTTACGCTAAGGAAAGCCGTGATTCTAGCCCCGGAGGGGGGTAATCGCCTCTTTTCTAAAGCCACCGACGTTTTAGCAAAACTGTCATCGCTTCATCAAAAATGGGTTGTTCGCATATCAAACGAACCAGCGCTTCGTGACACATCTTTTCCACACAAAATTAAGGCGAAACATTAACATGGAAAGCTTACAGGGCCCCTCAAACATTCTGTCTGGTCGGAGAGGGCTTTGAAGGGGGGCTAAAATTTGTAGAAAGTCCATTCACGATGGTGATATATGCCCAAATGTGTCGATTGTTGACCAAAAAATGTGTGTATGATGGATAAGACCAAGAAAGTGTTTGAATTTTTGAGAAAAAAAAAAGTTTCTTTGGAGGGGTCTCGATCCCGGGTCCCTCTAGGTGTGGCCGCAGCACGCTAACCGCTCGGCCACCGCGGCTTGAGAGACGTTACGCTAAGGTAAGCCGTGATTCTAGCCCCGGAGGGGGTAAACGCCTCCTTCTAAAACCACCCACGTTTTAGCACGCAAAACTGTCATCGCTTCATCAAAGAATGGGTTGTTCGCATATCAAACGAACCAGCGCTTCATGACACATCTTTTCCACACAAAATTAAGGCAAAACATTAACATAGAAAGCTTACAGGGCCCCTCAAACATTTTGTCTGGTCGGAGAGGGCTTTGAAGGGGGGCTAAAATTTGTAGAAAGTCCATTCATGATGGTGATATATGCCCAAATGTGTCGATTGTTGACAAAACAATGTGTGTATAATGGATAAGACCAAGAATGTGTTTGAATTTTTGAGAAAAAAAAAGTTTCTTTGGAGGGGTCTCGATCCCGGGTCCCTCTAGGTGTGGTCGCAGCACGCTAACCGCTCGGCCACCGCGGCTTGAGAGAGGTTCACTAAGGAAAGCCGTGATTCTAGCCCCGGAGGGGGGTAATCGCCTCCTTTCTAAAGCCACCGACGTTTTAGCACGCAAAACTGTCATCGCTTCATCAAAAATGGGTTGTTCGCATATCAAACGAACCAGCGCTTCATGACACATCTTTTCCACACAAAATTAAGGCAAAAAATTAACATGGAAAGCTTACAGGGCCCCTCAAACATTTTGTCTGGTCGGAGAGGGCTTTGAAGGGGGGCTAAAATTTGTAGAAAGTCCATTCACGATGGTGATATATGCCCAAATGTGTCGATTGTTGACAAAAAAATGTGTGTATAATGGATAAGACCAAGAAAGTGTTTGAATTTTTGAGAAAAAAAAAGTTTCTTTGGAGGGGTCTCGATCCCGGGTCCCTCTAGATGTGACCGCAGCACGCTATCCGCTCGGCCATCGCGGCTTCAGAGAGGTTACGCTAAGGTAAGCCGTGATTCTAGCCCCGGAGAGCGGTAAACGCCTCCTTTCTAAAGCCACCCACGTTTTAGCACGCAAAACTGTCATCGCTTCATCAAACATGGGTTGTTCGCATATCAAACGAACCAGCGCTTCATGACACATCTTTTCCACACAAAATTAAGGCGAAACATTAACATGGAAAGCTTACAGGGCCCCTCAAACATTTTGTCTGGTCGGGGAGGGCTTTGAAGGGGGGCTAAAATTTGTAGAAAGTTTGTTCATGATGGTGATATATGCCCAAATGTGTCGATTGTTGACAAGAAAATGTGTGTATGATGGATAAGACCAAGAATGTGTTTGAATTTTTGAGAAAAAAAAAGTTTCTTTGGAGGGGTCTCGATCCCGGGTCCCTCTAGGTGTGGCCGCAGCACGCTAACCGCTCGGCCACCGCGGCTTGAGAGACGTTACGCTAAGGTAAGCCGTGATTCTAGCCCCGGAGGGGGTAAACGCCTCCTTTCTAAAGCCACCCACGTTTTAGCACGCAAAACTGTCATCGCTTCATCAAAAATGGGTTGTTCGCATATCAAACGAACCAGCGCTTCATGACACATCTTTTCCACACAAAAATAAGGCAAAACATTAACATGGAAAGCATACAGGGCCCCTCAAACATTTTGTCTGGTCGGGGAGGGCTTTGAAGGGGGGCTAAAATTTGTAGAAAGTCCATTCAAGATGGTGATATATGCCCAAATGTGTCGATTGTTGACAAAAAAAATGTGTGTATGATGGATAAGACCAAGAATGTGTTTGAATTTTTGAGAAAAAAATAGTTTCTCTGGAGGGGTCTCGATCCCGGGTCCCTCTAGGTGTGGCCGCAGCACGCTAACCGCTCGGCCACCGCGGCTTGAGATAGGTTACGCTAAGGTAAGCCGTGATTCTAGCCCCGGAGGGGGGTAAACGCCTCCTTTCTAAAGCCACCCACGTTTGAGCACGCAAAACTGTCATCGCTTCATCAAAAATGGGTTGTTCGCATATCAAACGAACCAGCGCTTCATGACACATCTTTGCCACACAAAATTAAGGCAAAAAATTAACATGGATAGCTTACAGGGCCCCTCAAACATTTTGTCTGGTCGGAGAGGGCTTTGAAGGGGGGCTAAAATTTGTAGAAAGTCCATTCGCGATGGTGACATATGCCCAAATGTGTCGATTGTTGACACAAAAAATGTGTGTATGATGGATAAGACCAAGAAAGTGTTTGAATTTTTGAGAAAAAAAAAGTTTCTTTGGAGGGGTCTCGAACCCGGGTCCCTCTAGATGTGACCGCAGCACGCTATCCGCTCGGCCATCGCGGCTTCAGAGAGGTTACGCTAAGGTAAGCCGTGATTCTAGCCCCGGAGGGCAGTAAACGCCTCCTTTCTAAAGCCACCCACGTTTTAGCACGCAAAACTGTCATCGCTTCATCAAACATGGGTTGTTCGCATATCAAACGAACCAGCGCTTCATGACACATCTTTTCCACACAAAATTAAGGCAAAAAATTAACATGGAAAGCTTACAGGGCCCCTCAAACATTTTGTCTGGTCGGGGAGGGCTTTGAAGGGGGGCTAAAATTTGTAGAAAGTCCATTTACGATGGTGATATATGCCCAAATGTGTCAATTGTTGACAAAAGTATGTGTGTATGATGGATAAGACCACGAAAGTGTTTGAAATTTTGAGAGAAAAAAAAGTTTGTTTGGAGGGGTCTCAATCCCGGGCCGCTCTAGGTGTGGCCGCAGCACGCTAACCGCTTGGCCACTGCGGCTTGAGAGAAGTAAACGCCCCTTCTGTTCACACAAAATTAAGGCGAAAAGTTAACATGGAAAGCCTACGGGGCCCCTCATACATTTTGTCCGGTCCGGGAGGGCTTTGAAGGGGGCTAAAATTTGCAGAAAGTCCATTCTCGATGGTGATATATGCACAAATATGTCAATTGTTGACAAAAAAAAATATGTGTATGATGGATAAGATCAAGAAAGTGTTTGAATTTTTGAGAAAAAAAAGATAGTTTTTCTTTTCTTATGCTAGGTGTTTCCATTTCATAAATTAATCGGGAATTATTAAAAAATTCAATTCTAAATAATTGTCAACATTCAAGTTTGTTGACAATAGTTTTAGAAAATTAGAAAAAAAGAAAAGAAATATCACTATTTAACTTTAAAGGGTAAGTATGCCAATTGTACGGGATAACCATTTCATTTTCTGCTCTGACCAAACATTGTAAGGAATATTATCTAATGACCAACTAGTTATGATGCCTTTTACTGCTGTGTCTGGACATCAACAGTCTCACTATGAAGTCACGGTATTGAGATTTGGCTGTGGTATAAATGGTATCTATAAGGATGAGTAGTCTCCCATATGAAAATGAAAAGTCAAAACAATTCCAGAAAGCCTGAATTTCGTTTCTTGCACTCCAGAACTAATCACTAATCCCTGTGGTTTTCAAAATGAAATATTCAGGTTTCATGACTGAAAAGGTCGATGATTCTGTCATTCGACAAGATGGTTCCTTCATTTTTCTTCAATCTACAAGCCTGAAGCTTGGCACCATGACATCCTGCTCAATAAGACACTAAGCTAATCAGATCAGATAATCTCAACGAATTCCAAACACTCAAGCTGAAGCTGAGCAAAAAGTGTGAACTCTTTTCTTCAGGAGGTACTTTTCTGCCAGGTGCTCAACAAATATACAACCATCAGCTGAACTTATTATATTATTAGAAGGTACAGTACAACACATTTTTTTAAATAACAAAAAGGAATGAATGCTGAAGCAAAGTAGGGCCTGCAAATCTTTCACATAAGATTTCTTGGACTGAGAGACCAGAAACGGCATGACGTCTGAAGTGAGATGTTAACCATTTTGAAAACTGAATCTACACTTTCTGGGAGAGTGCTCTGGTGCTCTTTCTAGCCTATGAAAGCTTAAGATAGAAAGTTTGGTGACTTGATGACATAGTTTGAGTTGTATTGAGTTGAGCTGATTACAATTATCAGGAAATGAATGCAGATGATTGATTAAAAAGCAGCCAGTATATATAAGATGTTTTTTTTATATACTGGTATTAGTGGCAACAGGTTGTTGTAACATCAGTTTCTCTCCTCACTGTTCAATATACATTCAGATTGGATTCCCACTTCTTGATAATATTTCAATTCATGATATAAGTTGACAATATAAAAGCATACTACCCACAAAATCATTTTTATTAATTGGTTAATGAAACAATAACTATTATCTGTATAAAAAAATAATTACCTTAAATAAAACAGGATTCTGAAACAAACTGGAGCTTATTCAAATAATTTAAGATAACCCTATATGCACTTATCACCTAACCATGAAGATGTCATGCAATGACACACTATGACTCATTTCTAACCTGTGAAAATATTATAAGTCAGGGTAAACCTGAAACCTGAAACAATAGTTCCATTGCTATATTGTATTTTAATTTGTACAACATTATGAGGAAATCCATCTTTAAATACCATTACAATAGATCAAGTTCAAATACTTGCATTAACCTCATCATTTGTTGAATTAACATAATTTTAGTGAAAAATACCCACGTTTTTATTAGTATGAACTTTCAATTGGTATAAAAGTTATATAGGTGCATAACTTGATGATCTATAATAGTTACTGAACAGTCAGTCATGCATGTATAAAGATAGTGCATCTGAATAAATCTGTTTGTAAAAAAGGAACTGAGTCATAAACCTAAGGATCATCAAACTGTTTAAGATTAATTTGTTAGCTTATTAGAAATAAAAGGTATGTCTAGAAGATTTTATCAATTTTAGAGTTTTTTGTTCACTGACATTTGTTAGTCAATGGTTAGGATTAATATTACTTTAGAGGTTTTTCCTGTAATGTTCTGTTATGAAAGTGAAGAGAATGTGATCAGTTACCTTGAAGTCAGCTCACATCATGAAGGAATAGCTGGTAGGATTATGTGTTTAAGATAATTAAAAAAAAAATTTCTATGAAAATTTGGAAGCACAATGTATTTCTGACAATAATTCTTTTAGGTTTTGAATGTACACTTTCCTTTTCAGTAAATCTGTCCTCTGTGTTTCTATCTAAAGGTTTTCTCAGTAATCTTTGTGATAAACAAAATAAAGCCTGAATGAATACTGAATAGAAAGACTTGAATTATAATTGTAAACAAATGTAATGCTACATGAAAATTTCAATGCATCTCAAAAAGTCTGATATTGCCCCAAGATTGAAAATCCCTGACACAATTTTAACAGTGAACCTAATATTGAAGCCAGATAATTTTCATGTTGTCAAAGATTAGGTTGTTTTTAAAGATATTTATAGGTTTTCTGATATCCAAAAGCTTATTAAGAAATTTGCTTTAAAAATACACTATATTAGATTTGCAAACCAGATATATCATTAGATAGATGTTATATATAGATGTTATATATAGATAATAATGTTATTGAAACTGTGATCCATAGACCTGATATATACATATGTTGATATATCATTGAAAGATATCACAAAATCCACATTAAAGACTGAACACCGATAGGCTTCAGTACTTCTAAAGTAATGATATATGTCCATAGAATTCAATAAATGTTTGTTAACTGATGCAGATTTTATCAGTTGCTTCTATAGGCAATATCAACACCTTTTTAAGCACTTTATCTTTCTAAGGTCATCAACTGCTGATTGTCCTTGTTTCTTACAAAAAATTGTGATATTGATATCTCCAAATATCTTATATTTATATTTATATAAAATAGTACAAAACCACATTATTGATGTTTTAAGGAAAGTTACCAAATATACTCCTATACCATAATTACCCAGAAAAAAGTAATCTTCTACTTTTATATTCAAATGTATAAGGATATTCCTTAACAAAAGGAATTAAGGACAAAATAACTTTGTTCTTCAATTATTTTCTCCATCTAAGATCATCTTTGAATTTGTTTTTGTATCTGATGTTGGTTTTTTTAAAGAATACTTGTATCCAATTTTTGGGAAAGTAGAGCTGTGATGATATATAAGTTCCACTATAATAACTGTTCCAAAGAACATTTGTTATGTAATAATTGTTCCATCTGGAACTTTTATTCTATAACACTAGCCCTAGCCCAGATATTATATGATAAGAGTTCCTGATATCATTTATCATAATAATGTTTGTTCCAAGAGGAATATTTATATGAGGAACAAATATACAGTCACAGAGCAAGCATACTCTGTGTCACATGCAACACCCATCATAAAACTTCAGTTGACCTTGCTGATGACATGTGTCAAACTGAATCTGATGCAATGATAATGTTTTTTATGTTTGATAGAATAATGATAAGAATAAAAGGTGATATCTATAACTGAATTATCTGAAGTAATAGACAAAGTTGATAATTGATAATGATCATAATGATTAATTTGTACAGTATTTACATTTCAATAAGCTGAGCTAAAATATTCTTCATTTTCTGTTTGATCAGCATTTGATGATGATATTAATGATGGATTAATTATAACAGTAGGTAGAGGATTTTTTAGTAACATTTAAGAAGTTGTCATTACTGAATTGAAATGTTAACACAGCACGGACACACATATAAACGATTCTAGAGCACATAAAAAACACTGTATTTTGTTGAAGGCTACAAGCTTCCAAGTAGATTAATATGTGATGTGATAAATGTAATATTTTTTAGAGGGTTAACTTTTTTATCACACATTTGAGCTCAAAATTTTGAATTTCTGTCACAAATATAAGTACATGTTTGGTATGTATATTGATGAAAATGTTTCATATCTGAAGTTAAAAATATAGCATATCAGGGATTCAAGATAAAACCAGACTGACTGAGCTGTTACTTTGAGGTAGAACCCTCATCACCAAAATACATCAGCTATCTGGAAGACAACTTCCATCAGGTACTAAAAAGACTAAGTAAATGTATTACAATATTTATAGATTATTACACTGATAGTGTAATTATCACCTTGACGTGTATTGCTATTATTTTACAAGGTTAAACAGTTTTCACATGTACCAATTAATTAGAACTCACTGTATCATTTTTATATTAACAGTAGGACATTCTAATTCATAAAATAACATTGATGAAATATTATAGCTTTAAATTTTTGGTTGCTGAAATGAATTGAAAATGTAAATCGGATAGGATGTGATAAGCAAAAACAAATTAAACAGCAAATTTTATCAAACATTTAATAAAAATGTTCTAGATGCCAGTTTTCTAGATGCCAGTTTTCAGTCAAAATTTGAGCCTTCAAATCCACTGTTTCTTAAAAACTTTTTCATTTTTTACATTTGAATTTTACACTTCTTGTGATTACTAAGATATTGATTTTGAGATTTTTGAAAATTGAGAAAAATACCAAATTTCAAGATGGCAAGAGGTCCAATATTGTTTAATGAACAAAAACAATAACACAAACAACCTTACCCCTGTGGCTATATTATTATTATTATTATTTTTTTTTTTTAAGAGATGTAAAGATTAAACTGAATTTTTCATTATCATAATTAGAGTCAAAACATAAAGTCAATGAAGTCCACCCTTAAAAAAATTTGACAGGTAATAGTTTGATTATATTTCATTTACTAAATTAAGTTTAGGGATGGTTGTTGTCTCTCAAAGTCTGCACTAGGCTATCCTTTTTAAAGTTATAAAATCATCTAGATATTGGCTTTAAAAATATTATTTGTTTAAAAACCATGTATCTCCAGCAGGAAGAGGTAATGTTTTGTTCTTCAAACAATTTTCTACCTTTTTCTCCAGAAGTATGGAAAGACTGACAGACGATTGAGATCAATGCAATCTGTTTTATTGAATTGCTGTAGAACCATGTGTTGCATTTTCAATGATATTGATTCTTGTGAAAAAACTTTAGACTTAAATAAAAACACTTTTAATTTTAACATTCTCTTAAAGACATGATAATTTACTGTTTTTATAAGAATCTGGGAATAAACAGCTTGTTGTCATGAAGTTGTAAATATTATGTAGATATATATATGATGATTTAAAGGGATAAGATTAAGAATGATTTTTTGTAAAATTACTGAAATGCCAAAAGATTTATTATAATTCCTGTATATAGATATCTGATAAAAATCTGTTCAAGCTAAATTTTGTTAACTCTTTCAGCGCCAAATAACGTTATAACGTCATAACGTCCCAGCGCCAAATTAATTTTTAATAAATCGGTATTATGACGTTATATGGTGTAAAATAGGTGTAGATAAACCTGCATCATTTTCAGGCTCATTTTCCGAATCAGAATCATTAAATATCGCCGAAAGAACAGCATTCACATCTCTGGTACGTGCCGGCATTTTAGACGTCATGTTTGTTGAAAATAGAGGAAAAATAGCTTACTTTCTCTGCACCAAAAAAAAACCAGTAAAAGTCACAGGAATTGTATACAGCGGAAGTGAATTCTGTGTTACTTTAAATAGTAACATTCGTCACAAGCCATCAAGCGGGGATTCCCTAAAAACACGACCGGTAACTGAGTCAAGAGAATTGTCGACAAAAGTCGCCTATGGCGCCGAAAGAGTTATTAAACAAAATCACATCCATATCATAGAATCGAAAGTAAAAGTTGTATAGTAGTGGATTCCTCCAAAGAGAAGTACTATAAGGTGGTCTCTGTCTCTCAAAATTTTCAACAATTTTCCAGTAAGTAAAATATTCAGAGAAGTAAATAAATGAAGCCAAATTTGTTCTGTTCTTTAAGTGAAATGAAGGGTGTGTTTTTCATACCATATATTCCTCTATTATCCATCCCTTGAATCTTTAAATAAATCACTTCCTTAATTGAAATTTTGTTTTCAGTTGTAATATTAGATGAAGTTAGTTAACAAATTTTTTGTTTCTCTTCCAGATAGTGATACATTAAATTTGGTAATTCTAGAGGTTCTATTGGAATATAAGAGAATTGATAGAGTACCTCCAACAGATGTTTTAATAAAGACTCAATTTTGGTACTTTTGAAAGCCTGAAAACTTGATAATCCGCCAAATTTTCAATTAGATTTTGAAATTGATTTATCACCTGTCTCCAAAATTTTTTTTTTTCTTCAAGTTGGTTTTAATATAAAATTAATGGGAATGCAACTTTAAGATTCAACATATAGCATAGGCATACTCAGTGTAACCATTAAATCACTCTATATTTCTAGTTGATCTCATTCATTTACCTGAAGTGTCTATATGATTCTACAGTAAGTAGTCTTCTGCCAAAACTTTGATATTGTGTGCCGTCTGCGAAAAGTTCGGTTTATTCTAAAAATAGATTTGACTTTCTGTGTGTTGTATGTTTATAAAGGTAAAGTGTGAACTTACAATAATATTCAGTATATTTTTTATATCTGGTGTGTATTGTTGTTGGAATTAATTTTAATCATGGATTACCTGGCCCAGCCTTCATCTTATCTCAAAGTGAAACAGAAGGAAAAAGTAGAAAGCCAACTTCAGGTAAGCCATTTGTTGTATGTATCATGCTTTGAAGCACATGTATCAAGTGTTCCATATTTTAACCCCAAAATGCCAAGGTACATGATTAAAGACAATATTTTACAGATGATATTCAGGAATTTTAACAATATCTACATGACAACTCATTCATTTTATCAATCATGGTAATCAGTCTAGAAAATTTCCATTGAAAAATTTTATGAAGTCCAATATTTCAGCAATATTTGACCAACAGTTCTTAAATTTTTTACAAATTTTATTTTGACAAAAACATTCAATGCTAGTTGCCTAAACACTGACTTGAAATAATTAATTATTTGTTTATACCACAAAACATTGAATGACTTCAGAGCAAATAAGATCATGGCTTGAAGCCAAATTGTAATTTTTGTTGTTTGTCTAGATATCTGCAGTGTAATATATCTCAAAGATATTAATGAAATCTCCGATTTCCTGCTAACAGTTAAACAATATCTTATTGCCATTGGCATGCTTTGCATGTTGAAAAACAATCATATTTGTCTTATTTAAATACCAAACATACAATATCTTCACATGTACTACATATAAAACAGAGGATAGGTTGCACATTATCTATTGTTTATCTATTGTCACATTGTATAGAATCAAACATACTGATTTAATATGCACAGCCTGTAGGTCATGGTGCTCCAGTTTATCATCCAACAAACTTTCCAACCTGTATTGCAGGAGGAAACTGGGTAAAAAATCTGAAGGTATATCTCACACTATGCAAAAATTGAACTCTTTAAGCCTGTGTCCAATACACTGAGCTACCATGGCCCTGATCAGTCATTCTAAGACCTGGGTTTTTAACTTGGGGGAATTGTCCCAGACCAGGGACATTTGAACATTTGGAGACACAAACTGAGCTATAGATTAGGTATATATAAAAAAACATTGTAATATATTGTATTATCTGCGTGGATATATGCAGTGTTCAATGCCAGAAAAGTATTAACAAGCAAAATGCTGTGACTTTATCATGCTTCAAAATTGCATGTTTTCGATGACTTCCACTAAAAATTCAGGGGACATTGTCATCTCCTTATGCGTAATGGGGCACACTTGAGAAAACAAGTTGAAAACCCAGGTTCTAAGATGGCTACTCTATTGAAACAGGTCTTTTAATTTACATAAAGTTAATCGATATAAGTAAATCTACCAAAGATAGTAAGATTAAAGAAAAAATAAAGAAACCAAGTACTAACGATCCGAACCGCAAAACGAAACTCGAAATCCAAAAGGACATTTTGACGAAACATAGGTAAAACTTATGAACTTTTCACATGAGGAATTATATCAATCATACATGAGTAAGTATATCATAATGAAAAGGGGTATCAGGTGTCTAGAAGAGTAAGCATACCCTGCCTGGCACCACACCTGTCCTTATAATAAGATATGATAGCAACCAGTGTTATATAAAGATATAAACCTCTGAGTATTTGTGGATGTTATTGAAAACCTGTGTCAATGTCCTACATGAAGAAACAACCTTCAAACTCTCAGGTTAATGGTTGAAAGCAGTACAAGTAGTTCAATAATAATGGAATGTTGGAACTATCAGAATATCATGTTGCTAAGTTTGTAGAAGATCTCTAGGTTAACTTGAAAAACAATGAAATAAAATTAAATAGATGTATAGGCTACAGGTGAAGGAAAGATAATGCCTGAGAAAACCTGATAATGCTTTGCTTGTGCCAATACTTAGTATATCTTTACAGCTGTTTTATTTTTTGTAATAGTCTGAACGTCTCCTTCAAAGTACTAAAAATCTATTGTTGTTTAGATATCAGGTAAATCTTAGGAGTTATTTCCCTTAGAACCATTTTCTCTCTCTTTATATTGGGTTTTGACGGTGTCATAGTTTCTCCGACAGAGTCCGACACACTCCGACACTCCGACAAGACATTTGAGACTTAATATTCGCGAATTGAAAAGCACGTTTTTATCACACTGGCTGCAATAAAAAGTTAGAATGTTTTATTACGTATGAAGAAACGAAACAACAAGTAAATCATTTTTCAACATCTATCGTATGTCTTTTGATAGAAAATATTCAGCTATCCCACTGTGGCGAGTTTTAACGGGAGTAAAAGTAAGCGTGTCATGTTTTTTTTTTTTTTGATTTTACTTGTGAGTTGAGATTTTGCCGCCGACTGCATTTTCAAATTTACTATTTCATATTTCCGCAGAATTTTTTTTTATAAACACTGGTCCTCATGTCGATCAAGTGTTGTATGAGATAAATGATATTTCACAGACTGAAATAATAAACGGTTAGGCCTAAAAGTGAGATAGCCTAGGCCTATAAGCCTATATGACCTAAATTTAAATTTCCAGCGAAAATATGCGAACGATAAAATTTGCCCCATGGTGACGATGCTTTTGTGAGAGGGGATGTCCACAGCCGGAACATTTCGGGACTTTAATGTTCTCTGATGCCAAATTGTGCCTATTTTACGTCCATTACAGACACTCTACTAAGCAAAGCTTGTCCATTTGTGGGATGAAACAGGATATCATGCGCCCCCAACCCCCCCCCCCCCCCAGGTTTTCTGACGAGGGGGGGGGGGGGGTGTCCCAGGTCTCCCCTGGATACGCCACCATCGGTATCAGGACAATTCCCCCCAGACAGTTGCCCCCCGGACAATTTCCCCCCTCAAATCCCCCCTGGACAGATGCCCCCAAGGCAAAAGCCCCCCAAGACAATTCCCCCGTGGACAATCACCCCCTGGACCACGCCCCCCCAGAAAATCCCCCCTGGACGATTGCCCCCGAGACAATAGCCCCCTGGACAATTGCCCCCCCCCCCCCCCCCTGGACAATTGCCCCCCCCCCCCCCAGGACAATACCCCCCTGGAAAACTACCCCCTGGACAATTGCCCCCATGTCAATATCCCCCCTGGACAACTACCCCCAGATAATGCCCCACGTAAAATTGACCCCAGATTAATTGAACTGAATTCCCTCGTCCTTCCTATGTAAAATTACCCACCAGATCATCGAACAAAGTAAGGAACGTCCCCTTTTATGACTCAGAAGGGTGGCTATGCCCATGGGTGGCATAGGTAGGCTATAGTATGTTTCGGACTATTCAAAGCACGGAGAAAAGTCCACTTTTATTGCAATTTTACAATATACCTACTTAAGATTCGAGAAAATTTACATTTAGGTCATATAGGCCTAGGCTATCTCACCTTTAGTCCTAACCGTTTATTATTTCAGTCTGTGAAATATCATTTATCTCATACACTTGATCGATATGAGGACCAGTGAATAAAATACAATTCTTCGGAAATATGAATTCGACATTCGTATGGTAAATCTCAACTCACAAGTAAAATAAAAAATACATGGCGCCTTTACTTTTATTCCCGTAAAAACTCGCCACAGTGATATAGCTAAATATTTTCTGTCAAAAGACATACGAAAGATGTTGAAAAATGATTTATTTATTGTGTCGTTTCTTCATACGTAATAAAAAACATTCCAACGTTTTATAGCAGCCTGCGTGATAAAAACGTCCTTTTCAATTCGCGAATATCAAGTCTCAAATATCTTGTCGGAGTGTCGGAGTGTGTCGGACTCTGTCGGAGAAACTATGACACCGTGGGTTTTGATATAGTAACTTCACAAAAAACAATTTCAAAATATCAAAAAAAAAAACAATTCAATAAATGCTTATTTTTACTAATTGCAAAATGATTTCTGGACAGGATTTTGAATGTGAATTTATGTACGGTATTGATACATTTTTGTCATTTGCTGCATTTTGTGTCTTGCATTCAATAATTTTATTTCATTAGTTTCATTTGAAATGTAAGACAGATTTAAAATGCACTGTCACTATCATATCTCCAACATTCCATCAACATTTGTTGTTTCAACACCATGTTGGAGAATTGCTGGCAACATTTTACCAACATAAGACTGGTCATGTGATTGACAAAAGACAGCTATAACTTCACATACATGTTGTCAACTTTCAACATTTTGTTTAAATGTTGGAGAAATGTCTGCCAGGTGTTAACAGAGAATGTTGGAAATATTTTAGTAACAAGTTGAAAACATGTTGGAGGAATGTTGGTAGTATCTACAATACCTTCAGAGTTTTTTTTATGCAAGTGATTTACATATAGATGTATTCTATATACATCTTTGTTTTTCAAGTTATTATTATTATCTAATGTATGCCAGACAATGGAAGATATAGATGGAAAGTTAGTTGTTATTGTATGTAAGTCAATGACATAGTTAGGTGTCTGAGTTTGATTGAATGAAGATGGATGTGCTAATCTGAATGGTCTTAATATCTAGTTTACATTATTATCTGAATGTTGACCTCTTGTGGCACTTTTTTACTTCACTTTTCTGATATTGCAAATCTATTTTTGAACTTGCCGGGGTGGGAGGTTTTTACCCAGATTACCAGGGTTTACAGATTTACTGGGGTTTAACGGGATTCGTTTTTACCAGGGTTACCATGGATTGTCATGTGCAGTGACGGTGAGGGTACCATGTTTAACATGTGTTTTGTCAACCAGGAAGCATTTAATACAAGATACAAGATTGACGAGAAAACCAATTCATTAATGAATAATTCTGATTCTACAGCCCCTTTTACACTAGGCACTAGTACTGTTCTCGATCCAAACCAGGCTGCTATAAAATGTTCCCATGGCATTTACATTCCAGTTAATTCAACTAGTCTGAGAATGGTTCTTCAGTTGTAGTGTAAATAGAAAATCTTCTCAGCATGGTTATCTATGGAAATCTTCTTGAAGAAGTTAAATTCAATGCCTTGTAGTCATGCTTATGTTATCAAAAGCATCTGGATGTAATCCAACAAATTCTATGAAATGATGAAATTCAGCTTGAAAAAATTAAGGTGACTTGTAAGGCATACGCACGCAGTAAACTGTTTCAAGAATGGTAACAGTTTACAATACGGTACAGTACACCAATTTATGGAGTCTTTTCCAAAAACCGGTCTGAGACCACCTCCTCAAGGTGGACAAGAATTGGAATGGTTCTCAGAACGCTTGATAGTTTATATTACCTAAAATTTATCTGTTCCGTTCTGAAAACCATTATGAGAAAGGGTAATTGTAATATTGATGATAATGTTATACTATGAAAATATTATACAGGAAAACAGATATTTTATTGACATGTTGAAATATCCTTCTTTCTCATAAAAGGAAATTGAAACTGAATTTATGACATTTTTCTTCTTTGTTCTATAGCAAATGAATCTTGTATTTGGTATTTGGCATCTGAATTTTCTTACTTTGATGAGATTTGAACCCGCAGCACTTAATCACCTAAAATCAACAATGAAACTGGCTATGACTGAAATTTAAATTGTCATTGGGGACGATGTCACATCATTTTCTTTCCAACAAAGCAACTCATGCTTGAACATACTGTACAAAGCCCTTTTACGGTATGTTTTTCGTGAATATAACTCAAGGTGAAACAAAAAACTGAAACTGAAATACATGTTCAAATGTTGGTAATCACTAAAAGTATATGCAAAATTACCCTTTTATCTTGGGCCTACACCGAAAGTTGCTTGTCACCATATGCCCAATGGCAAAAACATGTAAAAGTATATGCAAATTTATCTCGTGTCTGCACTACATGTTGTTGCCTGTAACCATTAGCCCAAAAAGTAGAACAAAAAAAGTTTTTCATTTCATTTCAATTGTTTGATGAGTGGGAACATTTTGTTTTCGTATGTGATCTGTTTTTAAATTGATCTTGAAATGTTTCTTCAACCTTGAACCATTTAGAAAGATTAAATTAGAAGAGTTAAATGATACATGGCCATCTTTTTATTTCATTATCTTACTTTCCCTTGTTTGTATTGCCTTATGGATCATATAGATCATAGAGAAATTAGTTTAAACCTTACCTAGAGTTCAGTCAAGGACGATCTGGTAGAGGGAATCCACAGTCTGTAAACGTGAATGATAAGTACCATAATATTCAACAATAAGAGTGCTATATCTATATAACACAAGTCAATTGCATACATAATTGCATACATTCTGCATTACGAAAGGGATTATTTAGGTGGAAACCTCATGTTTTTACATATATGTACACATAACTGCAAACAATACTGTTTCGGCCTTCTGGGCCTCATCAGTGCAGTGCTGATACTGGAGTTGAGGTTTGGCTATATAGCCACCTCAGATGATCCCACATATGTGATACCATCGTACCATGCCAGAGTGCTCAAACTAGCAAGCTAGTGGGCAAGCTAGTGGGCTACGCATAATGCTAACGACAATGGTACACTCCAGATAGAGTGCTCGCATCAACAAGGTATGAACCAAGGAGCTTATCTAACAGCAATTAACAGTTATACCAAAAAGATAAAAGTCACTGTGCTCAAGTCAATTCTCTTTTAAAGGTTCAGCATCTTTTGTTACATATTGGAACATTTCCTATAAGTTATTTGATCTCAATATAGTCTCTTTTGAGTAATTTAAAGAAAATGATATAAGTCTCTGAGTGTGGTGACATTTGCCAGAGGTGCTATTCTATAATAGAATCTAATCTTTCATATCTTTTTATAGAGTAAAAATCAGAGAATGAGGGTTATTTTTAATCAATTATAGTTCAATAGAAAATTAGACCTAGAGGCAATCAGTGGCTCCGTTACTTAAAGAACAAGATATTTTCATTTTCTGATTTTTTCAAATTGAAACAGAAAGTTTTAAAAACTGATTTTTATTTTGAACTTGTTGTTCAAATCTAATGGCAATTTTCTAATATTTTTTAAAACTTAGCAGGATTTCGAAAAGGAATGGGAATTGTTTGTGGAAGAATACTTTGCTGGTGTTTGTTCTTCAACTTTATGGTCATAAATTTCTTAAACACGTAGTGACAACACTTTTTTCTTTGTAGTCATCGATTTGAAGATTTAGAAAATTTTCTTTTACACTGCTCCTTACATTTGGATGCACACAACAGATGAGTAAACCTTTTAACCAAATTAATTTTAAAATAGTATGTTATATGGTGTTCTTAATGGTTGTCTTCAGTCTCCATCAATTTTTTTAGAGAAGTTGATCATCCTTTTATATTATTTTTACGTTTATTCATTTTTTTCTACCTTGGATGAAATAAACAATGCTCGGGATGAAATAAACAATGCTCGCAGAGTTTTCACTGTGGAAGAAGTTTTATTTTGAACATACTAAAATTTTGATAAATATTGGTTTAAGTCATAAAAAACTTAATATGTTATGTTCCAATATAAATGATTCGGCTTAAAAATGGATACATATCTCCCAAGGTCAGAGAAAAAACAATTCAATATTCCCATTTGTCAAAACAATTTGTTTTTTCTTACATGGTCAATACAGCACTAATATTTGTTCCCCTGCACCTCAAGAGGTATGCAGTTTTGCTTTTGCTTATATTTCGGCATTTCATAAATGCTTCACCATCATGGTTTGGAAAATTATGAAAACAAACCTTCTCATTTGCCTGCTGATGTTATTACAATACTATTTCCTGGATCCTATGATGAGCTGTAATGAAATAAAATTATATTAGATAATCAGGAAGCTGGATATTAGAAAGGAAGTTGACTGACTTTCTTGGAACTTTGACATATTATTAAGAATTCCAGGAAAAAAAACAGACAGGATGTAGGTTACTTAAGCCAATTTATTACAATTATCACAGAACATTTCTCTATAGTATATCATTTAAAATCTTAAACAAGCTATTAATGTACTGTATGCATAACACATGTATGGATTTAGTAAAAAAAAGAGATTTTGTCCTTCTTAAAGGGGTTATAAAGTGATTTTCTAAACTTTGTAAGTGTATTGAGGACACTGATAGCATCAATTTGCACCATTCCAATTTCCATTCCGACGTCTGTGGTTCTTGCAATTCCACTAAAACTAACGCCTTTTAGGACGTCACTGACAGTGATCTGCATAGATATCAAAAGTAGCTTCTGGTAATCATTCTACAATCCCTTAATGCTCAAAGCTTCAGCAAATAAATTCAATACCTATTTTTCAAATTACCAAGGCAAACTTTTGTTCCTTTGTTAGAAGAAAAAATGACTATGTTACTGTATTTATGGATTATACATGTATACCCATCTTCTTTATTAAATGAATTTCACCAGATACTCTGTATTTTCTTTCACAGAATGAGTCTTGTTTTGAAGGAAGTCTGGTTCTCTCTCGATCTAGGGGCCTCAATCCAAACATGTGTTGAGATGTTTACTTTTAACCTTGGTTTTCTACCTGTCTGTGATGCAAATCTGATGGGAAGACATAAAAAAGCAAATCTAGCATTTTGGATTGGTTTGGATTTTTTTTCTGGTAAAAATTACTCTTATTTTGCATCATGTTTCAGTTTTACTTAGCTGCTTAAGTAAACAAATACTCATTCATCCATTTATTTATCCTTTAAACTTCAGTTATATGTTTACCTTATTATCTCATCTTAAAGATGTATTTATAAAATTATTATTACATATGTATTTTACATCTAATGTATGTATATTTTCACATGTTAATACATGAATATACCTCGTAACATATATTTTCTGAAGATTTAATTCAGTACAGAAATACGTTTACATTTAGATCGTAGGTTTTGTAAGTTTCAAAGAATATAATATTGATGCAAATTGAGTCCTGGTGACTTTCTCATAACAAGGAAATGGGGTGAAGTAGTAGATGCAATGTTATTGCTGTTTGGGTGTGCGTTAATATTGTAATGTCAACAATTACAAAAGTCGATGGCACTCATTCCATAAAAAAAGCATCTTATAAGAGCATCTACGGTAAGAATTGAACATCACGGATCTTTGATAATTTCCCTGTATCTTTAGAATGCCTCCTGAATTGCCATAATCACCAGAAGCAATCCTGGAATATTTGGTGGTACAATTTTAGAGTCTGCCTTTACTACCAAAAGGTTATCAATATCTGAATGTTTTTTCTCAGGTGGTTGAAACAATACTCATTATTCAATGAAGATAGATCTGTCATTAAGCTAACAAAATCTTTAAATAATAAGACAAGTTTATTAATGTAACAAGACAAGTCTTAGCAAATCAAAATAATTGTTTATTATGTATGTATTAAATAAGAATTTTGTACCAGAGATTATAATATTATATCAATATCTATGAATTGGAACTTGTTGTGGTTAACGATATTCTTCTTGATTGAAGATCTTATTACTGGAGACTATAGTTCTGTTGTTTTCACCAGTCCCCTGTGTCTTCTATATTCTATTCTATTCCTGAAAAACCTATAAATCTTTGTCAATATCTATTTATCTCCATATTAATTGTAGCGTAAAACTGCTTACCAACTACTATTTAACAGTCAATTATAACCTGCCTCTCACACTATGTGTTTCTACATTTTGACATTTATTGGACAATTTAGTTTTCATTTGGAATATGGAATTCTTTTTAAAGCAAAGAATTTATTAGAAATTGATGTGGTATGGTAAAATATGTAGAGTTAATTTGGCTTATTTCATCATTTAGGCCTACCTATTGGTAACGTTTCTTTTTTCAGTATCTTTCAGAAATTCATCTTCTTTTAATGATTTCAGTTATTGTTACTAAGTAATCATGAAGTCAAATTTTGATTTTATTATGCTAAGAGTATTTAAGAATGGAGCTACCAAATGCACTATTTCAGTAACAAGTACTTTTAGTGCCTAATGTATTGTCAGTATGTTATGATATTATAACTAGTGGCCTAATGTCTTGTGATATGGTAAATTAACCCAGCGAGTATAATACACACAGTAGTTGAGAAGCAGTAGTTTCAGAATAGCCTACAATAAGTGTTTAACTGTTTATATAATAAGCATTTTGAACACTTGATACAAATAACTTCATAATGGACTACAAATGAACAATGTGTTTGTATTCTGTCAATAATGCCAAGTGTTGTCACTTGATTGTGTTAAGTTATTGGTAATATTGAGTTGATAATTGGATAGTAAAGGAAAGCTAGTTGGTGAGTAAAGGCAGTCGAGTGAATGGATTATAACAGTTTTTAATACTTGAAACTATTATTTTTCATTTTTCATTATTCATCAATGAGTTCATTAAATAGTAATTTGTTGCTCATGGTAAGAAAATGAATGATGTTTTTAATATTGAGAGTAGTAGGTTGTATTTTCTCAAAAGTTAAAGTTATAAAATAAAAAGAATATTACTTAAAGGGATTGTAAAGAGGTTTTCTAAACTTTGTATGTGTATCAGGGACAAAACACTTTAGTTTTAGGTGAATTGCAAGAACCACAGAAATCGGAATGGAAATTGGAATGGCGCAAATTAATGTTATCAGTGTCCCCGATACACATACAAAGTTCTCTTTAAAACAGTTATGAGATGAGGTGGTATGCAAAAGGCGCAATGAGTTTAGAAAATGCCACCACGCCAATTTTTATCTGTATGATTTCAACTGTAGCTATATATTTTTATAAGCTTCAATGTGACCAATGGTGTTGTTTTCAGTACTGAAGGAACTAAATTATTTTGCAATTGTGTTCCCAAAAAAAATCGAGAAAAGATGACATGCTTTTGCTGCTGTCAGTGGTTTTTGGTAGGTTTGTGTGTTTAAATTTGGTGAATCTGAACTTTACTGCAGAGAGTACTGTTTCAGCCTTCATGGTCTCCTCAGTGCAAAGCTGATGGTGGGATTGAGGTTAAGCTGTAGAGATGTCTCAGATGGTCCTTCATATAAAGACAGCAAAGGAGCATATGTAAATTTGAAACTGTTGAAAATTAATTAAACCTATGTGTTATATATCTTTACATCATGTCATTATTATATTATATCATTAACCGTTCTGCTCTGTTTGATATAGACCATTGTTGTCTGTTAAATATAATATTACTATATTATTATGATAAACAGGTGCAATAATAATATTTTGTAAATAATGATTACAAATATTAAATACCAACATGAATTAACTGCCATTGCTAATAACCAATTTTTCTGTGAGACTGAAGAAAGATATAAATATAAAATTAACTGCAAACAGTACTGTTTATAGGCCTTCTGGGCCTCATCAGTGCAGTGCTGATACTGGAGTTGAGGTTTGGCTATATAGCCACCTCAGATGATCCCACATATATGATACCATCGTACCATGCCAGAGTGCTCAAACTAGCAAGCTAGTGGGCTACGCTTAAATATAAAATTATACAGCTGAATAGATATTTGCTCAATTTGAGTTAGATGCAGCACTCTTCAGAATATCGCTAACACAAACACAATTATTATGGAATTAACACACTATAAAAGAGTTAGGCACTGAAAAAGAAATTTTATGTTTTATTCCATGATAATTGTTATGTGTTTGCTCTGCTTTAGGTGTTATTGTGTATTCACCTTTTTCAAATCATATACTCTTCAGAATGAACCAAAAAGTGTCCGTTTCTCTTGTATAGGATAGACTGAGAATTTATATAACAACCTTTAATAGGGCAATTCAGAAATGCTGCAATATGTTTTTATTCCATTTGATTTTTTGGACATAAGATTTCAATTCTTATTGAGATTTGTCATCTGTTAGAGCAAATATTAAGACGATGCTTTCCTTTAACTGCCCACTTGTAATATTCCACTGTAATATACTAATGGAATTTCAGTGGAATTGCACTTGTATTATTCTATTGGAATATTTGCCACTGGAATTGCATCATTCCATTGGAATTTGCAATATTCCAAATAAAAAATCCCGACAAAATTTCCCAGTGTAATTCCATTGGAATCTCAATGAAATTTAATCCAGATCCCATTTGGAGTTCCATTGGAATCCCAGTTAAAATTTTCAGTAGGGTGGCACAATGAACATTGTTTTAACTGTCAACGATAGCTGTGTTTGTGAATTTGTAAGTAGTTTATGTCTCTTCTCACAGCATAATTATAGAGAGAAAAAATGAAAGTGTCATTAGGTAAATGATGATCAAAGAGTTGATGTGCCAACAGGAAACTTATTATTGTCTGATAGTCCTCAGGGTATTTTAGCTCTATATTTTAGTCTATAAACTGTGTTTCCACTGAAGGAGAAAATACTGTCTTTATAAAAGGCCAAATGAAAGCTAGCTTTACTGCTTTAAAGCAGCATTCACATTCAAACGTAGAAGCAAGCTTTGTCTCTTCACAGTCTTTCTGGTTATGAAGTATCACAAGGCTACCAGACACATTAATTACGACTAGAATATTTTAGTCATAAAGATCATAGAGTATACAGTAATATTAGTAATTAAAACCAAGCAATGGACATATTCTTAAAATATTTAATTACTTATCTCAATCAGAACTGTTTGTTTCACCTATTTGCATTTCTACAATTTTAATTTTTCTTAAATATCATAAATATAAGATCTCAGTATGGCTTTTTGGTTAAAAGATCACCTTTGCTGAGAGGGTTACAGATATAAAAAATTGAGCATTACAAATTATTCAAATTAAGATTTATTATCAACTGCAGACTATCACTGATTGATTTTAACAATCAAATTATTTAAATTAAGATTTATTATCTCCTGATATTTATCTGTTGATGAATGTTCTTGTACCTGAATATCATTGACAAAACGTCTTAAATGTTTTATATTCCATAAATATTCCACAATATTGTCTTGTATTTAGTTTTATGGGCTCCTCTCTTATATATGTTGTTCAAAGTTTATATCATATCTTGGGTTGAAAATAAATAAATGTTTAGAAATTTGATAATGATTATAATAGCATGGGATGTGACAAGTCTGATGGTCATCTAACAGATAATATTGGAAAAGAAAATGACTCGTGTCTTTTAATCGTTTGTGATATACAATAATCAAAAATAAACTATAGCGGTGATAATTAGATATTTGATTACTTTGATAAGCTGTATCATTGGAATATACACCAGAAATTTGTCATTTTTATACGCCCTCATCTCTCTATGAGGACGTATATTGTCGGCACCCCTGTCCGTCCGTCCGTCCGTCAACATTTGCTCGTAAACGCTCTAAAAACTAGAGTTTTTGACAGAATCAAATGAAATTTGATATGTGTATACATATTCATAAAACGAAGATCAAGTTCGAATTTGAGCTATTTTCGATCGTTAGAAGAAGCAGAGTTATTGCCCTTGCCCCAAATCTTGAATATGCTATTACTCTCTTAGTTTTCAACCGATTTTGATGAAACTTAAAATGGATGTTATTGGACCTAAATCGAAAGGTTTGAGAAAGTTTAATTTTATCCCGATTAAATTTTTCGTTAGGCATATATGGGGCATATATGGCCGTGGTCCACTATCTTTATAACCTAAAAAGCAACTTGTAAACCAATGAGAGAAAGTGCCTTTATCAATGTCAAATCTCATTGCATATTGTTAGGTACAGTTGCATACAGAACAAAGTTTATAGTTATCTTTTATTTCAATCTTAAAGAAAAAGATGCTTCAATGATTTACATGTAAACACACCCTTGAAGCTTGAAGGTCGGTCATGACATATATCAACATATGACCTTGAAATATTCAGACCTTTCCCCCCCCCCCCCTATTAGTATTACATGTCAATGATCCTGCAGGCTCTAAGCTTTAGCATATCAAATATCCTTCAATATTCATGATAAAGTACAGTTTGTTAAAGTGAAACTTTTTTTTTTTTCCTCAGCATGTTGTCCGCCTATATTTACCCATTAAGAAACAGAAAGTAAGACATAAACCATGAAACACTCAGTTTGATGTGATTAAAACAAGATTGGATAATCTCTGTGCCATGACATTGGAGGCATGTACGACTTTTATCACCCGCCAACACAGTCAAGCCATACAAGACTAAGAAGAGTCAAGCTCTAATCAACAGGTCATGCTACTTGTGTTTATCAGTCTTCAGTTCAAGATAAGATTAAACTGAACATGAGCTTCGAATTCAATCACAAGTGTTTATATTGAGAAATTTTCCCAACACATAATCATTGGATATCAGAGCCAAAAGTTCAGCAGGCTTGTACTATGGAAAATATTTGGATAGTTTGATAGGAAGTAAGTTTTTCTTGCAGGTTTCTGATGTAATGCCAATGGCATATTGATATAATCATATTAAATATGGCAGATTATACTTTTATGTAAGTCAGAGAAAAATTGGTAAATATATTTTGCCGAGAAAATAGGAAAAGTGTATGATTTAACAGTGTTTGATGCAAGTTTGGGAAATCAAATTTAAAAATGATCAATTTGTTGATTTGTGTATTGCAAGTTTGTTTTGGTATCTGTTATGCTGTCACTTCGGATACAGTTGATGTATTTTATTACCTCAGAGACATCAGCATTTCTTTTCAATACAATTCTGGAAAAATCTTAAAGCAAAATGTTCATTGGTAATTTGAATCGTTGTATATCACATTGTCTTATATTTCACTCTTTTGATTTATTGCAAGTCATTGATGTTATCCACAATAATAAAGTTTTGGTGCAGTGACCTTGTCTTCACCCTGTTTTAAAGAGAAACACTTCTGACTTACATTAAAGTTATGATATTTTTAAGGTATTTTTATGTTGATAAAATTGTATTCGTGATTTACAGCAGGTACATATTGTTTATTACTGGAAGGTTGAAAGTATCAATGAATTTGATACACTTTACTTAATCTTAATAGAATCTGGTTTTTGTAGCTGGAGGTAGAAACTTTGTTGAATTTTACAGCGTGTTGTTTTATACACCCTGATCAAAGTATTTATTAAAGTGAATAGTTGTTTGTATTAGTTCAGTAGTAATTGAATTGATATTTAAAAAAAGACAGATTTGAATGGTATATTTTGTTAATTAATGCTCATATTCCAGTGATAAATAATGATTAATCCTAATTGTGGTTCTTGGTTAAATTTGATCAATTCCCATAGTGTTTGTTACTCCAAAAATCTTGAAAATCTTTTCGAAAACAAAGGGTTAAAAAACGTATGTCTTCAGTTTGGTTTCTTTCATTTTTTCTTTGATTTCAATTATCTCACCAAACTCTATTATTTTCCTCCACATCTGTTATAAAATGTTTTTAATTCTAGTGATCAGAAGATAAAAACTGAAACAACCTTTAAGATACTATAATAGGTTCAATTAGATTTTTATTTATTTATTTGAATATTGATTGATGTTCAAAAATATTTTTTTTTCTGTATTTAGAAATACTGACACGGTCTTCCATATTGAAATTCCATTCATAATAACATCTTATAAAGGTCATGTTCATGATAGTAATTTATGATGATGGTTTAGATAATTACTATAAATAATCTGCAGAATGAAATATATATAATATAATATAATTCTGGATCCACGAACATTATTTCTATAAATAAATTAGGCATCTAAATTTTTATATTACCAGAAGGTTGGGATTTTTAGTCTGATGGAAGAGTTATTCAGATGAATAAATTTTGGTGTTGAGAATGGAATTAAAAAGTTGAGCACTGCTGCCATAGGCTGTACATGGTTCTTTCCACAGTTTAGGGTCATAAAAGAGTAGGCAAATACTGCTGGCTAGATTTCCCAATTGCATTATATTGTTTATTAACTTATGAAGTTCAGAATTGTAGAGCTGTGTATATTTAATTTGATGTTCAATATCATTATTGGCAAGCCCTCTATTTTGGTGAAAGGTTTCTTGCTGGTGGCTTTAGACTGGTATCATTCATAGACTAAAATCCTCTTGGGAGAAAATATCACGCAAACATTCTGCTTGATATTCAGTATAACATACTTAACCTTGGTATCTTATTTTGAAAGTAATTGAAAGTAGAATTTAAATTTGTCGTGGTGGTTTAATGTAGGAGACAGAGATAATGAATATTATTAGAAAAACTAAATTGATGGATATAATTTGTTATCAATGACAGATATAATACAGACATGTTGCTTATAGACAGAAAATCCTTGTATGAATATCAAGTCAAAAATAATTCTTTTAATAATAACAAGTCATTTAGTCATCTTTCATATCTGGCTCTTTCTTTTTCATTTGGCGTCAATTTTCTTTTATGTAAAAAAAGTGACAGAATCAGCCATTTTTTAATCTTACTATGAACTGGTCATGTTGTTGATATTGTTGGTTTTTGGATAATTTGAACTGTCTATCAACTGGTTCAGTAATTGGCTTTTAAACCTTATTTCACTTATCTTTCTGTATTTTTCTGTAGTCTTTGGAAACAATGACATTTTGTCTATCAACTGGTCTTTGGCTTATCCTTATGTCAATGACATTTTCCATTCAGCTAATTACTGGCTATAATCAAGGTTATGTCACTGGTTTTGTATGTAGTAACCTCACAGCTGCTTCAAATGTATAAATGAGAGATAAGTAGATTCAAGATCATTAATTCTTTACTCATGATTGGATAAAAATTCATTACTTAACAACTTTCTTTGAATAACTGCAACTAAATAGGCACCCTCTTATTAGAGCTGAGGATGATTTAGTAGTTCCAATGGAATTTAGATTTCTTTGTAGATGAAGATGATGAAGAACCTAAAGTTTTAACCTTATTAGAAGCTTTCATAATAATTCCACCCAACATGATACAATCCTTTATAAGAAGTGTTTGTAATGTTAGATAGTGAATTAACCTATTTCAAGAAGGAACCATTGACAGTAATTGGTAAAGGCAATATCAAGGTTGGTGTTAACTCACTTAAACCTATCAGTAGGTTCTGATTCACTAACACTGACATGCTGACTGGAAAAAACTAATTAAAGAGGCACAGGCTTCATTTTTGCGGATCGATTTGGATAAGTCTCAGAAACAGGGATTTTTTAGCTCAGCAATTTAGTACTGGTTATCACAACTCACCATTGAAATTTGAGCCTTCAAATCCATGTGCATCCATAATTATTAGCATTTGAAAGTTATAATGCCCTACTACACATTAGCGATACTATGCAATATATAGAAAAGTCATCTATAGAAATAGAAGGAGAAATGTCTAATTTAAGGTATATTTGAAGGAAATAAGCAATCTTCATGCATTTCTAGTGCTTCTGAAGGATACTTAAATATATTCAAGACCCAAATCAACCAATAAAAATGAAGACTGGTCTCCTTTAAAAAAAACTAACGGAACCACAGATGTCAACTAAATGGTAATAGTCAACAAAAAACAATTCTGGATTAATATATCAGGAGAAAATTGGTTTTAAAAATAACTTGTTTTCAATGACTCTAGCTAAGTGTGTCTTTTCAAATCAATAAATAAGGAGACCAATATAGAGTCAGAAAAATGCCATTTTTTACACTACTATTGTAAGAATCACTACTATTGTAACAATAGATCATAATGTGACATTATTGAAATTATTTTACAAGTAAGTAGTTGGGAAGGGAGCGTTATACTTCCCCTTAAATGTATGAGAAGGTTTCAGAACTCCAAAAAGATGCCCAGCTGATGAAACTGTCATCTAAAAAGCTTAGATCAAAATTTTGAATCAAATAAACAAAGTGCTGGTTTAATTCAATCTTTATTCAATCATTTTGACCGTTTAAACAATCATATTCTATGGTTTTCAAAGGATGCGATATCATTATATCAAGGACGATCATAAAATCTTTGGTCCATTTATTGTTAATAAATAATAATAAATGATATTTTCCTCCACAAAACTTGTTTCGTCCATGGGGGGTGAACGCAAATAATATAAGAATGTTGAAAAAGTGAATGAAAACCGTGATTTGATAAATAGAGATAATCATATATATAATCAGTTATTAAAGTAATTATATAATGGATGCGTAGGAGAATACACTCATCTTGATAACCTTTTCTTATCTTACTAGTTATTAATTAATATAGAGACATGACATGGCTATTATAATGTACATCAATGAAACCACACAAAGAATCAGGATTTCTCATTCAGAACTTATTCAAATAGAATATCTGTCTATTTTAAGTCATAAAATTTCATTTTCTATGAAAATTTTCAGAAATATCAATGGAAATGTTCTGTACAAACTATAAAAGCTACACCAATACTTGATATTTTGTCAAAAACTTATAAAAACAATTTTTATTTAAAAACTACATGATTTTTTGTGACAAAAGACCCGATTCTTTCAATACTAAAGGAATTTCTGCAAGTCAATGGTAGGCGGGGGACTGGTAGACCAAAGTTATGGTGGAAGAAACTGACTAATAGGGACCGCAAAGATTGGAAGCTATCCACCAACAACCCTCAGGACAAGGACCAATGTAGACTGGCTGTGAAAACTGCCATGCTTGCAGATAGCCAGCTATATGCACCTGCACGAAAATAAAAAATCTGATGAATGATGACAGATTGTGTGGATGGTTTCATAACATTTTTTCCAGAATGATGACTAGATTCTTTTCAAAAAATCCTAGCAGATTCCTTGAGAAAACAGATTAGAAAGATGGTCTTATTCTTTGTTAAAACTAATGAGACACATACATTGAGTATTAGTGGAATCCTCTAAGATGGGTGACTTTATTCTTGTGGATATCACAGAAACAGATGATCTTATTCCTGGTTCCAACAGCTGATTGGTTCCCAATTTTTGATTGTTGGTGGAAACAACTGAGACAGACCTTGTTCTTGGTGACAATTTCTTGGTGGAAACCTTTAAGACAGATCATCTAATTTTTTATGACATCTGCAGAGGTCTATTCCACAATTTTTAGGGGAAATCACTGAGACCCATGACCTTATTCTTTGCGGAAACCGCTGGGATATATGACCTGATTGTTGGTGGAATTAGAAAATGATAGAACAAGAAAGCAGAAACTTAACATGGAGACATTGTTTTTTTTATTACAGGTAACCTTTAGCTAAATCTTCTTAACAAGAGTTTTTTGGATTATCTATACTCATTTTCTTACTTAAACTTGTCTAGGAAATATAGAAATATTAATATATTGTCTAGAATGATTACTTTTCTAGGAGATAATAATATATTGTACTATGATGTTAGATGTAATTACTCTTTGATATTTGACATTGTGGTGTCAAGTGATGTCTTGTCTATATCAGGATAAAGGTAATAAATAAGAAGATTTCTAGCAGTTTCCATTCTGGCATGTCTTCATGATACATTTATAAGTCTTATTTGGCTGAAGGATACTATTGTTCTATGGTTCAGTAGCATTCTATCTGAAATCAGTTTAAGTGAATTTATGTGCGATTTTCAAGCCTAATAAATCTTACTATATTACAGATAATAAAATGAAATAAATTTCTCCCTAGGCTACTATAAAATGTCTACCAACCATTTGATACTATTTAGTAGTTCTGTATAAATTTGAGCGAATTTATAGCATCTAATTGGTACTATAATGCTCGATATATTCGACAGGGTATATTTTCTTTATATTTTATAGTTATGTGGTCAAAAACCAGGGACTGACAAAAGATAATGATATATTGTCCTTGTTTCAAGGGGTATTTTTCTATTGGAGGAGATTTTTACACAATTTCAAATTCTCAAGACACCAAAAAATAGGCCTAATATCAGTAAATAGTTAATTGTGTTCGGAATGATACAGATAGTTTAACATAATTCCCTCTTGAATCATTTAACTCATAATACATATCAAAATTTACTTGTAAAGCACCAGTTGCAGACTTTGAATACAGTCGCATCAAGAATCTTGAATTGACAAAACATACGTATGGATGAACTTTATCTCAACATGTATATTAAATCTATTTTTTATTTTCTTTCTCATTTCAATGATATCAAATATTTTCCCTTTTTGATCTTTTAGTAATTGAGTAAATTTGTTTTTGACCACAATATAAAATTGTTATTGATGATATTAGGAGTATTACCTGAGGGATATTGGTGGTTTCTGCCAATAATAACCTTATCATTTCACTATCATTTCAGTATATTATATCACTATTTCAAACTGACAATGGGTAGAATAACTTGTACATCTTTATTCACCACCCTAGAACTGTTAATAATAGCCTAGGTCAAATAATTTTTAAGATATCATGATGGTGCTAAACTAACAATGTTGATAATATCAATAAAATACTTATTTGAGAAATACTTATCTATATAGACGAGTTTTTTTTATTCATTTAAGTTTGCTCAATAAAACAAATATTTCTTTCAATAGACTACAGATTGTATATTCAAAGGGTGGGGTAGCTAGTGGTGTGGCCTGAATTTACATTTGTTTAAATGTCTTCTAAATATTTGGGTTTGAAGAAAAACAGCTATTGGATCTTTAATGCGCAATCAAGATTATGTAGCCCCTAGTTTAATTCTGGTTCAGTAAGGTTATCAAACATAAAAAAATCCTGTGATCCACCAATTTTCTACTTTCTACCGTGTTTCCACTGACAAATTACCAAACCGTTACGATTGAAACTATTGAAGCTTTTCGCGCTCGACAATTTATTGGGTCCAAATGAAAGATTTACTAAGTGGAAACACAAAAAGCCGGCTTTTTCTCTTTCGGCAATAGGGGGGCGCGCTGTTTATCGAGACCAAAGTCGTTTGGGAACCAGAAAAGCTATATACTTAAGAGCTAGCTTTTGTTCACAATGTCTTGTATGATAGTGCTAACAATCACTGGTTATATACCTTTATTGGTGTAAAAAAAAATAGTAATGAATATACATATAGGTGAATCCGTTCTTTTAATAAAAAAAAAAATACCATAATACACTTCATTGAATGGAGAACAATCAGTTTACATTTGACCTTTAAGATTTCCAAGACAAGTTTGATGCTTTGATATATTTCTATACAATTTATACTTGTCATTTTTCTTGATGTATATTAACATTTTATCAAGTAAAGTTCGAGTTAAAAAAATATCAGACTTTGTCTAAAAAGTTCATAGCTTGAATGAATATAAACTCATAAAATAAATATTAACATCTTATAGTGGATTACATTGTACAGCAGTACAGTCACTGAAACATTTTATTGGTCACATTATCAATGTATTGTGAATGGGGATTTAAAACTTTATTACTTTTAACCTTAAATGTCAGTAGTAAAGGTTAGGTCCATATACAACAAAGGAAGCAATCTATACATTAAAAGATGTAAGTTGACTTGGTGGATGTTATATGTTATTTAAAACATCTTTTAGAATTTTTAGTGTTGTATTGTAAGTATTAAGCAAAACTAAGTTGAGAATTGATGGACTTGAAGAAATTATTGTTTCCACACAAAGTATGCTTAAAGGTATTGTGAAGTGCTTTTCTAAACTTTGTATGTGTATCGGGAACACTGATGGCATCAATTTGCGCCATTCCAATTTCCATTCCAACGTCTGCGGTTCTTGTAATTCCACTAAAACTAACGCATTTTATGACGTCACTGACAGTGAGCTGCATAGACATCAATGGTAGCTTCCAGTAGATCACTGTCAGTGACGTCGATTTAGTTTTAGTGGAATTGCAAGAACCACGGACGTTGGAATGAAAATTGGAATGGCGCAAATTGATGCTATCAGTGTCCCGAACACATACAAAGTTTAGAAAATCACTTTTATGCTTTGATGATTGATGCCTTATCTTGTATATTGTGATTGTTCTTTTGGTTATCAGTGTTTTGAAAAAGATTGTGTTTCAGTATATGGTGGTGACTAAAGTTTTCAGACTCTTGCTTGAATTATCTGTTCCAATATAGGCTGTCTTATCTGGAAACTCTTAATATTTGTTGGTTAATCTATGTTTCATGTTTTATATTTTGCTTGTGGAATAATAGTACCTTGAGAAAATGAAAATATATTGCATGTGAAGGTTTTCTCAAGCTTAAATCATTTCCTCAATTCTTGTCAGTTATTTGTGTGGTTTTGACGTTTTGATGTGTATTTTATGAAACTTGTCAATCTAAATACAGAGATCGGGTGATCCGTCTACTTTCTTTAATTTTCATTCACGACTCCTAGTTTGTAAATATTCACACTTAGAGCAGACAATGCTAGATAATAATAGGTTTATATTCAGGACTTGATATTTAACATCCAATTGTTTAGAATTGTAGAAGGAATATTTTAATAGTATCTGAGACAAAAGGTAAAAGTACTGTATCTTATCTATATTTTGTCCTTGAAGCATCAAAGTATGAAATTTCTAAATTTTTTATTATAAACTTGATATTGGTGTTGTTACTTGTATGGTGCTTATGTTAAACTGCCCAATGTTTTCTTGTTATAGGCATTTGAAATTGGGAGTTTATATTTAACAGCAACATGTTATGAACATGTTCATTCCATTTTAATAATCTGTACAAGCAAAACAATTCTGTTAATCAAATTGCATCCAAAAATAGTTGTAGGCTATAGTAGTGGACTACTCCAAAGTACCATCATTTATGGGGGTTAAATATCATTTCTGGTTTTAGGATATCAGTATTCTTACTAAACACTATCCTATCACATCAATGTGGTGATTGATGCGGAAGAAATGAGAAATAAATTATTCAGACGACAAAGAGAACATTTTGGCGGGAAATGAGGTACACATATGACAATATAAACTATTTGGTATTGACCTATATATCAGTTGAATTTCACTATGTAAGTTTATGAATCACACATTGTGTGTCTACATCTATATACTTACACCAGTCTTTATACAAAGATACAGCTTTATCATTGATGACAGGTTGATCACTTCATTATTTCAACTTTGACGGTTGTGAATTGAGGCTTTGTTATCATGGATATTATACAAATTGATGTCTGAAGAGGATAAATGTGGTATTACTTTTAAAAATTACTATAGCATGGAATATTGAAACTGTTTTGAAACAGTCATATAGTTGATAGTAAGTAAAGTGATCTCAGTTGTTTCTTGGAACATTAATTAATTTGGGTGTTGAAAATATTTTTAAGGGAATGATGTCCAATGTTATATTTTTAACAGGTTTAACAATGTTTTAGAGCATCAGATTAGTGAGACAATCTGTTTATTATTGAGGGATTGGTGATATTTATAATTGAAACAACATTAATTTTGGGTGCAGTGAGGTTAGGAATTCTGTATGAGTAAAAGAATAACACTAAACGCATACTGTAAAATTGTATCACAAATAGTTAAATATTTAGTCTCAAAGGCTTAGGTTGTTAAGTGCACACTTGATGAATTGAAAGGGTTTAAATTTTATTGATATTATTGAAGAAAGGGGAATCCAGCTTAAAGGTGATAAATTTATTATATATATCAGAGTAACGGGTGACAAAGTTCAAAGTTTGTGACATCAATGATAAAGTATTGTCATCAATAAGAAAAGGCGAATGAAAATCTATTTTCTCAGGACAGGTGACTTATTTTGAAATTTTGAGTAAGTAAAGTTTTTAATCAAGTTGTACTTTGTGTATATATACAGTTGGTTGTAGAATTTTAACAACATGTTATTATTTGATGTCTAATCTATTTAAAATTCAAAATAAACATCATTAGCTTTGTGGACTCTACAAGGGGATTGTCAGCATTTTTAGAAAACTGGTTGACATTGTGGAGACAAATTGCTTCCATTAGCTAATGAGGTGCACTTTTGGATAGGGATTGTTTCTATTGACTGATGATGTACAGACTGTTTCTATTGACTGATGATGTATGGTTTTCTGTAGGGATTGTTTCTATTGACTGATGATGTACATACTGTTTCTATTGACTGATGATGTACGGTTTTCTGTAGGGATTGTTTCTATTGACTGATGATGTACATACTGTTTCTATTGACTGATGATGTACAGACTGTTTCTATTGACTGATGATGTATGGTTTTCTGTAGGGATTGTTTCTATTGACTGATGATGTACAGACTGTTTCTTTTGACTGAAGATGTGCATTTTTGTACAGGGATTGTTTCTATTGACTGATGATGTACGGTTTTCTATAGGGATTGTTTCTATTGACTGATGATGTACGGTTTTCTATAGGGATTGTTTCTATTGACTGATGATATACAGACTGTTACTATTGACTGATGATGTACAGTTTCCTAAACATGACCAACCTCTGTTTTTAACAAGTTTTTGGGGCCTAGTTTTTCTGACTCTCTCCCAGCCATATCCGCGCAAATAGCTATCAGAGGCTGGGGAAAGAGTCAGCAAGTTTCGGACTAGGGTGGACACCTGTATTGACAGCACTTCAATCAAACTTCAACTTGAGATATTTGTCCAGAATATGTTATTCTCGAAAAAAATGTAGCCTCAAAAAGTCTATAACATTTGTCTGTTTTAAGTCTGGAAAAAAGTTTCAAAGGTTCATATTGGTATTTTGCTTAACTTAATTACTGTTATTTTGCTTGACATCATAGTTATTTTGCTTCATACAAAACTATCAATGACTGTTATCTGTGGTCAAAATAATTTGAGATCTGACTAGACATTTTAATAAAATCAACAGACTACACCCACACTTTTTCAAGTAGACATAAATTAAGTATTAATGACAAAACTTCAAATTGTTTCTGAAAAGTATATTTAGATTAGAGATGAGAGTAAAATGTGTAACAGAGAACATTTTAAAATAATTAGTAGATGTTTTTAAACTGATAACTGTATATTTCATTAACATAGAATTGAGAACTAACGTGCAAAATCTCATACTGTGAATTTATGAGCACATTTAAAAGATGAAAAATTACTTCTGGACTCCCGCATTTATATGAACTGTGGGAAAACCTGTTAAATTTAACTGTATATATGTTTGTTATTAAAATAGTATGTTTGAAAAGAAAACTTCATGCCAAAAGACCTGATAAAAATGGTTCAATAAGTTAGCGCTAGAGGTGTGTCTGATTAAGATATTGTAATATGGAGACTGACTTTCTTGTGTGTGTGGAACTGGAAGATTATCATTTTTGATTTTGTTTGTTTCACAATGTTACAATACATTGAACGAGATCTGTTTCATATACATCATGGAATAGTGTGCATACATCTTAAAACATTGTTGTTATTGCTCGACATCAAGGATTGGAGAAATAGTTGTTTGTTGTTTCTAAAACTAAATTTCATAGACACAAGAGCTCCAAAATGTTGGTTTGTTCTAGTCGTTGGCCTACCATTGAGGAGTTCATGTGAATGTTTACAGTAAATGTGTCACATTTTACCATTCTGAACACACTGTCCTATGATGGCAGAGGAATATCAGTATAAATACTATTCTATATGTTTGTCTTATAGGAATTAGTTTCATCATTCTCTCAAATGATTACAAGGTGCCTTTTACACTTGAAATGATTATTTTCTGCTGACAACATGAAACACAGTGAATGATTTGAAAATTATGCATAAAACAATTCACTTATGTTTTATTTATAAGTAAAATGATCTTGCAAGAATTTGTATGTATTTTACCAGCGAGTGTTTTATGTATATTTTATGAATAATAACTATTATTTATTGTATGATACCTGACACTTATTGTATATATGAATTAATCAAATTTGGGTTCTGGAAAATTCGTCTATTTTGATATACCTTACTGGTTAGTTCAATTGACTTATTTAAACTGACTGAGAGTTTTGTTCATTGAATTAGATCTGAAATTAATTTGTGAAACTTGAAACTGGACGTAATAGTGCAGTAAGGATTCAACCCACATCAGTTTAACTGATAAACACTGATATAATGACAGAGTAGGTTATATTTTCTAATGATATTATTATCTAGCTACATGTTTTCTATTAATCTAAGATCGTAACATTTGATAGATCAAAACTTACTTGAAATTACATTGGTATGAATTAAGACATGGATAGTCATTTAAAACTTTTTAGAATTTGTATAAAATTGTAGTTAGTGATCAAAGATTTTGACATTCTTTGTAAGTATTGTGAGGACCTGGTATTTTATTGAAGACTTTTTTTTTGAGGATCCCTTCTTAAAGCGATACAACCTCTTAAAATGAACAAAAAAATTTAATTTTCAAACTTGGTCATTAGGAGTATATATTCATCAGGGGACAAACCTAGTAGCATAACTATAAAACAGATTACCTAAATAATCTGATAAATCCAGAAAACTATGTTTAAATACAATAATTGATAAATGCCTTAATCCAATTTAAGGCATTTATCAATAATAATCTGTAATTGTATGGAAAATTACATAGTTTTATGGGTTTATTTGATTCTGTTTGTATACTTAGGACACTGTTGATGAATATATACTCTTATTGACCAAGTTTGAGAACTTAATTTTTTTGTTCATTCTAGGTGGTATCGCTTTAATTGTCATAGATTGGAGATGTTATGAAGATCTTTGATAGCACTAAGAAGTTTTATACTTTAAGAATTGTGATTTAAGTTGAAATTTTTGGATCAGTATATTTATGCTGTATGTGTTGTGGGGATATATTATAAGCTGCCTATTGTAGGGAAGAAGTACAAAATATCTATGGACCCAAAAGATCTGGAGATCTGATTGTTATTTAGAATTCAATATAGTGATCTTGCTAATTTTATTATAAATCTAATAATTATTGTGCTATTTTCAGTTGATTGTGATAAAGGTATTGCTGAATTGTAAAGTAGACTATCTTGTAATAAACACAAAGACTGATGATTTCATCTGAATGTGATAAATATTTTATGCTGAATAACGGATATATAACATAATTTCCAATATTATATTAGAATAACCACATCAACCACTAAGTCTACTTGTATTTTATTCATATCCATACATTTCAAGTGAAATATAAATAAACTTATGTTTCTAATTCAACCTTCTGAATCAATTCAGCCTTAAACATATTGAGTGTATTCTTGTGAATTAAACAGGAGCTCGATCCTGTGGCTGGATTATATTGAGGATAATCTGTGTGGATTAGCAGTAATCAGTGGTGTATATCTAATTGTGTTTATATTAAGGAATAGCTATGGGTTCTAAAGGGAAATCCCCTGTGAAAGGAGTAAAAAGTCTTGTATCTCAAGTCTCACCAATGACTCTTACTAATACACCATCAGCACCACCAGTCTTCTCATTCTATGTCACAGATTGTAGCAAAGATGAAGCTAAAAACCCAAAACCATCTCAGGTAAGGTATTGTTTGCTCTCTGTTTCTTATTTATTGATTTCAAAAGTTAAAGTAACCATAGAACTGTAACAACTCATAGAACTGTAACATCTCATAGAACTGTAACATCTCATAGTACTGTAACAACTCATAGAACTGTAACAACTCATAGAACTGTAACATCTCATAGAACTGTAACATCTCATAGAACTGTAACAACTCATAGAACTGTAACAACTCATAGAACTGTAACATCTCATAGAACTGTAACAACTCATAGAACTGTAACAACTCATAGAACTGTAACAACTCATAGAACTGTAACAACTCATAGAACTGTAACAACTCATAGAACTGTAACATCTCATAGAACTGTAACATCTCATAGAACTGTAACATCTCATAGAACTGTAACATCTCATAGAACTGTAACAACTCATAGAACTGTAACAACTCATAGAACTGTAACAACTCATAGAACTGTAACAACTCATAGAACTGTAACAACTCATAGAACTGTAACATCTCATAGAACTGTAACATCTCATAGAACTGTAACATCTCATAGAACTGTAACAACTCATAGAACTGTAACAACTCATAGAACTGTAACATCTCATAGAACTGTAACAACTCATAGAACTGTAACATCTCATAGAACTGTAACATCTCATAGAACTGTAACATCTCATAGAACTGTAACAACTCATAGAACTGTAACAACTCATAGAACTGTAACAACTCATAGAACTGTAACAACTCATAGAACTGTAACAACTCATAGAACTGTAACAACTCGTTCTTTTCATATCATTCTGTATGAGCATCACTGGCAAATTGAAGTTATGATCATACATATATAATGCATATGTAAATTCATTAGGCAAGTCCTGCTTGACTTTTTGATAATCCTTTCTTCATTACTGTGGATGAGTTTCATCTAAATGGACAAAAAATTGAAATGAATATATATCTTCAGGGGCGGTTCCAAGGAGGGGGTGGGGGGCTCCCCTGGCTCAAGCCCCCCCCCCCCCCTTATTTTTGCCAACTGATATCAGAACCCTCAAAAAATTAGTCGTTGAATTTCTCTAAATCCTGGATCTGCCCCTGATATTTTGTAAAAAAAAAATTACACAATTGAATTAATGAGAAGCAATTCAATTTACGTTGTAGAACTACATATATATATAAGTAAAACAATTAAGTTTCTTAAATTAGAAACTATGTCAGAAATGATAAATTCTGTATATTAGAATGTCAAGTAGGAATCTATTCTGAAACATATTTAAAATTACAATTCCATTCATACAACTAGACTAGACTTCCTTCCGGAACAACATGTGTACACAATATTCATAACCTGGTATTTCATGTAGTTTATAATGAATATCACAAAACTTTACTACCTATCACAGAAATTTAAAGGTTTGCCATTGGGAAACACAGGATAGTCTCAATTGTAGTCGTTGTAATTATAAAAAGTATTGGCTCTGGCGTCTTGAACACTTTATGCTCATCATCATTAACCTCATGAAGTGCAGAAAACTAGTAGGAATGTAGTAATATTGTAATTAATGAAAGTACCACTGTGATCAATTAATGTGCTACAACCAATTTGGCTGTATGGGTCCAAACTTAAAGTAGATAAAGCATGCTCTTGATTTCTTATACACCCAATTTATCAGTGTATCAAATAAGGCCACTGGTTATTTATCACCCAGTGATGTATGATTTTTTTTCTACCAGTGTTGCAGAATTACTTGGTTAAAGGGATCGTAAAGTTTATTTATAAATTTTGTATGTGTATTCCGACGTCTGTGGTTCTTGCAATTCCATTAAAACTAACACGTTTTATGAAGTCACTGACAGTGATCTACAAAGATATCAATAGTAGCTTCTGGAAGATCACTGTCAATGACGTCATAAAACTTGTTAATTTTAGTTGAATTGCAGGAACCACAGACATCAGAATGGAAATTGGAATGGCACAAATACACTTTACAATCCCTTTAATATTTCTTTTTGTCAGCAATTTTCTGCAAAGGAACAAAATGTTCTTTGTAATATAACAATATGTCTAAAAGCTATTGTGAATAAATAGTGTATTGTTGTAAGTTCAATGAACTGATAACTTGTTCTAACAAATCTTAGATAACAACTTTAGAGTACATATTATATAAACTATTGATAAAGCATGCTCTTGATTTCTCATACACCCAATTCATCAGTGTATCAAATAAGGCCAGTGATTATTTATCACACAGTGATGTATTTCTGCCAGTGTTGCAGGATTACTTTTTCTATGTCAGTTATACAGGATTGCTATCTCTCTGTCAGTTATGTAAGATTGCTTTCTCCCTGTCAGTTATGTAGGATTGCTTTCTCTCTGTCAGTGATGAAGGATTGCTTTCTCTCTGTCAGTTATGTAGGATTGCTTTCTCTCTGTCAGTGATGTAAGATTGCTTTCTCCCTGTCAGTTATGTAGGATTGCTTTCTCTCTGTCAGTGATGTAGGATTGCTTTCTCTCTGTCAGTGATGTAGGATTGCTTTCTCTCTGTCAGTGATGTAGGATTGCTTTCTTTCTGTCAGTGATGAAGGATTGCTTTCTCCCTGTCAGTGATGTATGATTGTTTTCTCTCTGTCAGTGATGAAGGATTGCTTTCTCTCTGTCAGTGATGTAGGATTGTTTTCTCTCTGTTAGTGATCTAGGATTGCTTTCTCCCTGTCAGTTATGTAGGATTGCTTTCTCCCTGTCAGTTATGTAGGATTGCTTTCTCCCTGTCAGTTATGTAGGATTGCTTTCTCTCTGTCAGTGATGTAGGATTGCTTTCTCTCTGTCAGTGATGTAGGATTGCTTTCTCTCTGTCAGTGATGTAGGATTGCTTTCTCCCTGTCAGTGATGTAGGATTGCTTTCTCTCTGTCAGTGATGAAGGATTGTTTTCTCTCTGTCAGTGATGTATGATTGCTATCTCTATGTCATTGATGTAGGATTGCTTTCTTTCTGTCAGTGATGAAGGATTGCTTTCTCTATGTCAGTGATGAAGGATTGTTTTCTCTCTGTCAGTTATGTAGGATTGCTTTCTCCCTGTCAGTTATATAGGATTGCTTTCTCCCTGTCAGTTATGTAGGATTGCTTTCTCTCTGTCAGTGATGTAGGATTGCTTTCTCTCTGTCAGTGATGTAGGATTGCTTTCTCTCTGTCAGTGATGTAGGATTGCTTTCTCTCTGTCAGTGATGTAGGATTGTTTTCTCTTTGACAGTGATAAAGGATTGCTTTCTCCCTGTCAGTGATGTAGGATTGCTTTCTCTCTGTCAGTGATAAAGGATTGCTTTCTCCCTGTCAGTAATGTAGGATTGCTTTCTCTTTGACAGTGATGAAGGATTGCTTTCTCTCTTGTCAGTGATGTAGGATTGCTTTCTTTCTGTCAGTGATAAAGGATTGCTTTCTCCCTGTCAGTTATGTAGGATTGCTTTCTCTCTGTCAGTGATGAAGGATTGCTTTCTCTCTGTCAGTGATGTAGGATTGCTTTCTTTCTGTCAGTGATGTAGGATTGCTTTCTTTCTGTCAGTGATAAAGGATTGCTTTCTCCCTGTCAGTGATGTAGGATTGCTTTCTCTCTGTCAGTGATGTATGATTGTTTTCTCTCTGTCAGTGATGAAGGATTGCTTTCTCCCTGTCAGTTATGTAGGATTGCTTTCTATTTGACAGTGATGAAGGATTGCTTTCTCTCTGTCAGTGATGTAGGATTGCTTTCTTTCTGTCAGTGATGTAGGATTGCTTTCTTTCTGTCAGTGATGAAGGATTGCTTTCTTTCTGTCAGTGATGAAGGATTGCTTTCTCTCTGTCAGTGATGAAGGATTGCTTTCTCTATGTCAGTGATGTAGGATTGCTTTCTCTATGTTAGTGATGTAGGATTGCTATCTCTATGTCAGTGATGTAGGATTGCTTTCTCTCTGACAGTAATGTAGGATTGCTTTCTCCCTGTCAGTGATGTATGATTGCTATCTCTATGTCAGTGATGTAGGATTGCTTTCTCTCTGTCAGTGATGTAAGATTTTTTTCTCTCTGTCAGTGATGTAGGATTGCTTTCTCTCTGTCAGTGATGTAGGATTCCTTTCTCCCTGTCAGTTATGTAGGATTGCTTTCTCTCTGTCAGTGATGTATGATTGCTTTCTCTCTGTCAGTGATGTATGATTGCTTTCTCTCTGTCAGTGATGTATGATTGCTATCTCTATGTCAGTGATGTAGGATTGCTTTCTCTCTGTCAGTGATGTATGATTGCTATCTCTATGTCATTGATGTAGGATTGTTTTCTCTCTGTCAGTGATGTATGATTGTTTTCTCTCTGTAAGTGTTACATGATTGCTTTAAAATATGTTTGATACAAAATTCTTTGAACATGTTTTCTTTGAAGTTCAATTCTTTTTCACAAAAGAGACTTGCACTATGTTAATTAATGCTTGAATACTGTCTCTTTCAATTAATTTTCTCATTGCTAAATAAACATTTATTTTGATCGTTGATTTGGCAATTAAATATTGCTCTATATAGGCTATGAACACTGGAATAGGTAGAATATAGAGATCCCCATTAAGAGAGTCCAACTATCCACAATTTTAACAACAGGTAGTTTGGTCACACACGTACAACCCAACCACTGGTAGAAGTTTAATGATACGAATATATTAAAAGAATCTTATTTTCACAGTATTTTATGCTATTACTTTTGTTAATACGGCCGCAGACAATGCAATAAAATACAATTATCTGGCACATTCTCTTGAAAACACACACCTCTGGTAAAAAATAAAATTTCAGACAGTTTCTAATCAATTGATTAAGGACATAGGACATAAGCTCTGCATTACATGATGTACCATAGTACAGCAATTAAAAAATTCGGTATCAGAATTTTTACTACATTTCATATTGCCATAGTCTTATTTCAAAGGCTGAAAAATTATTTCAGGAAAGTAATATATGTTTATCATAGGACGCACAGCTAATTAAGTTTATTTGGGTTTTATTTCTACATAAAATAAGAGTTATTTCCCTTCAACAAGAAGATCAGTGATCTAAGTTGTAATAGTGAGAAGACACTGATTGACCTTGAATAAAGATAAGAGACGAAATTTGATGAAACAATAACAAGATTTCTTTTGTTTACAATAGATAAAGTAACTCTTTGTGTACTTTAGATCAGTGTTTTTAAGTATTTTTTATATGTTCTGTTTTCAATGATTTTGGCCTTTAGAACATAGATAGGGGGATCAAGTGGTGTGTGCATATGAAACAATATTTAAAAATTAGAATATCCAAAATTTTGAATTTCTTGTCATATATTTTTTATATTCTATCAAAATTCATATCACTATTTGTGCCATTTATAATGTAAATTAATGGAATAAATTCAACAATATAAAATGAAAGATAAATTCAGCCAAGATCTTTAAGTTAAGTTCAGTGTGTTTTAAGGTGATTTTCATTGCTAGTGCCAATTAGTAGATATTATTAGATTAACAGTTTATTAAAAGATGTGTAAATCTTATTATATAACATGTTGGCAAGAACTTAAATTCTAGTAATTATATAATTTAATGTACCAGAACCTAACAAGTTTCATAATAATAAAATACTGACTGGTAATAACATTTTATCTGTTAAATTTTACACTTAAAATAACTTATACTGAAATGTATATACTATATATTCATTTACAATATTTTATAACTATAAGACATTATTTTGCAAACGGTGATTATATTGGGTGATAGGTACATGAATAAGTTAACGTCTGAATATAATAACTTTGCTTCTTCCACATCCATTGTCTTAGCAAGTAGTTATGCTTTCAATGGAACCTCCATGGCTCACCAGATTATAGAGTGTATTCATTAATTTAGCGGTCTACAGTCTAGATCTTATCCTGGACCTCCAAACTCTGCTCAAGATTAAGCCTTGCTAAGCCATCGAGACTACCCGACCACTCCATTGATGATCTACTGATTATGCCCATTGAATCAATCCCAGCTATTCCGAATATCAAGCCTAAACGCAGAAGATTACAGCGCGAGAGCTATTGGATGAACCAACTCGGCACTGTATATCCCATTGGTTTAAATATACAACACGATAACCAAATTATTCCGTTTGTGGTAACATACAATCATACCGCAACAAAGGCATCATTAATAGTAAAGACTCACTATAAGAATCTTCAGGAACAGTATCCCTATGTTTACACCAAGAGGCTTGTGACCGCCTATAAGCGAAACAAAAATTTGAGTAACCATTTAGTCCATGGCAAACTTGATCTTTTGCCTTATTTTTACTTATTTATTTATCATAATATACTAATAAATTAACTGCACTTTAAAATATATAGTTCTAGATTCATGACCTAGGCCAGTGCTTTTTTATGGGAATTTTATTCTCATATCACCTTAACACTACATTAAAGTCATAACTACCTGCTAAGACAATGGATGTGGAAGAAGCAAAGTTATTATATTCATTCAGATAAATTATTCCTAATATATCATCACTATCTAAAGAATGAAATAGATTAGTCTCTCTCTCTGTCTGAAGGGTATTGTAATTATGTCTAGTCTAAAGAAAATTAGTCCCGAGATATCAGAAATAAGTATTTTAAAGAAAGATTCAATCAATGATATTGTCAGTTTTACAGTGAAAATTACCTAAAAATTAAGACAATAGTACATTATCTAGATCTACAGGCAGTCATTATTATGTGTCTTGAATAAGTTATTTTCATAGGCACTGCTGTTGGTTTGATAGTCGGATCAGACCATTTAAGGACCAATAATTTTACCTTCCTAGCTAGGAGTGATATGGATGACAAGGTCCCAAATAGCTAAAGTATAGGATGGTTATAGTTTGTTATTTAGATTTGGTATGACTTCTGTAATGTAATATCTTTAATAATAAAAATCTGTACAAGCAAATCAATGCCTTTAAAATCTCCTCCAGAACATGACAAAATCGGGTGCAGTAATATAATAATCTTTGTTTAAGAGCATTAAACTGAATGTTATTGAACTACTTTTGAAAAGAGCACCTTGATATTCATTAATGGTATAAATACATCCGTAAGTAACTAAATGAAATCTTTTTACAAGTTTAATGGTTCATACCTAGATTACTATGTCCTATAAAGAAACCAAGTACTAACGATCCGAAATGCAAAACGAAACTCGAAATCCAAAAGGACATTTTGACGAAACATAGGTAACAGCTTATGAACTTTTCACTGTCCTATATCATACTATAATATCATTATATAATCATAGAGTGTTCAGAGGAGATGAGGCATTAACCCATCATCAACTGATATAATACTCTATTAAAAGTTTGTATGTTATTTTGTGAATATTTTCATGGCTGATAAGGTTTTATATTCGGATGAATATCGACATCTTCTAAGGGTTTTATAGCACAGTCAAACATGACGAGCAAATGATAGTTGTTGTGTTTGAGAGTTCAGATCTCTGTCAGGATTTGAAAGTCTCATGACCTTGATTAACTCATCTTTACTCAAAATTCCAGTCCAGCTGTAAATTGGTACAGATAATCTTGGAAAGTTTCATGCCAAAAGGTTGATCAATGGCCAGCTGAGAGAAAGGATCCTCATTGGAACCTAAGTTGTTATATTTGTAAAATATATAAAGTTTCCATCATTCAATTTAAATAGCACATTGTCAAGAAACCAACTTTAATTGACTTAAAACAACCTATAGAGAAATTCAGTTTTTCAGGCTGTAATAATCAAATACAAACACAATTGTTTACAGAATTTTATCAGTAAATTAAATCATTCTCAAAAACATTCCCCCAATCCCCCCTCACATACAATCTGATCACCATCCATTGCCCAGGTCAAAACATACAAAATATACAAATTGAAGTTTACACTTCACTGCTACTTCTCCAGAAAGTACATTATTTTCACCTCATACAAGTTTATTTTATGTAAATTGCCAGCCACTGTTTACATTAGAGATAAAAAGAGACACAAATTGTCACAATAAAGAGAGTGTCAGGGAATTAGTGTGGTGCTTTATTAGATTCCTGGAAGTATTCTAGTCTATTAGACTACTGATAAATAATTCCTGACATTTTACAAGCATTATATCAGTCATTAACCCGAATCTTTCTTTACTTATTAGCCTTGATCATGCAAGATTTATTGATTTTACTTTCTTCTTTAGAATTCTTAGAAAACAGCTGATAATATAATGTTGTGTATTAGCATGTCTTAGTCAATAATGGCTCTTAATGGATATCAATCTATATTCTATCATTTGTAACTATTATATCAAGATTGTGCTGTTAACAGAGAATATTGCACTATTCTGAACATGTCCATTTTGAATGAAGAAATCTGATATTCCTTGTTACATTCACAGTAACATTAGTTTTGTGATAGTACTGTACCATAATAAATTTATAAGCAAAGTTTTAATTTGCTGAGAAGTCTTAATTAATTCTGTTTTTAGAGATCGACAAGAATAGAGTAAGAGTCTTAATTAAGTTGAAGAAACTTTTTTGTTTGCTTTGAAGACAGGAGAACAAGTACTACTTGTCAAACTTCTGTAGGGACCCTGGCTATAAGTTGTCTGAAGATCGCACAGCGTGAAACTCTGAGTAACAACATGTTTCAGGTTGTTTTAATATTTCTAAGTCAAGTTTGTATTAGTAGGGCCATGTATTGTATTTAAATAAGAATGCGAAGGTGTGAATTGTCATCTGTCTAAGGACTTAGTGAACTCAAACTTTACCTATACAGATTACTAGTATAATCTCGAGGTAAAATAGGTGAAAAACAATGAATGAAGATTCTATTTAAAATTCTCATCACTTCTCTGGTTTTTCTAAAGAACTCACAGGTGAAACACACAGTTGTTTGTCCCTGGTATTTGATGCTAAAACTTTAGAAGATGTGAATTGAATTATCATTCTTCAATTTGACATAGTGAATATTATTCTACTGGTTGACTGATCACTCTTGTGAGTGTACCTCACAATACTAACCATGCCCATAGAAATATTGCAAACCATCAGTTCCACAAATCATCCATTTTCACAATTTTTTCTTGTTATAACAAATTTATATATATACAGCAATTTGATTTGATTATCCTCACAGCTATATTGGTTAACATTTTTATCATGCTCTGATTTGCTGTATTTGAAAGCATACAATCCAGTAATACAAACAAGTGCTTTCAAGGTAATAATAAGGATTTTCCATCTGAAAGATATACCTTTTTTGATCTTAGAAATTATACATCAACAAGTTATTTCTTACATAATTACATACACAAACATCTTGATTTATACAACACATCAATCAATTATTGAATACAAATACATTTCAAGAAAAGAATAACATTGAAACAAGCCATATCAGTGGTCTAACCTTGGTAATTTTTTTAGAATTAATATTTTAAAACCATATGTAATCAGGATTTTTTTACCCTTCAAGGAAACATGATTTACTGCGTTTTTGTCATTGATAATATTCTAGCTTCCAGACAGTTTATCATAGATGCTTAGAACTTCTTACACTGTTCATTAAGAGTCTAGTGTTTTCAATTGTTTATGATAATAAGCAGTTTAAGCTACTATAAAGATATCACAGGAATTTTGTGATAATTGACCAAAGATATAAAAAAAATTGACAGTTATTTTTTACTGTCTTTCAATATTATTCAATTCATATACATAACTGTTTTGTAACAGTTTTGTCTTTACTTTGTATGTATACAAATATATATCTTAGACCTTATGCATTATATCATTCATTGATGAAGGCCTGTTAAAATTAATCGATTCATTAACTTTTTTTTTGACGTTCGACCTCTTTGGTTCTTCTCCTCTGTTCTATTTTGAATGCATATGAAATAAATCTTATCTAAGATAGGTAATCACCTAATAACTATTCAACAACAAAATATGTGATGACTTTGCTTTTGTGTGGATCATATGTTTTAGTGCTTTATTTCATATTATAGATTTATCTACTACAATATTTGACTTACGTATTTATCATTTATTATATTGTATTTTTCAGGTAAGCCTCACTTCCTTCAATTTGTATTTTAAAAGGGGATAAATAACAGCGAGAATGACAGGTAAGCCAGTTTCATGGGTGTAACTGAAAGAGTATATGAACTTAATAATATAAACTTTAAATCATAATAAAAATCCTTTTTAATGGGCTGCAAGATGTAAGTGGTGACTTGCCTTTAATGAAACTAATACATAATCATCAGGTGTTGGAAGACTGTAACACTATAATTACATGATACATAATTACATGATACATAATACATACATACATCTATTATAACATTCATAAAACTAATTAAATATAGTGATTATTGCATAAGATAATTACCATGAAAGAAGACAATCTTCCCACTCTCATCATGATAGTCAAATAACAGCACGTTATGTGCCTAACTTTATTAAAGAAATGTGTTATATTCCATAATATTGTCTTGTGTTTTGTTATAGCAGTATGCTAAAAAACTGAAAACAAACAGAAATGCCATAAATGAGTACCTGAGATAGAATAATTTCTAGATGAATAGTTCCATGATGTCCAATTTTTTCAATAATGATCGCAGAGAAAGAACATGTCTTTATTGAACCTATTGAACTGCTTGAGACCATTAACCAACTTAAAATACAGATTAAACAAATAATAACATTCCTTGGAACTGTAATATTGTAGGTCACAACACCAATAAAAGAGTTCGGTATTTCCAGCATTGGCGTTTCTATACAGGGAGCCCCAACTTCATTTCATTTTAGAAAGTGAAGTCTGATGGTGTGAGTCCAAGCCCTTTGGGACATCTTAAGTATGCCCCAGCCTGAAACAATAATTACACAAATACAATACAAGACCCTACGGTCTGTAGACATGTGAAAGGTTAAAGGTTACAGGTGAATGTAGATTGAGTAAAATCAATAAGACAGTTGGAGTAAAGATGTGTCAAGATAATATAATTTATAACTATTAGATTAGTAATAGAAATGTCTAGCTATTCTATCAAAATAGTAAATGTCAATCAATATCATTGCTATAATATAATTACGTCAAATTACAATATTATTTACATGTTAAAGAAGTAGACCAAGATTTCTGGGCTTGAGATAACTTGAATTTGGGGCACACCCTGTATTCGGACGGGAAAACTATAGGCTCTGGAGAAGATTGCAGAAGAATTTGAGTAATTTAAAACTCTCTGGGGGTTATGTATGTAATTTCATTTAAAGGGATTGTAAAGTGGTTTTCTAAACTTTGTTTATGTATCGGGGACACTGATAGCATCAATTTGCAATATTCCAATTTCCATTCCGACGTCTGTGGTTCTTGCAATTCCACTAAAACTAACGCGTTTTATGACGTCACTAATAGTGATCTGCATAGATATCAATGGTAGCTTCCGGTAGATCACTATTAGTGACGTCATAAAATGCTTTAGTTTTAATGGAATTGCAAGAACCACAGACGTCGGAATGGAAATTGGAATTGTGCAAATTGATTTTATCAGTGTCCCTGATACACATACAAAGTTTAGAAAACCTCTTTACAATCCCTTTAAGAAGCTGGGACTACTGTCTGTCATGATCAACCCTTTGAAGTTGTTGGTATATCTTTAGTTTGATTGTTACCATTCTGAATTTTAGAAATAAGACAACATTAAATGCTTTGGAAAGATCAAATGTTATAAAATGTCTCATATGCTCTGACATCAGACACTTATTAACATGTATGTTAGTTGAGAAACCATGGAAACTTAATTGATATTTATTGTATCTAAGAGGAATTATGTCAGAGTTGACAGGGAACTCTGTTAAAGGTTATGATGGTTAAATATTGGTGCCGATTCCACAGGATTTAAATCAACTTCAATTTCAGGTTTCTGATGGCTTCTGACAATCAGGAAGTCTCATGAGATCAAATACTCATCTTTTATCAATATAAACTGCTGAGATCAGCCAGTTACCAACTAAACTAGTCAGTATTCAGTAGCAGCTAATACAAAATGACTGTGTAATTTACACATGGTATTGGTATTGACACGTTACCTACGTCACAGACAACCAGTTGGTCCTAGTTGGTAAAACTTTAAACTTCTGGTATATTCTCACCATCTTTAACTTGTAAACAATAAACGGGTCATAATATATTCACACAGACTAACTTTTCAGACTGCATACATTTAAATAGTTATTGGTTATGAAATTAATATTTCAAATCAAGCTGTGATTTAAACAATATTTATTGCATGATAATTACACATCAGTTACAATAATTATATATTAATTTGGTTTGGAAGAAAGAACCTTCTCCATAAAACCTTAGCCATTTCTGCTGTATGTAACCCTTATGTTTATTAACTGGAGCTCATCATGGTTGGTTGGTAGATGACAAGTTAACGTTAGCTTCCAGCAGCAGCTGATATCGCAAACTCATCATCATGCTGCCAATCCAGGTTATATACTGATGAATAGTCCTCAGCAGAAGAGTCTGGTTTGAGTATGGAGGCAAACTCTCCATTATTGAAGAGCTGTAAAGTAAGAGAGCTCAATGATCAGGAGTGAATTTGAGAAATAGTGCAGTGAAACTCAAAACGATGAATAAATTTATAGAATATCACAACCACTGTCTGATGTCAAATAGAATACATGAATACAGGCAATGGATGTGTCTTTGAAGTTTTTGACTTAGTAGCAACATGGTCAACCACAATTAAAAACCGTGCTGTCTATTGTTCAATCAGATCAATTTTTCTTATGAACAGCAAGCTGAATCAATTGTTATGGCTTCAATCTAATCTCTGTCAATGTTTTCTGATCAGTCTAATGCCTGTGTTGTGTGTATGATATAATTAGCTGGCTGTATTGTCAATAGATGTATAGAAATTTCACAACCTTGATATTTTATTTGTAAAGTTCATGCTGATTTTGATTAAAACCTGATCGAACTGCCCTACTGGATATTAAATGTTAAAGAGATGGTCATATATTAGTATGTCCTAATGTATTGACTATACAAGATTTCCAGAGGAAAATAATACTTTAATTTGAAGCTTAAGCATTTGATAGAACTCAATTTAAGCTATCAATAACATTAATTCATCATTAATTTATTTCCATTAGGTTATATCAATACCTGACTTTGATAAAGTTCTCTAGATTTAATTATGCCATAGTAAATCAATGTCTTCTTTAGGCAGTATAACAATATTTTACAGGAAAGAAAGTATGGCCTCTTAAAGAATACAAGGAGAATTATATCAGGTGTTTCAAAAGAGTACAAATTGTGAGTGATGTCCGTCAATCAGTATTTTTTTTGTATGTCTATTCAATAGCTCACTTGCAATATTATGGTCTGTTTGAACTTTGTAAGTCTTAAATCATCTGGGGCCTTATTCTCGAAAACTTAACTTAAGATGATTTTAGTATTCTAGTCATCTGATTGGTTAATCACTAAAATCGATTTTAAATTTAGTTCTATTATCCAATCAGATTACTTTATTTCTTAAAATTGTGATTTTATCTAAGTTAAGTGTTCGAGAATAAGGACCCTGGTTTATACCTTAATGATTGATGACATTAATTTAGTTCGACCTTTTTATTAAACATAAAATCAGAACAAAAGCTCTTTGATGCCAATTTTGACATTTTAGCCGTTAAAATGAATTTCGCAATCCATGGCATGATGTTATTTATTACAACATCTTGATTGTTCAAGCCTTAAAGCTATTGGTAACCTAGTCTAAAATGTTAAATAAATATTGCTCATACAATTTGGTAACAATTTATTATCCCTGATAATAATCTCTAGTTAAAGAAATACTACCTATCAGAAGGAACATATGATATAAATTCTCAAACTTAGCCAATAGGTGAATTTATTCATCAGTGAACTATGGTTTGAGAAATTTTATTTTTATTCCAAGAGGTAGTATTCCTTTAAGTTAAATACTCCTAAATAGCATAATATATTGAAGCGAATAAAGCTTCTTACAGTTATTACTGACTAAATCTGTTGGTGACCTGGTCATTTGGGGGCATTCATCTTCTGATCACTAGCTATTGTTAAATATACTCAAATATCTAGTGTAGCTTTTTGTAATGTCTAAAATAGTATCAAGTGAACAACCGTAGAATGGCAAAAGGTGTTTGAGAAGAGTGAGCATGGTTTGATTTATCAAGACTTGAGGTCAAGTGACGTAACAAATGTACATGATCAGATTAAAAATTAACAGATATCTTGTAGAATGGAAGAAGTGTTCAAGCAAAATAATTGCATAATTAGGTTTGATTAGAAGTCTTATAGTGTGTTTCTGATGGCCGACAGCTGAGGGAAATCATGGTTTAAAGAATATTCTTCTGAGGGAAGACAATTCCCATCTGATGATGTACAAACCTTCCATTGTATGAAAAACCTATACTTTATTCAATGATCATTATGAAAATAGAAAGAAGACTTCTAGTGGAACCATCAGCTGGATATTGTGTTGATTAATGTAGATGAAACAGGAAAACTTTGATAGCTCCATACCTCATTAGACTCACTCTCTACAGACTTGGTCTAAGAATAGTTCGATATAAGATTATATTTTTAGATTGTTTAATGCTTTGGTAGCTTTCTAGTTTGAATTCACTACTTGTTAAATAAAAGAAGAGATTTGTAGCCTGTAATCCAAGCGTATGAGTTGACGAGTAAAGACAAACAGTGGTATTTAACTTAGATAGCTGATATATACCTACATTTAAAAATAGTTTGGATAGTGGAAGGCTATAGTTATTCAGTGCTAGATTACTACCTAGCATATAGCAGTGTGTCTAGTGATTCTTTATAACATGTTTATTGAACGCTTTTACAGGTAGCTTTGTTATTGTGAACTATACATTGGAAATACCCTGTCTGTATATTGGAAATTACCTATTATACTGTTAAATATTTACTGATGAAAATAGGAATATATAGTGAGTGTTTTAGTTATTTACATGGGAAATGTGAAAGAAGAATTTGATACAGGTAACTTTCAAAAGTTTTGATGCAATTTTGAGTCTATTACTGATCTGATATAGTGCCATATGTGATATTTTACTTTGTGTTTATTGCTTTTAAAGACAAGTTTTCAACGGGTTTTTTTCAACGAGTTTGGAATATTTGAGGAGTGTTAAATGGATGAAGGTTCAGTTTTCAGTTTTTTTTATGTTAAACTGCTGTTTTTCTTTCATGATTTGAATAGATCTAAAGCATTTTCTTGATGTGGGTATAGTGTTGCTTGAATTATAGGCCCTATAGGTTGATCACATTGGGAGGGAAGGAGTTGTTCATCATTGAAAACTTCATATTGATACATGTCTACAGTAGCTCACTGATGTACAGGGCATATTTAAGTGCAGTAATTTCAATTAAAAGGATTATGTGGAATGTTCAGGAGGAATGTGTAGGATCTCCAGTTTGAAATTTAACAGATCATAAACACCCTGTTTTTATCAATTTGAAGGAGTTGAAATAAGTTTATATTGGAAGCAGATCTGACACGTATTATGCAATTCTCCTTCTTTAAATGTAAAAAAAGACTTTATATTCTCTCCATAAAGCTATTGCTTTATGTTAATCAGTTGATTTTGTCTGATGCAATGAAGATAAATTTACAAGGCATAGTTTATATTGTATTATATATCATGATATGCATTATATTGTCAATATTTGATAACACAGGTTATATATCATGTAGATTATCAATTACAGGTCATAGGAAACTTTTACTAAATTGCTCTGTATACAAATATTAAAACTGGGCAATTTTTCGGTAGTCCCTTACCTTATAGTAATAGGATCATTTCATTTATCGGTATATGGATAATGAATATCTATTTGCAAGATTTGGCCAGTCTTTTGACCTTGAATAAGCATCCTTTTCATGAATACATTAACCCATTGGTATATTGGAAAGATCTGTATAAAAAAGTTTAGCCAAGAACCAGCTGGGGCAGAATTCATGAGGCCCTAAGTTATCGACTATACAATTATTATGTTTCTTTCATAAGTTTCTTTTTAAATTGAAGGAAGAATATTAAAAGAGGGTTGTCAAACTTATAGCTGCTTATTGCTTTTCAGTTTCATATACTAAATATATAGTTTCAGTAGAAATTTTATCAAATAATTGAATTGAATAAGCTTACAGTCCTTAAATTGCTTCATTCTAGTTGTCATTTTAATACAATATGATTTTTTTTTTAAAGATTTCTCAAGTTTTAGGACTTCTGCATAAAATGGATTTATCAGTTACACCTAAGCACTTCCTTAAATTTATATTTTTTTTATAATAGATGTATGTAATAACTAATGATATGCTAGTAATACAAATAAGATAATAATCATTAATCCTGCTGTATGGATTAGTTTATGTAGCTAGATATCAAATATCACAATATATTGTTAATCTCTCAATAGACTACGTGTTATTTCTGTCCTAATATAGTTACTTATCCTATATATAGATTCTTATATCTGTGCACTTCAAAACATAATTGATCCTTTGAAAAAAAAAGGCACTTAAAGTAGACCCTTGTCTGAAAAAAGCCTTTCAAGATTTTTGACATTTGAGCATTAAATGTTTTTGAAGGATTTTAGGATATGGAGTAGTGCTGTGAAGAATTTACGAGACTTGAACTTTTTGAAATCGCTGTCAGATTAATAAAAGATAATAAAATAATAAATTTCTTTATGGCAACTTATTGTCATTTATGTAAAGATTGATAAAGTTAGGTATTGCATAATGTATACAATCATATTCTTTGATATCCAATATGTCTAGTTGTTGCTTAAATGATGGTATATGCATGTTTTGTTATAACTGTTCTATATCTTTGGATCTGATTTAGATTTTGGATTTTTTTTCTGTAAAACTTAACAAAATGAAAAAGTTCTACAAATATCTTATCCTAGAAAATATAACAATGAAAATGCCTAATCTTCTAAAACAAAACAATCAATTTCAGATCGGCAATCCTTAAAATCACTCCCAGTTATAACCTGATCACTCCCTGATATATTCCAAGACAGCTACTTACCGAATCAATAATATTATATGGTATAATTATAGTGCTAAGTAAATAATAGATTGGACTACCTTGACTCTATAGTACCAATAAAAACCTTGGACCTAATAACACTAATTCTAATAATAGCTATGTTATATAGAAATATGAGCCTATATAATAAAAAGGTGGTGAATGTATCTTGTTTACAAGGTGTCTTCTTACAAAATATTTCCAGTTGTCTGAACAGATCTCAACAGCTGATAAAAATGAAAGAATATCAATCAAAACATTCTTTGGTTTGGTTTATCTTGTATTTACTAATCAAAACAAAATATAACCAGGAATGCACAACAACGTTAGATTTTCTGATTGGATGTTGGCCTTTTTCAGATTTCGTTAGAGCTTGATTGTGAACATACTTTCAGTTTTTTGATACTATGTCAAGGGCGGATACAGGATTTGACGTAAGGGGGCGCAGAATAAAATTTAGGTCAGTTGATTAGTAATCACGTTAGATAATTCTGTTAAATTACTGTTTTATATAGTAATACTTGTTTGAATGTTAAAACAGATTGAATGTCGTCTCTTTGGATACTTATTACGTGCGGACAACTCATGCTTTGCAAATTTTAGGGGGGGGGCACGCCCGCGTCTAAATCCGCCCCTGTATGTAACAATATTGATGAAACCCCTCATGCTATAGATGGTACCAGTACTGTAGAGTATCAGTCAAGGTTGAGGAATCAAACAATAAGTGTGTTTACTAATTACTTTGTGTAGGTTATTCACTAGGGAGTTAATTATAGTTTACTGATATTATTATCTCTCACAATACTAGTAATTCCAGTGTGAGATTATTCATGACTTCAATAGTACGAACAGGAGAAACATACTATATTTAGTCCAACATCAGACACAGTCTATTTCCACTCTTAGACAAATATTGGGCCCAAATCAGCCATATTAATGTAATTCAGGACTTCTCAAATGGCGGCCCATGAAGCCATTGAATTGAGAATGGCTTTTCTTCCGCTAAAACGCTCTCCTCTCTATGCTAGCAAGTTCTATTTGGCTCTAATATTTTTTTCATAAAATGCATTTGGCCCTTTACACAAATTAATTGAGAAGACCTGATGTAATTTATTAAATGATACATTAACAAACTAAGTTTTACAATGACAGCAGATATATTCCTTGAGGTTAGCTTGGCAAATGATGTTAGAAATTCAAATCCCATTCCATTACTGTGATCAACTTTTAATTTAACATCATGTCAAGATAACTTTGTTATAAAATTAGAAATTGATTTGCCATCACAGATTTTATAAAAATACAATACTTAGGTCAAAACTGCAATGTCATAAGATTCAATTACTAGAAGTTGTATTTTTAAAATGCTATCACTAGTATAATGTAATGAATTTTAAATGATCTCTTAAGAAAAAAATTAGGTTTTTTTTAGAATATCAATGAATCTTTATATGTTATCGAGGAAAATCCCAAGATATCTAAAATAAGATTTTGATGAAACATGGTATGAGAAAATGTCATTTTCAGATTCTTTCGACCCCCCAGACGAATTGGCTGCCATTATAAAAGTTGGCGTATTCAATGGCCATCGCTATTTTCTAGTTTGATAATCAAAGACATTGCTGAGACATAATTGTCTTACTTGAGACATTAATCATGTAAGATTTGACCATCATTCATTGAGTTTGGACATTGAAAACCAATTAACAACAACTGAAAGGCATGAGATTTGAAAATAAGCAGACATCTTTCATGGTAGTTCTCTGTTACTAGATTTTGATTGCCTAGTATAAAGTTTTAATGATAAATAAAAACCAGAAGTTACGTTGATTATATTTCTCAAGTGCAGATTCAAGAGCCTATTAAGGAAGAAAGACCTAATGAAATATTTCTTAAAGGTGTTTTTAGAAAAATTGTTTTAAGCACCAGCAAAAAGATAGCAATTTTAAAACACAAAATAACAATATCAAATAGTAATATTTCTTAATACTTCCAAAAGTGTAGTTACTTGTTGCCTGATGAAAAATGATTGTTTTTAGGTCTTCTGTGCAACAAATGAAGACCTGATAACCAATCATATCCTTTCAAACTCTTTGTAAATATTTGTCGATTGGTTAATGACAAAGTTAACGTTCTCTTCCAGGGGATGCTTTTATTGCAAATTAGGTAGTTTTTGGTAGTCGTGGTAGTTGTATTGGTTCAACACAAATTTGATGCTGTTGTTGATAGAAAGATCATTTCTTAAGATGTTGCCAAAGGATAAGCTGGAAAGATCATTGAAAATTCTTGTTCGCATGTTGGCGAGTTGATTTGGCTTCCAAGATGGAGTATCATTGGTCTCAATTCTTTTAATTTCTATGGGTATGAATCCTTCAAGTTTGAACTTTATGAATCTTGTCTTATTATTCAACTTGATCTGAATTGTTTATGATTCACATATGTTACTGTTACCAAATCATGTAATTCAGAATAGCTTCAAATGTCAAGGTTTTTGGTTAAGTTTATTTTATTTAAAAGATACCCATATGTTTGAAATCTGCAGGGTGATAATGAACTGCTCTATCTGGCAGCCATGTTTATGCAATGTCAGGGTATAAACAGTTATTTTACTTCATGATTTGTGTATTTTAACTTATTCTTTGAAGTAATATCTGGTTCTGTGAACGCCTTTGTGTTATAGTTTTGACTCTTCAGGGTCTAACAGATTAATTACAAGCAGGGCTATGATTATTGCAATTAAATTGTACACAAGTTGCAAACTGAAACATAGCAAGTTTATTGCCTTCTGACTATCATCACTGTTTACTATGAGATATAATACTCATTTCATTACATGCCTGGGATATTAACTCTTATCTTCTCTAGTTCTAAAATTTGTTATTAACCTTATATTTTTATTGTTTATTTGGTTAAACTTTATAAATGATAAATCTATATCATAGAATTACACACACCAAATGAGTTGCATTAAAACTATTCAAAGTTCCTGTTTTATTTAGAAGATTTGGTTATTTACATAGATATGATATAACTGCAAACAGTACTGTTTCGGCCTTCTGGGCCTCATCAGTGCAGTGCTGATATGATACTGGAGTTGAGGTTTGGCTATATAGCATAAAAGATATGTGTTACTGGATGAGATAGGTAATATCGACACAGCATAATGCATACTTAATATTCCCTTTTAAACAATTCCACCTTAATGGTAACAATTATAGTGTTGGTTTAGGATAATTGGAATAATATTGATTATGCTTGTTAAAAATGTACAATTTTAAGGAGGTTCCACCGAATAACCAATTTAAATTAGAAGTTTCTGATTTTTTGCATGGTGGTAGCTAAACATATCAGTATTGAGAAAATGCAAAAATTAGCATAGGTCACCGACTTATTTTTTGAGATAGAGGGCGTTATTTGTGTAGGGGTGGGGCACAATAGTTGACCTACTTTTGACTCTCAATTCACACTGTTTTTACGCTTCTACAATTTTGATTTTTGCACAAAATCAACATAAAATGATCCCAGACGGTTCAATAATACTTTGGTATCAGAAATATGCTAAAATACTAATTTACAGATAAAAAAATGTTCTAATGCTAATAGTCAATAAGCCTCCAGAGGCACTAAAACACCTATAACTTGCTTATCGAAAATTAAAATCTGTTATTTTTCTGACCATTTTGTACTCAATTATATAAGAATTTGTGTAAGCCAATAAAAAAAGGGGGTCACCGAACTCATTCTCCGAATAATTGGATCTGTAGATGGGTAGGGTCCAGTAAAATAATGGGCGAAAGGGAGATAACTCTTCAGAACATTACTTTTTATTCATGATAAATTAACAAAGTTGTTCAATGACTAGTTTTCTATTTGTAACTCTCACTTTACCATTAACTTTTTCACCCAATAATGTGGACAGGCCTAATTCAAAAGCTAAACATAAATGGTTAAATTTTAAACCAGATGCTGCACACTTTTCGGCCAAGTTTTTGGATATTATCTTTCTGCTGATCACTGCATTATATGATGACAAATTACTTCTCTTATGTTTGAGGTATTCGAAGTGATCTAATGACCATTGAAATGTAAAACTAAAATCATATAATTGTGAATTATTAAGATTAACCAAATCTGCTAATATTTGACAATCTCTGTCTGTAGTTTCTCGCGACACACATGCGCAACGGGGTGCGCACGAACAATTAGGTGGAACGTCCTTAAGGTAGATAAATCTATGTATAACCATTGGTATAACAGCTGAAAACGGTAAAATATTACAAAGCTTCCAAGAATAATGTAGTTTTTACTCTGTAACCTGTTGTCAGAACATTTAAAACGTCTGTTTCAATTATCTTAAGAAACTAAATTTATTAGTTTAATGATAGCTTCACAGTCTTGGAATTCTCTAAGCAGTTGAGTAATCTATTTGGTTGATACAACTCAATTCAAAATCAATCAGATCATCAAAACATTTAAATTATCTCTTAAACTTTACAGATTGTTTGTATTGATGTGATCATTTTGAATTCTGAATCTGATAAATTTCAAATCCAATTCCAAAATCAAAAAATGTATATAAGATACATTTAGTAGATATATAAACTAAGTTTAGTTATTGCAGTGTAGTTTCTATTGAAAATTGGTGATCCGTTGAAACCAATGTCAACAATGATATTATATGGTGCAGAAATTAATCAAGTGGATGAACTTTATTCATATTTTGACATCATATTATAAAGTTTCTTTCAACTAATTTGTATCATTTGCTTTGATAGGAAATTAAATTTTGTATGCATTGAAAATATAAAAGTGAATTCATATTTAAAGAGACATATTGCTCCTATTATACCTAGATAGATATGATTGCTCATCTCATCTTAAAGGTCACTTGAGGGTAATGTGTACCTATTAAGTCATGAAAGGGTATATAACATCATAAGATAGTGTTTTTTAGTATTAACCACTGTAAAGATGAACTGGTTTGGAAAGGTTGTTTAGTGAACATACAACAACCTGATTAGAGTCTTTAAACAGGAAATGATTCTAAGATTATAGTTGTTGCAATAACACAAGCATAGACATTTAAATTAATGTTATGTGCATTCTTTAAATGAACTACTTTTTATACGCCCACATGAAATGTGGTGATTCCAATGAGAAAAAGCAGGCAGCAATAACCAATCACAGAAGACTTTCTGATGGGATCACAAATACCACTAGTAGTACAGCGATTCATTTGATGTATAATGAACTTGGTGAATTAAATAATAAAATTGACATCAAATACCATCCTTTAATACCCAACGTTTCGTCAAAAAAGTTTTGACTTCTTCAGGGGAAGAACTAAATTACAAATGGTGGAAGGCAGTTAGATTAATGACAATATGACCTCATAAAATTTATGACGTCATAATCTTAGAAACCTCAAAACAAGAGGGTAAGAGTTAGATCAATGACCCCATGACCTCAGAAGAATTATGACGTCATAATCCTACAGATGCCATATTATATAAAAATTCTGAAAAATGACTCCAGAAAAAACATGATATAAAACATTATATAAAACACGATAAAAATCTAAACAGGAAGCTAATCATTTTGGTGGTAAGGGTGGGGGAAGATTAGGAACTAAAATTTAGCAATTTTGAAACCTCCTGGGTTAAGTTCATTCAAACCATTGGGCCATACAGAGTCAAGTCTATGAATCCACAGATTTTCTGCACTGTCTAATTTACTTTTGTTTTCATTTGGAATTTTCTCAAGAAGTGTGCAAGTATAATCATGACCAGGTTGGTTGAAATGGGGGGCAATATGAGGAGCTTTGTGAACCTTTTTCAATTTGATGTTACTCCTATGTTTGTTATGTCTAATATTGAATGGGGTTATTGTCTGTCCAACATACTGAAATTTACATAGTTTACAAGTTAGACAATACACAACATAATTACTCTGGCAATTTAAAGTGTCTTTGATATAAAATGATTTTGAATGTCTATTGGTGATTTTGTTTGTAGTGTTCATTTTTTCACAAGTTTTACACTTAGGTTTATGACAAGGTACACATCCAATATGCTTAGCACTATTTACATTTTGCACACAATATTTGAGTTTATTTTCACTTAATAAATTCCCTAAAGTCCTATTTCTGCGTCCTGCAACAATGATTTTTCTGTTCTTTAAAATTTCTGTCATTCTGTAGCTTGTCTTTAAAATGTCGGTGTCTTTGGCCATCTTGTGGAGATTTGGTTGTCGTGGGTCATATGTATTAGTCCAAGGAATAATCTTCTTAGGCTTCTTGTTATCTTCTTTTGTTTGTTGCTTTGGGAAAAGTAGTTCAGATCGAGGTCTTTCTCTCGCTTTGTTGAACGCAGTTTCAATTAGTTGATCCTTATATCCCGAACTCTTAAGATGGTTAGCAAACTGTAGTAATCTGTTGTTTTCCCATTCTATACGGCTACATATTCTTCTAATTCTAAGAGCACCACTAAAAGGTATTGATCTAAAAGTATGTCTGGGATGGCAGCTGCTAGGTGGTAGATAGTGATGGCTAGCTGTTTCTTTAGTGAAGAGATCAGTTTCTAATATGTTACCATCCTTAATAATTTTTACATCTAAAAAATTAACTTCATCTGGATCAATTTCCATAGTAAACTTAATTTTGGGGTGGAGGTTATTAAGTTTATCTAAAAATTTATGTGAATCTTCTAATGATTTTGTTGACTTGGCCCAAATGTCATCAATAAATCTGCATGATATGTCTGGTTTTTCAGGTAAAGAATTCCAAAATTTATTCATCCAATAGGTCATGTAGATATTGGCATATGTAACAGCAAAAGGTGTCCCCATAGATGTTCCAGAGATCTGTCTAAAGAATTCCCCATTAAATTCAAATTCATTGTTATTCAGAACGAAGTCTGCTACTTGTAGAATATAATCAGTTTCTTCAGCACTGGTATTATAAGTTTTATCTAGGGCATCCTTCAAAGCATCAAGACCTTCGGAGATAATGATGTTTGGATAAAGACTAATAACATCAAAGGTAAGTAGGTGACTATCTGTTGGTATTGAACTGTCATTGAGGGATTGGATTTTCTGCAGAAAATGAGTGGTGTCTCTCACAACTTCATGACAATAATCCTGAGCCACATCTTTTAATTTCCAGTCTAGCCATTGAGAAGCTTTGTACGTAGGGGCTGTTATCTGACTGCATATGGGTCTGCCTGGTGGAATGTCTGATGTACTTTTAACTTTATGTACTTTGCCAAGAATATAAAAGTGGGCTGGTTTGCTAACTGGTCTGTGGAGGATGGCTTCTTTCTCTTTGTCATTAATTTTTAGGGGATTAAGTAAATTTTTCAATTGATCATGAATCACATTGGAATTATCTTTTCCTACCTTTTGATAAACCGATTCGTCCTGAAGATGTTTCTCGCATATGCGAGAAACATCTTCAGGACGAATCGGTTTATCAAAAGGTAGGAAAAGATAATTCCAATGTGATTCATGATCAATTGAAAAATTTACTTAATCCCCTAAAAATTAATGACAAAGAGAAAGAAGCCATCCTCCACAGACCAGTTAGCAAACCAGCCCACTTTTATATTCTTGGCAAAGTACATAAAGTTAAAAGTACATCAGACATTCCACCAGGCAGACCCATATGCAGTCAGATAACAGCCCCTACGTACAAAGCTTCTCAATGGCTAGACTGGAAATTAAAAGATGTGGCTCAGGATTATTGTCATGAAGTTGTGAGAGACACCACTCATTTTCTGCAGAAAATCCAATCCCTCAATGACAGTTCAATACCAACAGATAGTCACCTACTTACCTTTGATGTTATTAGTCTTTATCCAAACATCATTATCTCCGAAGGTCTTGATGCTTTGAAGGATGCCCTAGATAAAACTTATAATACCAGTGCTGAAGAAACTGATTATATTCTACAAGTAGCAGACTTCGTTCTGAATAACAATGAATTTGAATTTAATGGGGAATTCTTTAGACAGATCTCTGGAACATCTATGGGGACACCTTTTGCTGTTACATATGCCAATATCTACATGACCTATTGGATGAATAAATTTTGGAATTCTTTACCTGAAAAACCAGACATATCATGCAGATTTATTGATGACATTTGGGCCAAGTCAACAAAATCATTAGAAGATTCACATAAATTTTTAGATAAACTTAATAACCTCCACCCCAAAATTAAGTTTACTATGGAAATTGATCCAGATGAAGTTAATTTTTTAGATGTAAAAATTATTAAGGATGGTAACATATTAGAAACTGATCTCTTCACTAAAGAAACAGCTAGCCATCACTATCTACCACCTAGCAGCTGCCATCCCAGACATACTTTTAGATCAATACCTTTTAGTGGTGCTCTTAGAATTAGAAGAATATGTAGCCGTATAGAATGGGAAAACAACAGATTACTACAGTTTGCTAACCATCTTAAGAGTTCGGGATATAAGGATCAACTAATTGAAACTGCGTTCAACAAAGCGAGAGAAAGACCTCGATCTGAACTACTTTTCCCAAAGCAACAAACAAAAGAAGATAACAAGAAGCCTAAGAAGATTATTCCTTGGACTAATACATATGACCCACGACAACCAAATCTCCACAAGATGGCCAAAGACACCGACATTTTAAAGACAAGCTACAGAATGACAGAAATTTTAAAGAACAGAAAAATCATTGTTGCAGGACGCAGAAATAGGACTTTAGGGAATTTATTAAGTGAAAATAAACTCAAATATTGTGTGCAAAATGTAAATAGTGCTAAGCATATTGGATGTGTACCTTGTCATAAACCTAAGTGTAAAACTTGTGAAAAAATGAACACTACAAACAAAATCACCAATAGACATTCAAAATCATTTTATATCAAAGACACTTTAAATTGCCAGAGTAATTATGTTGTGTATTGTCTAACTTGTAAACTATGTAAATTTCAGTATGTTGGACAGACAATAACCCCATTCAATATTAGACATAACAAACATAGGAGTAACATCAAATTGAAAAAGGTTCACAAAGCTCCTCATATTGCCCCCCATTTCAACCAACCTGGTCATGATTATACTTGCACACTTCTTGAGAAAATTCCAAATGAAAACAAAAGTAAATTAGACAGTGCAGAAAATCTGTGGATTCATAGACTTGACTCTGTATGGCCCAATGGTTTGAATGAACTTAACCCAGGAGGTTTCAAAATTGCTAAATTTTAGTTCCTAATCTTCCCCCACCCTTACCACCAAAATGATTAGCTTCCTGTTTAGATTTTTATCGTGTTTTATATAATGTTTTATATCATGTTTTTTCTGGAGTCATTTTTCAGAATTTTTATATAATATGGCATCTGTAGGATTATGACGTCATAATTCTTCTGAGGTCATGGGGTCATTGATCTAACTCTTACCCTCTTGTTTTGAGGTTTCTAAGATTATGACGTCATAAATTTTATGAGGTCATATTGTCATTAATCTAACTGCCTTCCACCATTTGTAATTTAGTTCTTCCCCTGAAGAAGTCAAAACTTTTTTGACGAAACGTTGGGTATTAAAGGATGGTATTTGATGTCAATTTTATTATTTAATTCACATGAAATGTGGAGCGTATATTGCTGTCACCCATGTCCGTCGGTCCGTCCGTTGGTCCGTCGGTCTGTCCGTCCACAATTGCTCGTTAACACTCTACAAGTCACAATTCTTTACGGATTTTGACGAAACTTACTGAAATTGTTTATTATCACCCAAGGATGAACCCTATTGAAAATCAAAAGAATCGAAAAATATTTGATATGAATTATTCCCCTTGTTCTTTAAAACGCGTTCGATTTTTAGCTCGTTAACACTCTACAAGTCACAATTCTTTACGGATTTTGACAAAACTTGCTGAAATTGTTGATTATCACCTGATAATAAACCCTATTGAAAATCAAAAGAATCGAAAAATATTTAATATGAATTATTGTTCTTTAAAACACATTGATTTTTAGGTTGTGAATTCTCATGAAGGCACAATTCTTTTTCGAATAGATTTTAATGAAACCTATTTATTATCACACGATAAACCCTATCGAAAATCAAAAAATATTTGATATGACTTATTGCCCTTCTTGTTCAAAATAAGTTTTAGTTTTTAGCTCATAAACAGAGAAGGATTTTGACTAAACTTGATGAATGCTTAACCCTTGATTAAATCGAGAAAAAAAAAGTTTGGAGGACACTTAATTTAATGGTTGCTGTTTTCTGCCAAATGTTCTCTTTCAAACAAAGCTGCCAGTGGGCGTATATTACCTTGCCTGGCAAGCTATCTTTATTTATATTATTATGCTGGTGCTAACAAGTACAAGTACATAGCCTACTTAGCAAAGCCCTATGGTTTCATTGAACATAAATTGTGATTACGTTCAGAATCCAGTGAGAGAAACATAATAATCATTAGGTGCTAGTGAGATCAAATGAATAGTTCTAACAGTTATATAAGTATGTAGTTAAAATGAGTGTAGGTAGTTAAAAAAGATTTAAGAGATATTTTGAAAGGTGAAGACTATGACCTCTATCTCCTTTCTCTACACCTATAATTACGTTTTTTACTTACAAACATTTGAATGTGGTGAATCTATTTAAAGAACATCAATAAGCTATCACAGGGCATGTGTAAATTGTTCACATCATTTGTACCAAGGTCCTTCTGGGAGGACAAATACATCTTGTTACTGATTAAATCAGTCCTTCTTAGGGCTGGGCGATATTGGTTAAAGTGGATATCACGATATTCATCATTAAAATATCACGATATGGGTATATATCGCAATATTTTTAAGAAGGGTTTTTACTGGTTTTTGAAACAAAACGTTCATGTTTTGTTCTATCAAAAAATCTTAAATGTAAGCAAAACAGTAAATATCTGTCAAAAACAACCAAATCTTCAATAGCATGAAAAAACACATCTTTTTCAAATATCTAAAAGTATTAAGTTATGTGTTAAAACTGTTAAAATGACTTTATCTTGACCAAAATTTGACGATATATCATGATAATTACATATATCACGATATGGCGATATTTCGGTATTTTTATTTGAGGCGATTTACTAACGATATAAATTCCTATACCGGTATTTATCGCGATACCGGTATATCGCCCAGCCCTAGGCCTTCTCAATTAATTTTTGTAAAGGGCCAAATCCATTTTATGAAAAAATATAAGGGCTAAATAGAGCTTAGCTAGCATAACTCTCAGAGTGCTTTAGTGGAAGGGGTCACTCTTAAAGGGCCATTCCCCAGGGTGACGATGGCTGGATTTGAGAAGACCTGGATTAAATTTTACTTAACATCACCAGGTTTATATCCAAGACAAAGAGGCCACTTATTCACAACTCTTCCTAAAATTTTGGCAACAGTTTCAATACACCTGTTTAGATTTCACTAAGTTTATATGAGATGAGGAAGTTAATTAGACATTTTTATGGCTGATGAAGCTTGTTTTACGTTTTTCGGAAAGAACATTGATAAAATATATGCTGTCATGTTTTATTCACAGTTTAACCAGATAGATAAAGGGAAATTGGATGCAAACCAGATAACATCTATCAAACTATAGAATGAGCCTTGATGTTCTGTTGAAACTTGAAAATAATTACTGCCAGTAGGCTACATTAAAAACTAATTTACATCCTGCTGCCTGAAGTTTTTATTTTGAAAAATGGTCCTCCCACATATAAGCATTTGTCACCTGTTGACATTTAATAGACTGGTTTAAGGTTCTTACCATATATAGCTTCTTAAGACCTTAATACACTTGACAAGACACAGCATTGTTCAATATGGCACAATGTACCAATTGACTGCATTGGCATGAAAATTGTGTAGTATTATCACATCAGAAATGAAAACATAATATAGGTATCAATGTTAAAAAATTGTGGATGATATTGAAATTGATTTTGTGTCTTCTAAGAATATCTGTAGATAAAAGAAATGTTTCACAATATTATTGTAGAAATGTCTATAGATGCCATTTTCATATAAATATCCTATTATTTTACTTAAAATAGAAGACAAATCTCACTACAGTGATAATAATGAACTTGTGTCTTTTTCTTTAGATGACATTTAACACAATAGTCATGTCTAAAACCTTTCAAATATTACTTTATAAATGTGATGCTGTAAGTTTTCTAATGTCTCAATTTTGGTAATGGGTTGGATTGAAGTTGACATATTTCACACTGTTATTGTGATGATTTATGTATTAATGGTTTATTTTTTAAGAATTGGTGGGTGTAGAATTCTTTTTTTGCAACGTGATTTCCCCTCCCGGCCCTCTGTATTCAAATGTGTATTGCAAAGAGAAAATTTGAAACACCATCAAACTTTGATGATCAAAGTGAGCCATCTGAACCGTAGAATACTAATATTCTGGAAAGGAAAAAAACATCTTTTATTTGAAAATAGTATTCTGTTGGTGGAAATGGCAACACTCTTGGAATATATTCCTAGTAAGAATTCTGAAAATTGTGGATCTCTTGACGTAAAACAAACAGCAATTATTTTATTTAAATGATATTATTTCATTGATTGTATACAAGGAAATATTATTTGAATTTTATCATGAATATCAATTTTAGGATGGAATTAAAAGCTCTCTATATTTAAAGTTATTTTTAGTCAGGTTGTTATTTTAGGTGATAGATATAACAGGAAGAATTTAGAAGTTATCAGTGCCAATTCTCAGATAATATATGCAGCTAAAAAATGGAGAACCTGTCAGATAAGAACTATGTTCAGACAGTTTTTTATAACTATAATAAATCAAACACTGTTCCCATAAACATAATATAGGCCAATTGGCAGATACCAGACATACAGGAATCAATTCTGTTTGTTCATATTTCAGTTCCTTCAAGAGAAGCATTCAGCTCAAATCTGAATCTTATTCAGACTACAACTTACTTCATATTGAATTTTCATTCTTAAAGAAATTGTAAAAAGGTTTTCTAGATTCTTTATGTATATCGGGAGGGGACATTGATAACATTAATTTGCATTATTCCAACTTTAAATGGGATGTCAGTGGTTCCAGCAATTCAACCAAAAAACTAATTGCAAGAACCAAAATTTTCTGAATGAAAATTAGAATTGAAAATTGGAATAAGGAAAATTAGTATCTTATAAGTGTTTTATATGCATAAAATATTCAGAAAACCTCTTTTAAATCCCTTAGGTATTTACTATTTGATTTATAGCTTTTACTTTATGCATGATTTGGCAATCTATTCATTTGTGTTTCCCACCAACTCCCCCAACAAGCTGACATATCAAAAGTCTTTGATGGTGTGAAATGTCATTTATTTTGCATGACAACAACAAGAATATGAGAAATACGAAAGTAAACTTTAACTTCTAAATAATCAATCATATCTAATAAAGCTCATATTCCTGTTGGGCTTAACCTAAAATGATAAAATATGCCCAACAGGAAGTAAAATAACGATAACAAACAAGTTGTAAGTATAACAAAGAGGTCTGAACTATAATAACAATAGTCTTAACTACAATAACAAAGTCTTAACTATAACAGGATTTTAAACTATATGCACATTTAAACATAACATAGAAAGCATTAACAAATATATACATGGAGGTTGCAAGGGGTGGTGGAGGGTGATGAAATCTTGAAATTCACAACATGTGCTTAACGCCTTGGCGGGTTTCTTGCAGAATGACCCGGATGTTAACTGAAATCGGAAGTAGAATTATTAACGGTATGCAGAAATACTACATACCGTCCATTGGTTCGAACACAAAACATATTACTTTTCATAATATTTATTTGTGTTTCCCACCAACTCCCCCAACAAGCTGACATATCAAAAGTCTTTGATGGTGTGAAATGTCATTTATTTTGCATGACAACAACAAGAATATGAGAAATACGAAAGTAAACTTTAACTTCTAAATAATCAATCATATCTAATAAAGCTCATATTCCTGTTGGGCTTAACCTAAAATGATAAAATATGCCAAACACAGCCCTAGCTGTCATGCCCAACACAGACATACACCATCAAAATAAATACATAAACACAACTAAATATATAAACCAATTAAAACATGAACTTAAATGGAATGTGAGAATTGACTTGGGTATACTTAAATATAATATAATAACAAATGAGGGATAAAAAAGGTCTATGTTCTACAACAATAGCCAGTGACGCTGCAAACTGATTTCTTAAAAGATTATCAGAGAGACAAAGTAGGAACCCGGATATAAGAATGCAACGCATTACTTTTCCATCTACCCATTGCACGAATTGCCTCTTCTGAATGGCCCTGCAAGAAAGCAGTAGTTGCAGCCCCAATTCTAAAAGAATGAAGTTTGTACAGGGACGCATTTAAACCTATGAAAGTGACTAACTTTTGCAAATACCCATTAACAAATTGGTAGGTAACAACAGAGCCATCCAAGAACTGAAATAATGGGCCGGCTTTATGAGGACAGGTTCGCAAATATTGATACAAAGAGCATGGGGCACAACGCAATTGATCTATTTCCAGACACTTGCAATGCAATATCAAGGTCATAGGTTTAGTTGTAGACTTATGCTTATAATGATGCAAAGAAATCTCTAAACATGAAATACAATTATCTTTAAAGTGAAACTTAACATTTTGGGTTTGTACAATATTTAATGCAAATAAGTCGGATTTAAAAACAAGTTCACCTAATCGAAAGAACCCAGCAAAGGCAAGGTTAAAAATGGCATTAAGAAGGAGGCGATTAGAATATAAAGAAACAACTGACGGAATAGCAGTAAGTAGTCTCGCCAAAATTGAACCTGTAATTGGCAAACGAGTATCAGATTGCTCATGTAATTTCTTAGCACCTTTGAGAAGGTTTTTTGTCAAAAAGGATTGAACAGGTTCTGCATAACCCAAAGACTTTTGAACAAACGTAAGAACGGATGCATGACTTGCAATAGTGCTAGGCGCAAAACCAGACTCAAATAAATGCGCCAAAAAATTAATGACAATAAAACTTGGAATTGGAAAAGAAGGTGACAAGTTCATAAGTTTACAATAATCTAAGAAACGAGACCAATCCCTTTGGTAAGACAATCTGGAACTAGGAGATAAGGCTTCATTCAATAAATGAATAGCTGCTGTGCTCAGATGCTGATAAGGCTTGGGTCGACAGAATGTGGAATGCTGTCCAGCCAAGGAGCCCATTCTCTGGCTTTCTGAAATTGAAAACGAGAAAGATGGTCAGCCACCACATTCGTCTTGCCAGCAATGTGCTTTGCACGTAATAATACATTGAATTTTATAGATGCTAGTACCAAACGTCTTACGAGGGACATCATGGCCTGACTCCTGGATGTAGCCTTGTTAATAACAAATACAACACATTCATTATCAGTTAAAAATAAAACTTTGTGATTTCTAAGAAGATGACCCCAAGTTTCAATGGCCAGCACAATAGGAAATAGCTCCAAAAAACTTATACTATGGCACAAAAATTCCTGGGGCCAACTACCAAAAAACCATTTAGAGCCAAAAACTGCAGCATAACCTGTAGAAAGGGCAGAGTCAGAATAAAGCTTAATAAAATCAGAATTGACCCAATTATCATGTAAGAACATACTTTTTCCATTGAAATGAGTCATAAATTCAGTCCACATTTGCAAATCTAATCTAGCAGCATTAGAAATGCGAACACTATAATATGGTTTAGCAACATTGATAGTTAGGTCATACAACCGGCGAAGAAAGGTCCTGCCAGGAACTACAACCAAGGTTGCAAAATTTAACAAACCCAACAATGATTGCAATTCTCGTAACGTGACCTTCCTTCTATTCTTAAAAAACAATAACTTATTATTAATTTTTCTTAATTTCTCAGGTGGTAATCTACAAAACATGGCAGAGGAATCGATTTCAATACCAAATATAGTTAAGCAAGTAGTTGGTAGAACAGTTTTAGAATGTTTTATAGGGATATTTAAATAATCGGCTAAATTCATAAATGATTGTAAGGTGTCTGAACATTGTGAAGAATGTTCAGGTCCAACAAAGAAAAAATCATCTATCATATGGCTCATGACTGCATTTTTCTTTGACACCAAAAACCACTGTATAGCAGAGCTGAATCGTTCGAAAGTCTGACAGCTCATACTAAGCCCCATGGGCAAACACATGTCAGCGAAATACAAGGTCTTATTACCAACTGGCACAGTAAAACCTAGAAGATTGTAATCGTCAGGGTGGATGGGAACTAAACGATAGGCATCTTTGATGTCAGCTTTGGCCATGAGAGCATTACGCCCCATGCCTCTAACTAACTCAACCGCAACATCCAACGTTTCATATGAAACTTGAGTAAACGCAGAATCAATGTTAGCATTAATGGAGTTGCCATGGGGAAAGGATAAGTCATGGATTAAACGAAAAGCTCCTTGCTCGGCCTTAGGAATTACTCCCAAAGGAGAGCACCGAAGGTTTGGAATAGGAGGATATTCAAAAGGACCCATAACACGATTCTCTAATAACTCTGCATTTACTTTGGTGATTAACATATCTAAATTTTCACGACAAGAAGAATGATTTCTAGCAAAGGAAAAAGTACGTGAGCCAGAATATGGAATTCTAAATCCTTCTGTAAACCCAGAGTAGAGATAGTTACGTTCTGAGACATCGTAACCTTCAAGTATTTCCCATAATCTATTGGGATTTATTGGAGTCGGCACCTTTGCCTGTGGTTGAACTTGCTTTGCGAAAAACATAGCGCGAGGATTGAGATCCCTTTCCAACCGAAGAAGCACCAGATGCACCTGGCTGAGTAGCTGGAAGGGTATTACTAAACTGACCAGCACTAGAGTTTGCTGGGGGGTAAATATTAGATGTCAAAGTTTGATTATTAGAATCCACAGCCGAAACTGCAGACAAATTTTTGTCATTCTTTTTTAATTTGGCATAACAATTATGCGCAGGATGATTGTAATTGCAACGAGAGCAGACATGAGCAAAACGACATGAAGGGCGTTTGCACCCCGAAGGAGAGTTAAATCCCCAGCAAACATTATTATTTGAGGCCTTAGCAGTTTTTGGTTGCTTACTTTGATTACTAGATGTGCCATACAATGTTGTGGCCTTTAACCAAAAATTAGGATGGATTTGGTTCCAAGGAAACAAATTCCCTTGGCGATTCATACGAAATTCAGTGTCATAGTATTGCATTGCCTTAACCCCATAGAGCCGGGCCAAATCACAAACCAAATTTTGGTACACCAACAAGCTTGATGTAACCTGAGGAGATTTCCGAACCATTATATCCATGAATATCGAAAAAGCATGTTGCCATTGGTCAAGACTAAGAAGTCGAGATTTTTGAGATGATGTTATCTTTAAAACAGGTTCAACATCAGATTCCGAAAAATTTAGAGATAGTTGAGATGGCCCGGCTCCAGGGAGTAATGCAGAAAAGTCAACATATTTGTCCATCCAGATATCCTGCTGTAGTTTTTCCGACACATGTTTGGAAATGGACATACCTAAATCCGGAACAACACTGTCAGACACTAGAGAGTTTGGTTGAAACAAAGATGATGCGTTGATAGAAAAAACTGACTGGCTTGGTAATGTTGACTGTTGAGTAGAAGGTGATGTTGATGTGGACGGCAACGGTACAGTGTTAACAAACACACTTGAAGTTGTAGTAGATGCAGCCACACTAGAAGTTGTAGTACATGGGGTTGATTGTGACGTAGATACGGCTACAGCGGAATTCAACAAACCCCTGTCAATCATTTTCTGTAGTAATATTTCCGTTAAACGGTCTTCAGCAGATGTCATAGGCAGTGATGAATTTGAACTAGAACTAGAGCTTGCAGCCTCACCATTACCCTTATCTAGCGGGCGCTTCGCTCCTCGTTTACTTGACATGACCCTACAAATAAAAGAGAGGTAAGCATATACAACATTAAACAAGATTCAGCAGCATACAGTAACTGCAAAAGGCAACAGCCCTGAACAAACATGCAAAGACCAACCGCTCTGCATAACTGGTCACTGCTTGTGACAACTAATTTAAAAGTTATCTATCTATCTGTCCAGGTACCCCTAGGTACCACAATCCTTAAAAGATAAGCTAGTAAACAAAAACAGGCACCCCTAGGTACCACATATCTCCCAAGAGATAAGCAATGAACTAAACAGGCACCCCAAGGTACCACATATCTCCCAAGAGACATGAAACAGACCTACCACGGCGTAGGAGGAGGCGAATGCCCCTTAATACAGCATCCCTCAAACTTCGCAGAAATTTTCTATTTCCTACCATATCCGATAGGTGAATACCATCTGCTGCATAGATATTTATAACAGGTCGATGGAGCCCAGCTTTATGTCTCCATACCAAAATTTCATGGTGTAAGTTACCCAAAGCTTCAAGTTCTAAACAAGTGGCTAATATTTTGTCATTATATCCAATGTAAGGTTCCACTTGCCGTGGCAAAGGCTGGCTGATAATTATTAATTTAGGAGCCCAGCAAAAAAGAAGCTGTCCAGCAAATTCAAAAATGTCATGAGCCACTACTGAAGGAACCGACGATATATCACACAAATCGTTTGATCCCATATGTAATAGAATAATATCTTTCCTGGCAAACCGGGAGTGAAAGGCACAGAGCCGTGCAAATCGATCATTGCGGACTAGTAATCCCCCATGTCCCGAACAAGAAATAGTACACATACGCACATCCAAATCCAAGTTTGCATGGTGAAATCGAGACATAAAACTTGATAACCGCTTGATATAAGACGACCCATATATGGCTACGCTAACAGGAGCCGAGGACAAGACGTCAGGAAGCAAAACTGTCGAATCGCTAACAGAATAGAGTGGAAAATTGTCTTGTAAACATAGTAAACCCGCCATTTTAGACTAGAAACCGAAACGAGGCTAAGCACTAAAAAATTGTTATCGAGTAAAAAACTCAGACAAATCGGTCATGACACAACCGACCAGTCTCAAAACGTAATCTAAAGACTACAAAGTACTCATCTTACAAGAATCAAATACCGATCGGCAATCAAAACAGCTGATAATCGTTGATGAAATCTTGAAATTCACAACATGTGCTTAACGCCTTGGCGGGTTTCTTGCAGAATGACCCGGATGTTAACTGAAATCGGAAGTAGAATTATTAACGGTATGCAGAAATACTACATACCGTCCATTGGTTCGAACACAAAACATATTACTTTTCATAATATTTATTTGTGTAAGTTCCAAATTCAGAAAAAAATACAGTAAAGGAGGTAAATTCAAGAAAGCAATTAAGATTCCATAGATTTTTATGTCTCTGGGGTATGGAAAGAAAAATATTTTTTTGCAGTGAGATTCTGATCTAAGTGGACTTATTACGTATGTGTTTAAATAGATATAACAAACAGTATATATGTATGCTTACTGAACAAGAACAGAGCAATAACAAAGAGATTCATTGTGGATATAAACACTGAAAAAAAGAGTTAATTGATAAATGTGACTGCATTAAAATTTTTCTGATTTTATAACCTTGATACAACCTTGGGTGAAGATTTCCACTGATAAATATTTCAAATACAACATTTAACTGAGGTTTATTTCTTCACTTGTGTTACCTTGTGAAAATAACAAACCTAGCAATAAATCATATTACTAAGCGACCCCTTATCTTATAACATATCAGCTTACTTCTTCTTTCAGCTGAATTTATACACACATGGATGGTGTCTTGTTTTTACAAAAATTAACAAAAAATACATTCAAAACATTAGGTAAACTTGGGTCAATGTGAGATTCAATAGTGGCAGATTATGACAAATGCAATTTTTAACACAAATTAGTACATAAACAACTGATTTCAACTGCAAATTTTAGATATTGGTACCCTATAACAAATTCCAACTAGCAATTGATGAAATCATACCAGATACCTCCAGTTGAAATTAGTGAAGACCCAGTTGTTGGAAGATTCATTTAGTCTCAAATTTATTTATATCCAAGCTTGTTTTAGGCTTTAGAGTATATAAATGTGTTTAACAATGTACCTTGTGGTATCTTTGTAAGTCAATGCCAAGAATAAACATTTGTCTGTTCCTTTAGAACTAATGAGGTTGAATCAGGACCAGTATTATCACAGTTATTTTCTCAATACCTTGATATTACTGGTAGAATCATAATATCCAGACTCTCCAACTGCTCTTCCTACTCAATCATTTCAACTAATAGTTCTATATTCTATTAAATTACAATAGACACTCATCATTCACCCTGGACATTAACAGGTTTAGTTATAAATTGACTATTGAAAATCTCTCATTGAATCTGGTTTATATCAACAGTTATTTTCTGTCAAAACAGTTTCTATATCACATTATCAGAACAGTTTCTATATCACATTATCAAAACAGTTTCTATATCATATTATCAGAACAGTTTCTATATCACATTATCAAAACAGTTTCTATATCATATTATCAAAACAGTTTCTATTTCACATTATCAAAACAGTTTCTATATCACATTATCAGAACAGTTTCTATATCATATTATCAGGACAGTTTCTATATCACATTATCAGAACAGTTTCTATATAACATTATCAAAACAGTTTCTATATCATATTATCAAAACAGTTTCTATATCACATTATCAGAACAGTTTCTATATCACATTATCAAAACAGTTTCTATTTCACATAATCAGAACGGTTTCTATATCACATTATCAGAACAGTTTCTATATCACATTATCAGAACAGTTTCTATATATTATCAGGACAGTTTCTATATCACATTATCAGAACAGTTTCTATATAACATTATCAAAACAGTTTCTATATCATATTATCAAAACAGTTTCTATATCACATTATCAGAACAGTTTCTATATCACATTATCAAAACAGTTTCTATTTCACATAATCAGAACGGTTTCTATATCACATTATCAGAACAGTTTCTATATCACATTATCAGAACAGTTTCTATATATTATCAGGACAGTTTCTATATCACATTATCAGAACAGTTTCTATATCATATTATCAGGACCGTTTCTATTTCACATTATCAGAACAATTTCTATATCACATTATCAAAACAGTTTCTATATCACATTATCAAAACAGTTTCTATTTCACATAATCAGAACGGTTTCTTTATCACATTATCAGAACAGTTTCTATATCACATTATCAGAACAGTTTCTATATCACATTATCAGAACAGTTTCTATTTCACATAATCAGAACGGTTTCTATATCACATTATCAGTACAGTTTCTATATCACATTATCAGAACAGTTTCTATATCATATTATCAGGACCGTTTCTATTTCACATTATCAGAACAATTTCTATATCACATTATCAAAACAGTTTCTATATCACATTATCAAAACAGTTTCTATTTCACATAATCAGAACGGTTTCTTTATCACATTATCAGAACAGTTTCTATATAACATTATCAGAACAGTTTCTATATCACATTATCAGAACAGTTTCTATATCACATTATCAGAACAGTTTCTATATCACATTATCAGAACAGTTTCTATATCACATTATCAAAACAGTTTCTATTTCACATTATCAGAACAGTTTCTATATCACATTATCAGAACAGTTTCTATATCACATTATCAAAACAGTTTCTATTTCACATTATCAGAACAGTTTCTATATCACATTATCAGAACAGTTTCTATATCACATTATCAGAACAGTTTCTATATCACATTATCAGAACAGTTTCTATATCACATTATCAGAAAAGTTTCTATATTACATTATCAGAACAGTTTCTATATCACATTATCAGAACAGTTTCTATATCACATTATCAGAACAGTTTCTATTTCACATTATCAGGACAGTTTCTATATCACATTACCAGAACAGGTTATATATCACATTATCAGAACAGTTTCTATATCACATTATCAGAACAGTTTCTATATCACATTATCAAAACAGTTTCTATTTCACATTATCAGAACAGTTTCTATATCACATTATCAGAACAGTTTCTATATCACATTATCAGAACAGTTTCTATATCACATTATCAGAACAGTTTCTATATCACATTATCAGAACAGTTTCTATATCACATTATCAGAACAGTTTCTATATCACATTATCAAAACAGTTTCTATTTCACATTATCAGAACAGTTTCTATATCACATTATCAGAACAGTTTCTATTTCACATTATCAGGACAGTTTCTATATCACATTATCAGAACAGTTTCTATATCACATTATCAGAACAGTTTCTATTTCACATTATCAGAACAGTTTCTATATCACATTATCAGTACAGTTTCTATATCACATTATCAGAACAGTTTCTATCTCACATTATCAGAACAGTTTCTATATCACATTATCAGAACAGTTTCTATTTCACATTATCAGAACAGTTTCTATATCACATTATCAGTACAGTTTCTATATCACATTATCAGAACAGTTTCTATCTCACATTATCAGAACAGTTTCTATATCACATTATCAGAACAGTTTCTATTTCACATTATCAGAACAGTTTCTATATCACATTATCAGAACAGTTTCTATTTCACATTATCAGGACAGTTTCTATATCACATTACCAGAACAGGTTATATATCACATTATCAATGAAAACAGTTTCTATCGATCAGAACAGTTTCTATATCACATTATCAGAACAGTTTCTATTTCACATTATCAGAACAGTTTCTATCTCACATTATCAGAATAGTTTCTATCATTATTATTATGGATTATGATAAGAGTTATACTGGTTGCCTACAAAGCAATAAATCATTATAAATTGTGAAGGTTACACAATTTTTTCAGATTAAAAAAAGGTTACCTTGCATTTCAAAAATTCCTTTTAAGATTTCTATATATATACAATGATTAAACATCATGTAAACACTGTTTTTCCTAGATGATATATTATCATTGCAACATAAAATATTGATTTATCTTTTCCAATTTCTGCTGACTAAAGAAAATCATGTATTAGCTATAATACAATATGATAAAAAAATAAATTAAAATTGAAATATTTCCATGAAAAAAACTTTCATTTCCTCAAATATATATTCTTTGAAGTTTTTTTCTCTGTAATTTCATGCTGTTGTAAAAAAAATCAATATTGAAGGTCAATGCTGGTTGAATGATTAAAGAATGATTTGTTTATTTTGTAAAAATCAAACTTTGTCTTCAATTTGCTTGGCGCCAAACATCATGCAATCAATATATAGATAGGATTTCATGTTATAGAAGTTACATAGGTAGGCTTGGTACTGTGAGTGTAATTGTTATAATTAGTATGAAGATCAGTGATAGCTGTATGATTAGTTTAAAGAATAACATTATTTTGTTAAATGTGCTGCTCGCTTCTAATCTTATGGTTTTAAGTAAATTTGTGATAGTGATATAAAGTTTATGTATTTGTGATTTGTAAATTTGAGTAAAGGAAGAGTGTTGAAGAATATCGGTAAGAAAGTAGATGTAGGTGGTAGCAATCACTTAAATTTATAGTTAAGTTTTAATTTTAACCAATGTCCTGGTTTTGAAATTAAAACTAACTTCTGGTTAACCCTTACTGCTAATTATCTAAACTTAGTCTGAATAATCTTATCTTTACTATGTTCATTGTCTGATATATACAGCTTATCTGTTAAATGTGTTATCTTGCTCTAGTTCTTATAGAAATAGTATTTGAACTTTTTATATTATTGTTGTATATTGTGATTTATCGATTGTCAGGACTTGTTAATCTGGACTCCAGAGTTTGTTTGCTCTGAGAAATAAAAGTGTGTTGGTTGAAAATTAAATATTTATTTTAAGTTGTGTCAACAGAAGATAAGTAATAAAACAATTGGTTATTTGAAACTTTTTATTCAAATATTGATGGAATTATTCACAGGTAAATCAGTGATTGGAACTTAATAAACAGAACTTGTTTTGATACATATTTATCGTGATCAATGTGAACACAACCAGAAATTTTGGTAAATAATTATACACAACTAGATCTGTTATATTACAATATTATGATGTGTTTTTTTTGTTTATTCAGATAACATAGTTGTAGATACATGCTAGGAAGCATAATATAAGAATACTTTGGTATCTGTTGATTTCGACAAGTGCCAAGAAATAAGGTGAATCCTAAAACAATATATTGTTTTTTTGATGCAAGCTAATTGGATATCATTGAGATATGTTTGTTTGAATGTGTTTCAATATATGCCAATGTTTGATATCTATTAAGTTTAAGATGTATATAATTGTTAATTTGTTCTCAGATGATAACTGTAACACCTGATACCATTAAACAATATGACTGTTCAATCACAATTTATGATATCAAAATAATACAAAGTCAGTCAAAAGAAGTTATTAAAATGATGATCATTAAAGATTTTGTCAAGGTAGATAAAGCTTAGGGTTTTTCCACTCATGTTAACTGAAATAGTTTAGTTACTATGTAGTTGATATCTTCAGTGTATATTTCACTGTCATCACAAACCATATAGAATTCAACTTAAGAGGTTTTTATTAGGGGACTTCACCCTTACCAGCCAAAATGTGTTACAGAGGTGAATAAACTCAATATTAATAGATATATTTTGACGGAATTAGTTGTGAATAATAGCGGTGCCTGTGGTATTTCTGTTAGAAACAAGGATATTGATCATTCTGTATGGAACTTGGCTGCTAGTAAAAAAATATATAGCAATTGAGGTTTTCTCGATAAATGTGTTCAGGATGGCTAGATATTGAGGATATTGTGTAATTATCAAAAATAATTCCAGCTTAAGTGTGTGTTTAAGGATTTACAGCAAAGTGGTATTCTAATCTATGTTCTTGTGATACTAAGTGTTTTGTGGGAAATTGAAAGTTCTTACATGATTGCTTTCAGGATATAACATATACAGTTCGGCATTATCACAGATGACAGATTTATTTGCTAGTTGCATTCGGTTAAGATTTTGAATGTGTGTCAATATGTAATGCAACAAATTTCTGATCTACATAATTCAAGTTCTGATCTTGTTAATTCATAGTTAAATTTGTCTGGTTCTAAACTTTCTTTGTTTTCTCTTTATTACCTTTTCATAAGATTTCATCAGACCATAGAAAATGTTTTTGTACAGAATGAAAATGGTTTTGTATATAATGAAATTAATATTGTTGCTCAATGTCCTAGTTTAAAAATAGTTAATCAGTAGTAAGTTGATTAA